>CM019063.1:64420990-64892305 GCA_009667805.1 Leptobrachium leishanense
GGAAGGGGTGAAGGAGAGAGGGGAAGGGGTGAAGGAGAGAGGGGAAGGGGTGAAGGAGAGAGGGGAAGGGGTGAAGGAGAGAGGTGAAGGAGAGAGGGGAAGGTGTGAAGGAGAGAGGAGGGTGGTGTGAAGGAGAGAGGGAGGGGGGTGAAGGAGAGAGGGAGGGGGGTGAAGGAGAGTGGGAAGGGGGGTGTGAAGGAGAGAGGGAAGGGGGGGGTGTGAAGGAGAGAGGGAGGGGGTGTGAAGTAGAGAGGAAGGGGGGGGTGTGAAGGAGGGAGGGGGTGTGTGAAGGAGAGATGGAAGGGGGGGGTGTGAAGGAGAGAGGGAAGGGAGGGGGTGTGAAGGAGAGAGGGAAGGGGGGGTGTGAAGGAGAGAGGGAAGGGGGGGGTGTGAAGGAGAGAGGGAAGGGGGGGTGTGAAGGAGAGAGGGAAGGGGGGGGGTGAAGGAGAGGAGAACGCAATAGTGAGAGATCATGGTGAATAGAATAGAGAGAGTGTGACAGGGAATCATTTTTGTTTACCTGCCTGCCAGGACCTGCTGCTACCGGGCTGGAGGGGGCGGGGTCAGCACGCTGGAAGACACAGACAGGCAGGCTGTGCAGTCTGTCCCTCGGTTCCCTGAATAATGCAGGCAGCGAAGGGGGAGCCAGCCTACAGTACAGTTCCTGAAAGGATTCAGGAGTTGGGCTGTGCAGGGCAGGGATCCAGGCACCCTCTGGCTCCCCTGAATTGTGGCCATGTGTAGGGGTGGGTCGCGCCCTAATGAGGTCATTGAGGGGCCGGACCCACTCGCCGAGATCTTGGTGGAGACCAAGATAGCGGCAGTGCAGTGCCAGGTTTGAGGGTTGTTATAAAATCAGGATTCCCAGACAGTGACAGGGGATCCTGATTTTTTTTTTGCGCCCCTTGTCCTGGCAACAGGCCAGCACCCTTAGGCGGCCGCCTGTGCTGCCTTACAGTAGCGCCGGCCCTGTTGTGATGGAAGGAGGTTTTCACTCAAAATCTCACGATACATGGCCCCATTCATTCTTCACTTTACACGGATCAGTTGCCCTTGTCCCTTTGCAGAAAAACAGCCCCAAAGCATGATGTTTGCACCACCATGCTTCACAGTAGGTATGGTGTTCTTTGGATGCAACTCAGCATTCTCTCTCCTCCAAACACGACGAGTTGAGTTTTTACCAAAAAGTTTTACTTTGGTTTCATCTGACCATATGACATTCTCCCAATCCTCTTCTGGATCATCTAAATGCTCTCTAGCAAACTTCAGACAGGCCCGGAGATGTACCGACTTAAGCAGGGGGACACGTCTGGCACTGCAGGATTTGAGTCCCTGGCGGCTGCGTGTGTTACTGATGGTAGCCTTTGTTACTTTGGTCCCAGCTCTCTGCAGGTCATTCACTAGGTCCCCCCGTGTGGTTCTGCGATTTTTGCTCACCGTTCTTGTGATCCTTTTAACCCCACGGGGTGAGATCTTGCGTGGAGCCCCAGATCGATGGAGATTATCAGTGGTCTTGTATGTCTTCCATTTTCTAATGATTGCTCCCACAGTTGATTTCTTCACACCAAGCTGCTTGCCTATTGCAGATTCAGTCTTTCCAGCCTGGTGCAGGTCTACAAATTTGTTTCTGGTGTCCTTCGACAGCTCTTTGGTCTTGACCATAGTGGAGTTTGGAGTGTGTCTGTTTGAGGTTGTGGACAGGTGTCTTTTATACTGATAACAAGTTCAAACAGGTGCCATTCATACAGGTAACGAGTGGAGGTCAGAGGAGCCTCTTAACGAAGACGTTACAGGTCTGTGAGCACCAGAAATCTTGCTTGTTTGTACTGTAGGTGACCAAATACTTATTTTCCACCATAATTTGCAAATAAATTCTTTAAAAATCAGACAATGTGATTTTCTGGATTTGTTTTTCACATTTTGTCTCTCATAGTTGAAGTGCACCTATGATGGCAATTGCAGGCCTCTCATCTTTTTAAGTGGGAGAACCTGCACAATTGGTGGCTGACCAAATACTTTTTTTCCCCACTGTATATTGTGGTTTTGGAGTAATAAAAGCATGCATCTGGTGACCATTGCATTATGGGGCTGTGTATAATGTGGTCAGCTCTCTTATCCATGGCTTCAGACCACCAGGGAGCGATACGTCATCATGGAGCACAACCAAAATCTCGGAAAATGTAAACTGAACGCATGCTCACGAAGCCAAAAATGCATCTGCTTGGCCACCACCAAGAAAATGAGTATGTGTCGATTCCTCTCCTAAACGGTTCTGTTATTATCGCAGCTCAAAGTCTGCAAAATCAATACGTGGCCCCCCCTGCCCAGCATCTGTACTATGAACGGGGGCACCATGGCACACGCCGCGATGGTCAGCTTCTTCTACTGAGGCCGGGGGCACACTAGGCGTCTTCTTGTGCGCACTTTGCGTTGCTTTGTGTTCAGTGTATGTTAGTGGTAGTTTCGTGTTAATAGTTAATGAAGTGGAGGAGTGAATGTTTGTTTGGATAAGGCAGCAGGAGGCTATTGTTCAACAGGCTGACCTAAGAGTTTGCACCCGAATGAGAGAAGACGGGGAGCTTCTGGAGGCTACCTGAGATAAGAGATGGCAGCTGAAGGAGATAAAACAGGGAGCTTAAAAGACTTCCAATCCCACATATTACAATGATGCGAGTCAGTGATCGACCCTTAGACTCTGGGGGCAGGGCAGGTCACAACACAAAATATCACACAATGGATGCACCCAGTGACACATATAGAGTAAAATATTTTCTTAACTAAACAAAAGAAAAACAAAACACGTGTAAGATATCCGCAACATCAAATAAACACAATAAGGACATATCTAAATCAATTTATTCTGCCTTTCCTGCTCTATAATGTAAAGCTGTGCTCGGGTATCCAGCCCGCTTTTTATATTTCATGTTACATTGGATTTTTCTCTCTCTCTCCTCGGCTTTTGTAGTTTTTGATCTGTTAATTAGCGGCAGACCGCCAATATGCCTTCTGTGTCTCCATTCTGAAACCACAACGCAGTATAATGCAGCCGGCGCGATCTCACTTTGATTACCTCAATCATCGCCGGCGATACGAATAATAATTACCTTGAATACCAGCTAATTAAAAATGATGCACAAACACATTTCTGCGTTTTTAGGCAGGAGTGCGTCCCAACATGAACATTTATCTGCATCTCGTGTGGGTCTTTCCCTTTTTCATAATGTGACGTTGCATGAGTGCGTGTATAGAGCAGTGCCAGGCTTTAACCCCTTCAGGACACCTAAGGATTGAGTGCAAGTTCCTTTTGCGCATATTATTTTTCAGTCTGTAGGCTAGGCACTCGCCTCCATGTATAGGTAGTTCTGCACCAGCGCAAAAATCCCAGAAGTAAAGACACTCTCAGGGTTCGAGTAAAAATACTGTGCGATTCATCAACTTCCCCCTTTTTTAATTTAGGTGCTGAAATCCATAAAAATGTAAAAGTGTGTCTAAATAATACAAAAATAGTCCTTTTAAAAACAAATAAAATGGTCTGGTAAAAAAATAGTTCTTTAACCTCCCTGGCGCTCTAATTTTTGCAAAATTTTGTGTCTAAAACCGTTTCAATTTTTTTGGAAAGGAAATGTGTTGTTTTATATAGTAAGCCTGTATTCTGTAGGAATAACTCACTGAAATCCGTGCAAGCAAGAGTCTAGTAAACACGCTCAGTCAGAATGTTTGAAACATGAAATAATAATTTATTATCCCAAATATAATTATCCAAAATAATGGAAATAAATTATCAGGGTTATCCAAAGAGATCCGAATTGCTTGAGAAAGGTAACCGAATGCTGAAAATCAGCGTCCGGTTACCTTTCCTGGCCATTCGGCTATCTAGAGAGCAGGCAATTCGCCAAATCCTGGCAAATTGCCTGAACATACGGTGCCTGTTCGGTTCCTGTTCGAGGGTAGTGAAATCCCCATGAAAATGCACTGCTTCGGCTATTCAGAGAACACAAACCAGCAGTGATAGGTTCCCCTAATGCCCTGCCATTCGGTGGTTTCATTCGGCAAATTTATTCAGGAGAATCCCATAGACTTCAATGTTAAAAATATTCCCGTTTTAATTCAATATCTAATAAACCGTTCATTATAAAATTCTGCAGCAAAAAGTCTCTTTATTTATAGATTTTTTAGGATACTTTAAGCATTTTTCAGATTTTTTTTATTTTTTTTTAAAAAGTCCGATTTTTTTTTTTTGTTTTTTCAGTTAACTTATTTTTTTTTTGTAACAGCCCTCTTTATTATCATTCCCTGGACCTCCTGTGAAAATTTCAGACATTTTCGCTCAGTAGTTTCTTTGCAAACAGCGTTTCTTTTTCCCAGATTCATACAAATGGTTTTTCTAATTTATTCACTGCCTCCTCTACGTCACAGCTGCTTCGGCTCTGTGTGATTTGGCTCCTGTTCGGCTTTTTCGAAGGTTAATCCAGATGTTTTTGCTTGTTTTCAGCATGCATTCGGTTAGTTTTCGTCCGGTTTTCGGCAGCTTTTCCCTGCAATTCGGGGACCCTGTGCTCTTTGCTGAATACACCGCAGGGTCACCGAAATGCAATCGGCAAAAGGAACCGAATTGAAGAGAACGAAAAGTCACCGAACGTGCGGTGACTTTTCGAATCTCTTTGGATAACCCTGTATATTCAATAATATAATCAAACCAAAATCCTGCCTCTTTCCTCTGGGTGCTGGGATTCCTGTCCGGATGCACACTCATTTGCCAATGAAATATACAGGACACGGGGTACCAAAAAAAGAGTATTTATTCTCAAAGCAGCTTTACAGAAATAAAAGGCAAATAAAAATCATTTTTAAAATGCAATAAGGCTTTACAATACAAGTTTTGCTGGTGGATCTGGGTAAGCACCCACAAAACTTGTATTGCAAAGCCTTATTACATTTTAGAAATTATTTTTATTTGCCTTTTTATTTCTGTAAAGCTGCTTTGAGAATAAATACTTTTTTTGGTACCCCCGTGTCCTGTATTACATTGGCAAAGGAGTGTACATCTGCACAGGAATCCAAGCACCAACTGCACAGCACAAACTTTATTCTACAGCATTTTATGCTGTAATTTGTGGGTTTTTTTCAGCTTTTGAATTTGCTGACTGGTCCCGCAGGTTAAAAAATAGCAATGTGTTTTAAAAAGACAAAAATTTTGTAATGTGGGGGATCCCTGCCTACGTTCAGAATGCTCCCCTCGCCTTCAGTATCCTGCAGGAGTACTGCTTCTGGCCCAAAACCCAGTACAGCACAGGAGATCCTTGCAGTTTGAAAACCAAACTGAGACGGAGTTTATTTACATTTTACAACTAGTTAAAACACACACGCAGGGGGAAGGTACAGAACATATGGATACACGCCCAGCATTGAAACAAAGGGTTAGAAGTGGCACAGCGATCTGGTTTAAGCTCGTTGCTGGATGGAGGGGGGCGGGGGGTGGTGGAAGCATGTGAAAACCAAGCAATCCATTACTCCTAAAGGAAAAGAACAACACAGCAAATAAAATTATAACACAGACTCAACAATAAATACATACATAAGGGAATATTAATATACCACAGACACCAGGGAATAGAGCTCAGGAAACAAACACCCTGCATCTAAAATTGTAGATACAGGGTGACTTTACAAAAGAAATAGCATGAAAACTGGGGATGCACCTATACCACTTCTTTAAGACCGAGTACTGATACTTTTTTCAAGTACTCACCGATACCGAGTACCGATACTTTTAAGTCATGTGACCACTTTCCAATAAGAACAGACCTCATATAAAAATGCCCCCAGCTCACATGTATATATTCCCCCGATATATATACACACACACACTGCCCCCAGCTCTCATGGATCTTGCCCCCAGCTCTCATGGATATTGCCCCCAGCTCTCATGGATATTGCCCCCAGCTCTCATGGATATTGACCCCAGCTCTCATGGATATTGACCCCAGCTCTCATGGATATTGACCCCAGCTCTCATGGATATTGACCCCCAGCTCATAGATACTGCCCCCAAACTCTCATGGATAGTGCCCCCCATCTCAGACCCCAGACCAGACATGGGGCGGCTGTTCGAATGCTTTATTGGCATTCGGACAGCCACCCCTGGAGCTCTTCGCAGTAAACACTTACCTTCCCGAGCTGCGCCGACCAAGTCTTTGCGCGTGCGCTCGTTGAAGGACCCCAGCCGCGATCACGTGGGACTCCCACGTGATCGCGTCTGGGGTCCTTCAACGTGCGGAAGCGTGGAAACTTTCCCGGCGTCGCTCGAAGGTAAGTATGCCACGGAGAGCTCCAGGGGCGGCTGTCCGAATGCCGATAGAGCCCCTCCAAGCCGTCCAAGCCCCTCGGATGCCGGCAAGCCGCCTCAATGCCAGCTTCCGGTATCGGGGAAAATATCGGGGGTACTGCAGGAGTACTCAGTACTCCTGCAGTACCCGGTATCAGCACCGATATCGATACTAGTATCGGTATCGGTGCAACCCTAATGAAAACCATATGAAACTTCAGGCCCGCACCTCCCAAATAAAGTTCTAGGCCCACGTACCCCATGTCCAAAGTGACGCACGCCACAAAGGTCTTAACAAAACCCTTTTATATTTCTTTAAAAAAAAATAATAATAATGGTTGTGGCAGAAGCCCCCTCCAGCATTTAGACTGGGGTCAGACGAGTGCACTATGTGCACCCCCGTACCCATGTGCCTCCCGGCATCCGTCGCAGCATTGTGACGTTGCAACGGGGCCGGCCACACAAAATGAATTTATTTCTTTATTATTGCAGCACTATTGTTTACTTTTCAATTCTAATGTGAACAATGATGCTGCACTAACCAAAAATTTAGTTTTTTCAGTTATAGCTAAAATTGCATATTTTCTCATAAAGAAAATACAGTAACCGGGTCCCATTTCTAACAAACGTACCTAATATACATAACTCTAAAGAATCGGATGATAAAATGTCAGTTATTTTACATGCTGTAAAAAACAGAATAGGTGCTCTTTCCCAGATAGAAGGCAAAAGGTAACAAGAAACAATGATAAAAAGACCTTGTAGATCTCAAATTCGTCCCCTCCAATGAACGTGCAAGGAATAAGTGAAAATGTACCGAGATCTACACAGGGCAATACAGAAAATGAAGAATCCTAGCGTTATATTGTTAAAACAGTGGTGTATCATGACACGCCCCCGTCAAAAACGCACTCACAGGATAATTAGTGAATAAGCGCATGTAAAAATTACCCCTCCTATGGGTGTTTATGAGGCCCAGGATATCACCATGAACGGAATTCTTCCACCTGGATCGCTTGCTGCTGCTGCACCAAATAAACAGGGGTCCAGTCGCCAACAGAATAAAAAAGGTATTTAATTTTTTGAAACCATGTTATCCAACGCGTTTCGTTGGCATAAAACCAACTTCATCAGGGATATCATGGTGATATCCTGGGCCTCCTAAACACCCATAGGAGGGGTAACTTTTACATGCGCTTATTCACTAATTATCCTGTGAGTGCGTTTTTGACGGGGGCGTGTCATGATACACCACTGTTTTAACAATATAACGCTATGATTCTTCATTTTCTGTATTGCCCTGTGTAGATCTCGGTACATTTTCACTTATTTTACATGCTGTAAATGATTGAAATCTGAATGGAAATTCACATTTCTTTTAAATTTTTTCGTTGTAGCATTCTGGCAGGACATGACGTATACACATAATAATGATATATCATAAATCTTCTGAAAATAAGGATATATACTTTGGGTCCTACAATAAAACATGACTTAAACCCGCGTTTAAACACGACGAGCCCAAAACGGCCAAAATGGGCTCGGCACAGAGAGGAGAAATGACTCAGCAGTGAAAGGGTTAAAAATAAATCCATTTACTACATTGAAGCCTATATGATTTGCCTGTTTAAACCTGTCAAATTGAAAATCAGGGCATTTTGCCAAACTTTCAGTGCAATTCGGCGATCTGTGAATAAAATGCAATGGGACAGATCGGTGCCGGCGAAAGTCGCTGTTTTTCATGGTCCATGCACCTAGAGACGTATTGCTGTGAAATTCAATTCGGTGGCAATATCGGAGGTTGTTGAATAACCCTCTTGGATGATTTGTGTTTTCTTTCTCTGTACCTATGCGTTTTAAATGGCAAACCCCAGCTTTTTCTAATGGTCTTTTCTTCTCTTTGCAGACGAGAGTGCAGCACTGCATCTGCTCCGTTGCCAGCGATCACTCAGTCGGTCTTCTGAGCTTGCGAGAAAGGAAATGTATCATGCTGGCGTCTCGCCATCTCTTTCCCATTCAGGTTATAAAGTGGAGACCGTCGGACGATTACCTCGTGGTTGGATGTTCAGACGGCTCCGTCTACGTCTGGCAGATGGATACCGGTAAGATCGGGTGCACAAACGGCGCTTTCCTCGTTTGTCCTTTTTTCCCCCCTCTTTGCATTACACATTATTTTTTATTCTGTAAATCTTCCAGGACGCTTGCTAATGCTATGGTAACATGGAGTCACGAGGAAAATTATATTCACGCAGGGCCCCTCTGCCTTGTCCATTAGATGTTAAAATTGTGTTGTTTTTTATGATTTACATGAATGCCTTAAAGGGCCGCTACCACCAAAAAATGAAATGTCCTTATTGTGTTTATTCGATGTTGCTGATATCTTACATGTGCTTTATTTTTCTCTTGTATGCTTAGTTAAGAAAATATTTTCCTCTATGTGTCACTGGGTGCATCCATTGTGTGATATTGTTTGTTGTAAACTCCCCCCCCCCCCCCCAGTATCTTTCTATCACTTGCTCCTCACTGTGTGGCTTTGGTCTTGGAATGCAGTGAATGAGTCAATCACCGACTCACATCATTGTATTGTGTGGGATGTATTCTTTTAAGCTCCCCTGTCATATCTCATTCAGTTGCCAGCTCTTATCTTGGGTAGCCTGGAGAACAATAGACCCACTGCTGCTTAATCTAAACATTCCCTCCTCCACCTCATTAACTGTAAATACTGAAGATTAGCTAGGCCACAGAAGTAAAGGAAAAAACGCAGCTAAATGTTGCTCCTTGGGAAAAGTCAACAAAATTGGAAACGGGAGATAAAAACACCTTTTTTATGCTATTACTGTAAAAAAAAATAGCAGTATGTGTTTTATAAAGTGCTTTATAATGTGTTTTTGTAAGGTGGTTTTGTCTTGTAATGTACAAGTAATCTCGTTACAGTTGTGTTCCTTTCAAGGGATATGCTAGTTAAAGTAGTTCCCTTTTGCTATGAGGTCAGGCAAGCTCATCCGTCATTAGGCTGTATGAGGTCAGGCAAGGTCGCGCATCATTAGGCTGTATGAGGTCAGGCAAGCTCGCGTATCATTAGGCTGTATGAGGTCAGGCAAGCTCGCGCATCATTAGGCTGTATGAGGTCAGGCAAGCTCGCGCATCATTGGCTGAATGAGGTCAGGCACGCTTGCGCGTCATTGGGCTGAATGAGGTCAGGCAAGCTTGCGCGTCATTGGGCTGAATGAGGTCAGGCAAGCTTGCACGTCACTGAGCTGAATGAGGTCAGGCAAGCTTGCGCGTCATTGGGCTGAATGAGGTCAGGCAAGCTCGCGCATCATTGGGCTGAATGAGGTCAGGCAAGCTCGCGCATCATTGGCTGAATGAGGTCAGGCAAGCTTGCACGTCATTGGGCTGAATGAGGTCAGGCAAGCTTGCGCGTCATTGGGCTGAATGAGGTCAGGCAAGCTTGCACGTTATTGAGCTGAATGAGGTCAGGCAAGCTTGCGCGTCATTGGGCTAAATGAGGTCAGGCAAGCTTGCGCATCATTGGGCTTAATGAGGTCAGGCAAGCTTGCGCGTCATTGGGCTGAATGAGGTCAGGCAAGCTTGCGCGTCATTGGGCTGAATGAGGTCAGGCAAGCTTGCACGTCATTGGGCTGAATGAGGTCAGGCAAGCTTGCGCATCATTGGGCTTAATGAGGTCAGGCAAGCTGGCGCGTCATTGGGCTGAATGAGGTCAGGCAAGCTCGCGCATCATTGGGCTGAAAGAGGTCAGGCAAGCTCGCTCCTCATTAGGCTGTATGAGGTCAGGCAAGCTCGCGCCTCATTAGGCTGTATGAGGTCAGGCAAGCTCGCGCCTCATTAGGCTGTATGAGGTCAGGCAAGCTCGCGCATCATTAGGCTTTATGAGGTCAGGCAAGCTCGCGCATCATTAGGCTGTATGAGGTCAGACAAGCTCGCGCCTCATTAGGCTGAGGTCAGGCAAGCTCGCGCATCATTAGGCTTTATGAGGTCACGCAAGCTCGCGCATCATTAGGCTGTATGAGGTCAGGCAAGCTCGCGCATCATTAGGCTGTATGAGGTCAGGCAAGCTCGCGCATCATTAGGCTGTATGAGGTCAGGCAAGCTCACGCATCATTAGGCTGAGGTCAGGCAAGCTCGCGCTTCATTAGGCTGTATGGGCATGAGGTCAGGCAAGCTCGCACATATTTTTTCAGTGTTGGCATGAGGTTGTGTAAGTTAATGCGAAAAATAAAAGCTGCTTCTCGGCTCTGAACAGGTCTAAGGGTTTTGAAAGGAGATGGGTCCCTCAATCTCTTCCTTGTATCATTCCTCTTGATCAGGAGGGCCTAAGCAAGCGAACAAGCAACTTTTAATATTCTATTTTTGATGACCTCGTAGCTTTACTGCACACAATCATGTCACAGGAATGTACGGACAGCACATAACGCAATCCTCAGCAAACAGAGCTTCACCTTCATCAAATCCTTCCTTCTGCCGGCCGGCTCGTTACATAGGGCTCCAGGAAGATGAAGAAAGCTGCGGGGGACCGGTGACACTCTGCACCGTGTGTCTCAGATTGTCTTGCACTCCAGAATTAAATTATGCGCTCTCCCCCGCAGGGTCCTCTGTCACCACGAGAGACAATCAGAAAGCCTGTGGGTTTATCGCTTTTACGGCTATTGACAAATCCACTGCCAATTACAGCAATGATGCCCCTTCTGCGAGCTTCAGTAGCTGTATGCTGTCTGGACGGATCCCTGCCCGCCGGCTGATGAGCCGCGGAATCACAGCAAACACCGTGGAATATTATATTACAAGGCGTTTTTTATTTAGGTGTCCTAAGCTGCAATGGGTTTTATTTTTGTGTTTTCCTATTACCATAAACCACCGTGTCCTGTTACATAATATTTTTCCATTTGATGGTTGACCCTTTCCCTGCCGAAAAAATATCCAAACTATTTTGCAATGAAATACAATAATGAAAAATTGACGTATAAAGCCCGATATATCAGACGTTCTGTAGGATCGACGTTCTCACTGGGAAATTAAATTCTTGGTGAAATCTTACTCCCCTCACCTTGCATCACTGTAGAAGCTTCAAGGAACAGCCCCCTTCCTTACTGTAACTAAAGCTCAATAAACTCTACTGCTGCATTACAGCTGCCAGAGAGAGGACCGAATACAGGGAGAGCTGTGGGGTCACTCGCTGCTGTACAGGGATACAATTCAGGGGGTTATAATGAGTGAAAATCCCTGTACAGTACAGGTACAAGGTGTTGCTGTAATTGCCAAACACAGGCATTATGCAGCACATACAGATACAGGGTGTTGCTGTAATTGCCATACACAGGCATTATATACACATACAGATACAAGGTGTTGCTGTAATTGCCATACACAGGCATTATGCAGCACATACAGATACAAGGTGTTGCTGTAATTGCCATACACAGGCATTATGGAAACATACAGCTACAAGGTTTTGCTGTAATTCCATACACAGGCATTATGCAGCACATACAGATACAAGGTGTTGCTGTAATTGCCATACACAGGCATTATGCAGCACATACAGATACAAGGTGTTGCTGTAATTCCCATACACAGGCATTATGCAGCACATACAGATACAAGGTGTTGCTGTAATTCCCATACACAGGCATTATGCAGCACATACAGATACAGGGTGTTGCTGTAATTCCCATACACAGGCATTATGCAGCACATACAGATACAAGGTGTTGCTGTAATTCCCATACACAGGCATTATGCAGCACATACAGATACAAGGTGTTGCTGTAATTCCCATACACAGGCATTATGCAGCACATACAGATACAAGGTGTTGCTGTAATTCCCATACACAGGCATTATGCAGCACATACAGATATTGCGTTGCTAATAATCTCATTATGATCACTACAAACCCCCATAAACAGAATATCTTACCATTTTATTATCTGTCTGCAGCGCATTTACTGCATCTGACACAAAGGCCATTTCTCTCCTTATGTATAATGCTTGTTCTGCCCTCACAGTGTGTCTGAGGTACAAAGCTTGGCAGACAGCTAACATAATAAAAATCTGGAAGCAGGATTGAAGAAAAGTCTTTACTGAACTTTATTTGTATCTTTACTTTTCAGATCTTTAAACTTTGTAAAACTGTGGAAAATACGGAATTATGGCAATATATTAGTCTAGGAATGCAAATCTACACAAATAAGTGACAGGCATGCTACCTAGATGTAAATTACTGGCTAACATAAGTTTAACTTAATGTGAAGACAATCAAACACTACTAAACTAATCTAACAGTGCTTTGAGTTGCTAAAAATATATACATAACTAAAAACATGAAGGTTCTACTTACAGACTTATAAGCAGAAGGTCTGTGTAACAGAACTGTGGAGCTTGCTTTCTGCTTGACTCACTGGTAGCTATGCTGGTTGAATCTGGCTCTACCAGGAAGTAACTGTACTGTATGGCATCAGTAATGGCCGCCCAATTAAAGAAACAGTACTCTAATAAACTAAATGCTTAGAAATTTGTGAGTGACAGAACAATGCTGTATATCCGAGCCATAGACTTGGTGCCAATTACATAATGGTAAATGTGAATTTAATTCATTTTTAAATGTTTTAATTTTTTTTTTTTCTTATGATGATGAATTGATGGTGGGCAAACATTTTAATTCTTCGCGGTGAACATTTCTGTAGCTAAAGTAGGACATTTAACTTTTTTCACCCTCCCTGTAATTCACCTAGGAAAAAAAATGTATTTTTTTTTTTTGTCTGATTACAAAGACAAAAAATAATCCAAGCAAACAGATACGGAGCAATTAAGTAATTTAAACTGAAAGTGGCATTGAAAGTTTAGCACTCTAATTCCTCCCCCCTCTCCTGAAGGTGCGTTGGATCGCTGCGTGATGGGGATCACTGCTGTGGAGATATTAAATGCCTGCGATGAAGCGGTCCCTGCCGCTGTCGACGCTCTCAGCCATTCCGCTGTAAACCTAAAGCAGGCCATGACTCGGCGCAGTCTCGCCGCACTGAAGACCGTCGCACATCACAAGCTCCAGACGCTTGCTACCAATCTTCTGGCATCTGAGGCGTCCGACAAGGTAAGCTTTACCAACACGCGGCTCGTGTGTTGTCCCGTAAGTAACGTGCAGGCTGATTCCTACACACAGCCTCAAGGCTTGACTTTATTGAAAACATTTATGTAGCTTTGAGATCTCACACCCGGCGAGCCGTATGTAGACGTGGATTATGGTGTCTGTATTTATGTTTAAATTCCATTGAACCGCTAGGTGTGTGTGTATGTCTGTGTATACACATATCTGTATCCTCTGTCCCATAGCTACATGTGTATGTCGATCACATAGCTAGGCGTGTGTGTATGTCGATCACATAGCTAGGCTTGTGTGTGTGTCGATCACATAGCTAGGCTTGTGTGTGTGTCGATCACATAGCTAGGCTTGTGTGTGTGTCGATCACATAGCTAGGCTTGTGTGTGTGTCGATCACATAGCTAGGCTTGTGTGTGTGTCGATCACATAGCTAGGCTTGTGTGTGTGTCGATCACATAGCTAGGCTTGTGTGTGTGTCGATCACATAGCTAGGCTTGTGTGTGTGTCGATCACATAGCTAGGCTTGTGTGTGTGTCGATCACATAGCTAGGCTTGTGTGTGTGTCGATCACATAGCTAGGCTTGTGTGTGTGTCGATCACATAGCTAGGCTTGTGTGTGTGTCTGTCAGGCACGCTCACGTACCCGAGGGTGGACGAACGGTTAGCCTTAAGGATAAACAGGAGCCTCGAGTGCTATAAAGAGATACCAGTCCTTGTAATGGCTGGGTTAAAGCAAATAGCGAGGGCTGCCCTGTAGTCAGGCCAACACAAACCAAGGGTACGTAACGGTAGTGCCAGTATAACAAGAGTAACACAATGCGGTACCAGTCCTTAGAATGGCTGGGTTACGCAACAACAGGAGGTGAACCTATAAGGCAGAGACACACGAGGAGGACAGGAACCAGTCCTTAGAGTGGCTGGTGTAAACGCAGATAAGCACCGATAGTATATCAGGAACCAATTAGGTATAAGCGAAAACAGAGTCGAGTAACAAGCCGGGTCAAGTGGTATAGAGGTACACAAGTCGAGAGAGATAGCCAGGTCATACACAGTAATTCGTACAGAGTGAAATAAATGAGCACTTAAGGGTCAGACAAGCAAAACCACGAAAGGGCACTGAGGAATGGGAAAAGCAGGTTTAAATCTGGCGCCTTGCCTGCTGATTGGTCCTTCGCGGTCACATGGGGATAGGTGACTTCGCGCCGCCGGGAGGGCTAAATCCGGAACCGTCGGCGGCGCGCTCGCATACAGCGCACGCACAGGATGCGAAGAGGACGCCGACCCCGGAGCCGGGAAGGAGGACGCCGGGTCGGCGGCCTGGCGGGACGTCGGGTCGGCGGCGCCCGCTGAGCCCTGACAGTGTCGATCACATAGCTAGGCTTGTGTGTGTGTCGATCACATAGCTAGGCGTGTGTGTGTCGATCACATAGCTAGGCGTGTGTGTGTCGATCACATAGCTAGGCGTGTGTGTGTCGATCACATAGCTAGGCGTGTGTGTGTCGATCACATAGCTAGGCGTGTGTGTGTCGATCACATAGCTAGGCGTGTGTGTGTCGATCACATAGCTAGGCGTGTGTGTGTCTATCACATAGCTAGGCGTGTGTGTGTCGATCACATAGCTAGGCGTGTGTGTGTCGATCACATAGCTAGGCGTGTGTGTGTCGATCACATAGCTAGGCGTGTGTGTGTCGATCACATAGGTAGGCGTGTGTGTGTCGATCACATAGCTAGGCGTAGGTGTCGATTAGACATGTGCACAGCACAGAATTTCGTTTTGAACTAATGGATTAATCCTAAAATGCAATTTATTTAGTTGATAAAGAACTTCGTTTTCAGTTCTTTAGTATGAAAACTAATTTCATTCATCCGAAAACCAGTGGATACAATTACTATTGTAGTGGCTCCTCAGAGGGCTGAGATCGCTGCTTGTTACAGTATCTCTCACTCTCAGCATAATGTGTCAGGCAGAGCTGGTACAGTAACTGACTGCTGCTCATCACAGCCCTCAGAGTTTCAGTAAAACTAGTAAATAATAATATAAGAGGTTAGAACAATATTATTTACTTGTTAAACTGAAACTCTGAGCGCAGTTACAGTCAGTTACTGTAACCGCTGAGCCTGATACATTGTACTGAGAGATAATATAACAAGCAGCCGATCTCTGCTCTCACAGCCACTGGATTTAAAGGGCTAAACAAAAAAAGGCTCCTCTCTGTATAATGTATAGAACTCCTCCTGCATTAATTAATACACCTCACTGTATAATGTATATAACCTCCTCCTGCATTAATACCCCTCTCTGTATAATGTATAGAACATCCTACTGCATTGGCATGTAGAGGGTGCAGAACTTCGGAATGCAATGCTTATCCATTCCTATTTAGGGAAGCCTACCACCCAACTCACGCAACCATCAATCACTCTCACCTTACAGTCCTCTCCTCCTGTTACCAACCCCAACCCTCCCAGATTGTGAGTTCCTACGGGAATAGGGCCCTCATCTCCTCCTGTACTGTTTGTCAAATGTTGTTCAATGTATTGTAACCCTGTCTATACTGTGCCTATTGTACAGCGCTGCGGAATATGCTGGCGCTTTATAAATGAAGAATAATAATAATAATCCAGCACAGGAGAGGGAACCTTTACTTAAACTTTGTATCTCTGTGGGGGAGACACAGGAATATAAAAGCAGGGGAGAGGGAAAATATTAACGTAAATCGGTCTGAAAGCTCAGAGAAGAGAAGACTGGTGCAAATTTATTTTTATAATAAAATAAAGCTCTTTAAATCCAGGGAAAACATTCAAATAAATCACACCGAAGGCTCATAATGACAGAGTAACTGTGAGCGCTGGATACTAAATGTATCAGATGTAAAAAACCCTTTATAACAAGCAAAACCTTTTCTGTAGCTTTGCGATGTTGCGCTCTTCATTGCTGGTCTCCTTCACTCATCAATGTAATATCACAAAAAGGACTGAAACTAAAATGTAGTGCATTTTATTTTAGTTTCTCTCGATTTTTTTTGTACTGAGCAGTTTCGTATCTCTTGAGTCATACGAAAAACTAAGTTATCCCAAAATTCAGACTAAATCGTTTTAGTACTACAACGAATGCACATGTCTAGTGTCGATCACATAGCTAGGTGTGTGTGTGTCGATCACATAGCTAGGTGTGTGCGTGTCGATCACATAGCTAGGTGTGTGTGTCGACCACATAGCTAGGTGTGTGTGTCGACCACATAGCTAGCTGTAGGTGTGTGTGTCGATCACATAGCTAGCTGTAGGTGTGTGTGTGTCGATCACATAGCTAGGTGTAGGTGTGTCGATCACATAGCTAGGTGTAGGTGTGTCGATCACATAGCTAGGTGTAGGTGTGTCGATCACATAGCTAGGTGTAGGTGTGTCGATCACATAGCTAGGTGTAGGTGTGTCGATCACATAGCTAGGTGTAGGTGTGTCGATCACATAGCTAGGTGTAGGTGTGTCGATCACATAGCTAGGTGTAGGTGTGTCGATCACATAGCTAGGTGTAGGTGTGTCGATCACATAGCTAGGTGTAGGTGTGTCGATCACATAGCTAGGTGTAGGTGTGTCGATCACATAGCTAGGTGTAGGTGTGTCGATCACATAGCTAGGTGTAGGTGTGTCGATCACATAGCTAGGTGTAGGTGTGTGTGTGTGTGTGTCGATCACATAGCTAGGTGTGTGTGTCGATCACATAGCTAGGTGTAGGTGTGTGTGTGTGTCGATCACATAGCTAGGTGTGTGTGTCGATCACATAGCTAGGTGTGTGTGTGTGTCGATCACATAGCTAGGTGTGTGTGTGTCGATCACATAGCTAGGTGTGTGTGTGTGTCGATCACATAGCTAGGTGTGTGTGTGTGTCGATCACATAGCTAGGTGTGTGTGTGTGTCGATCACATAGCTAGGTGTGTGTGTGTGTGTCGATCACATAGCTAGGTGTGTGTGTCGATCACATAGCTAGGTGTGTGTGTGTGTCGATCACATAGCTAGGTGTGTGTGTGTGTGTCGATCACATAGCTAGGTGTAGGTGTGTCGATCACATAGCTAGGTGTAGGTGTGTGTGTGTCGATCACATAGAATAGGTGTAGGTGTGTGTCGATCACATAGCTAGGTGTAGGTGTGTGTCGATCACATAGCTAGGTGTAGGTGTGTGTCGATCACATAGCTAGGTGTAGGTGTGTGTCGATCACATAGCTAGGTGTAGGTGTGTGTGTGTGTCGATCACATAGCTAGGTGTAGGTGTGTGTGTGTGTCGATCACATAGCTAGGTGTAGGGTGTGTGTGTGTCGATCACATAGCTAGGTGTAGGTGTGTGTGTGTGTGTCGATCACATAGCTAGGTGTAGGTGTGTGTGTGTGTGTCGATCACATAGCTAGGTGTAGGTGTGTGTGTGTCGATCACATAGCTAGGTGTAGGTGTGTGTGTGTCGATCACATAGCTAGGTGTGTGTGTGTCGATCACATAGCTAGGTGTAGGTGTGTGTGTGTCGATCACATAGCTAGGTGTGTGTGTGTGTCGATCACATAGCTAGGTGTAGGTGTGTGTGTGTGTCGATCACATAGCTAGGTGTGTGTGTGTCGATCACATAGCTAGGTGTGTGTGTGTCGATCACATAGCTAGGTGTGTGTGTGTGTCGATCACATAGCTAGGTGTGTGTGTGTGTCGATCACATAGCTAGGTGTGTGTGTGTGTCGATCACATAGCTAGGTGTGTGTGTGTGTCGATCACATAGCTAGGTGTGTGTGTGTGTTCGATCACATAGCTAGGTGTGTGTGTGTGTCGATCACATAGCTAGGTGTGTGTGTGTCGATCACATAGCTAGGTGTGTGTGTGTCGATCACATAGCTAGGTGTGTGTGTGTCGATCACAGCTAGGTGTGTGTGTGTGTGTCGATCACATAGCTAGGTGTGTGTGTGTGTCATCGCCATAGCTAGGTGTAGGAGTGTGGTGTGTGATTGTATATCAATAGACACGTAGGTGTAGGTGTGTGTCGATCACATATAGCTAGGTGTAGGTGTGTGTTGTGTCGATCACAGGTGTAGGTGTGTGTGTGTGTCGATGTGATGCAAAGGTGTGTGTGTGTCAGGTGTAGGTGTAGGTGTGTGTGTGTGTCGATCGATCACGCTAGGTGTGTGTGTGTGTGTGTGTCGATCACATAGCTAGGTGTGTGTGTGTGTGTCATGCATAGCTAGGTGTGTTGGTGTGTTCGATCACATGTCTAGGTGTGTGTGTGTGTGTGTGTCGATCACATAGCTAGTAGGTGTGTGTGTGTCGATCACATAGCTAGGTGTAGGTGTGTGTGTGTCGATCACATAGCTAGTAGTGTGTGTCGATCACATAGCTAGGTGTGTGTGTGTGTCGATCACATCAGCTAGTGTGTGGTGTGTGTGTTCGTCCACATAGCTAGGTGTGTGTGTGTGTCGATCACATAGCTAGGTGTGTGTGTGTGTCGATCACATAGCTAGGTGTGTGTGTGTCGTATCGATCACAGAGAGGTGTGTGTGTGTGTGTGATCGTCATATAGCTAGGTGTGGTGTGTGTCGATCACATACGGTGTGTAGGTGTGTCGTGATGTACATAGCTAGGTGTGTGTGTGTGTCGATCCATAGCTAGGTATAGGAGTGTGTGTGTCGATCACATAGCTAGGTGTAGGAGTGTGTGTGTGTCGATCACATAGCTAGGTGTAGGAGTGTGTGTGTGTCGATCACATAGACATAGCTAGGTGTAGGTGTGTGTCGATCACATAGCTAGGTGTAGGTGTGTGTGTGTGTCGATCACATAGCTAGGTGTAGGTGTGTGTGTGTGTCGATCACATAGCTAGGTGTAGGTGTGTGTGTGTGTCGATCACATAGCTAGGTGTGTGTGTGTGTGTCGATCACATAGCTAGGTGTGTGTGTGTGTGTGTGTCGATCACATAGCTAGGTGTGTGTGTGTGTGTGTCGATCACATAGCTAGGTGTGTGTGTGTCGATCACATAGCTAGGTGGTGTGTGTGTCGATCACATAGCTAGGTGTAGGTGTGTGTGTGTCGATCACATGCTAGGTGTGTGTGTCGATCACATAGCTAGGTGTGTGTGTGTGTGTCGATCACATAGCTAGGTGTGGTGTGTGTTGTCGATCACATAGCTAGGTGTGTGTGTGTCGATCACATAGCTAGGTGTGTGTGTGTGTCGATCACATAGCTAGGTGTGTGTGTGTGTCGATCACATAGCTAGGTGTGTGTGTGTGTCGATCACATAGCTAGGTGTATGAGTGTGTGTCGATCACATAGCTAGGTATAGGAGTGTGTGTGTCGATCACATAGCTAGGTATAGGAGTGTGTGTGTCGATCACATAGCTAGGTGTAGGAGTGTGTGTGGTCGATCACATAGCTAGGTGTAGGAGTGTGTGTCGATCACATAGCTAGGTGTAGGTGTGTGTGTCTCGATCACATTGCTAGGTGTGTGTGTGTGTCGATCACATAGCTAGGTGTGTGTGTGTGTCGCTCACATAGCTAGGTGTAGGAGTGTGTGTTGGTCGCTCACATAGCTAGGTGGAGTGTGTGTGTGTGTCGATCACATAGCTAGGTGTAGGTGTGTGTGTGTCGATCACATAGCTAGGTGTAGGTGTGTGTGTGTCGATCACATAGCTAGGTGTAGGTGTGTGTGTGTCGATCACATAGCTAGGTGTGTGTCGATCACATAGCTAGGTGTGTGTCGATCACATAGCTAGGTGTGTGTCGATCACATAGCTAGGTGTGTGTCGATCACATAGCTAGGTGTAGGCGTGTGTGTTGTCAGATATAATCTCTGCACGTGACTACAGCACGTCATATATTGGACTTCTCAGCAGCTAGCCTCCAATATGGCAGGGATTATTATTCAATAAGAAATTTATACGAGACACAAATATCAATAGTTTATATTTCCTAGAAATTCTCCTAAATTCTTTTAATTGTCTGTGTTTTTGCTTTGAAGAATACACTAATCAATAATCGGATAAAAATATATATATTTATTACGTATACAAAAAAGTTTCAAATCTCATATCCTAAACCAAGATTTATAAACCACAATCCATCAGCACATAAAAACTAGCTTCACTGTTAGTAACTGCATATATGATTAATATCATTTACCTTATCGGTTAGTAACTAATACACAAATGGTTAATAAACATTTCTGCTTAACGAAACATGTATTTCCCAGCAAACCAATGTTTAACTAGCTAGATCTTACAGATATATATATATATATCTATGCTACGTGGATCAACAAAAGATGAGCTATTTTAGAATAAGTAATAAAAATGTATTTAGTGAATTCTCCCCTAATCTCGAGAATTAAATTTCTAATCCTTTGCTTTTTATTTTGTAGTTATATAATTCCTTGCTTATTAATTTCAATCACAGTAATTTCCAAATTCAATATACAGTTGTGTTCAAAATTCTTCAACCCCCAGTGAAATTGAGTGGTTTGGCCAGTTTGACATTGATTTTGATCATTCAGTCATCTTGCTTACAATTAAATCAAAGAGGCACGTGTAGGTCAGACAAATATAACATAACATTTATAATGAAATAACCACAAATGTCTTTTCTGTGCTCACATCATTATCAAGATTTATTCAACCCCAAGTGACATTCATCTTAGTACTTAGTACAACATCCTTTTACAGTTGTAACAGCTTTTTAAACGTGAAGCATAGCTTGACACAAGTGTCTTGCAGCCATCTAACGGGTATCTTCGCCCATAGTCATGGGCAAAAGCCTCCAGATCAGTCACATTCTTAGGCTTGCGCACTGCAACTGCTTTCTTTTAAGTCCCACCAGAGGTTCTCAATCGATTTAAGTCAGGTGACTGCGATGGCCACTCCAAAATGTTCCAGCCTTTAATCTGCAACCATGCTCTAGTGGACTTGAGGTATGCTTGGGATCATTGTCCTGTTGAAAGGTCCACGTCTCCCAAGCCTCAGGTTTGTGACGGACTGCATCACATTGTCATCCAATATCTCCTGGTACTGAAGAGAATTCATGGTACTCTTGCACACGCTGAAGCTTCCCTGTACCTGCAGAAGCAAAACAGCCCCAAAGCATGATTGACCCCCCGCCATGCTTCACAGTAGGCAAGGTGTTCTTTTCTTCATAGGCCTTGTTCTTCCTCCTCCAAACATAGCGTTGATCCATGGGCCCAAACAGTTCTAATTTTGTTTCATCAGTCCACAGAACACTATCCCAAAACTTCTGTGGTTTGTCCACGTGACTTTTGGCATACTGCAGTCGACTCTTCTTATTCTTTGGAGACAGCAAGGGGGTGCCGCCTGGGCGTTCTGGAATGGAAGGCCTTCATTACGCAGTGTGCGCCGTATTGTCTGAGCTGAAAATCAGTACCCACATCTGACAAATCTTTTCTCAGTTCCTCAGCAGTCATACGGGGACTTTTCTCCCCTCTACGCTTCAGGTAGTGCACAGCAGTCGAAGTCAGCATCTTCTTCTGCCACGACCAGGTAGCGTTTCAACAGTGCCCTTTGCCTTGAATTTGCGAATGATGCCCCTATGGTCTCTCTTGTATGTTTAACATCTTGCAATCTTCTTATATAGCCATTGCCCTTCCTGTGAAGAGTAATCACCTCTTCTCTTGTCTTCCTGGACCATTCTCTTGACTTCACCATGTTTGTAACCACACCAGTAAATGTCTAGAAGGAGCTAAGTATCAGTCATTTTAAAGCTGCCTAATTGGTGCTTATTATGCTTTATTGCTGCTCCGTGACATCCACGGGTGTTTTCAATACCTGATTGAAAACACTTGAATGAACCTCTGTTCTTCAGAGTGGTAGTCTTTAAGGGGTTGAATAATTGTGTCAATGAAGAATTCACAAAAGAAACATTTACTACTGTATTACAAAACCAATTGATGTCATTTTAGTTGCATATGGTTCTTTAAAAAGTCCTTGTAGGATTTAATTCTGAATACAATTACAAATGTACACTAAATTCCATAAAACCCTTTACAGCATTGGGGGTTGAATAATTTTGAACACAACTGTATATATATTGGTATATCAATCTTACAACAGTTTCTTTTAGGATAAATCCTTATGTCCACTTCTTCATATCTCTATCTGCAGAATAGAAATATTTAGATTCTGGAGCTATCTGTTGCAAGAAATACTACAAATATATATATAATTACATTAATTCCTTAATTTAAATAGCTCTCAAACATTAGCTCTCCAATCTGGATTTTGAGGAGTTACTGCCTTGGAATTCTTTATGTAATATTGTTTTTGGAATATGTGAAAATTATCAATATCAGCTAATCAATGCATGTGAGTCAGAGATTTGGTGTGAGTCTTGAGTGCATCGTCCTGGAATGGTCTGCTAGCCAGGGCTCGAGTCGAGAGCGGGAACGCGCGGGAACGGCGTTCCCGCACTTCTCCGACAGCGGGAACGCTGCGGGAACGCAGCGTTCCCGCTGTGGCCCGAGCCCGAACGCTTAACAGGCGGCCGCCGCACATTGGCGGCGGCCGCGTGCTTCCTATTCTAGCGGCCGGTGACCGGAAGTGGAGCCGCTCGCCTGGCTGTTTCCTAGATCCCAGGCGAGCGGCTGCACTTCCTGTCAGCGGCCGCTGAGCAGGAAACACGTGGCCGCCGGCAGTGTGCGGCGGCGGCAGCAGCAGCAGCAGCAGCGGTAAGTTGGGTTGGGGGCATATCCATGAGACCAGGGGGCATATCCATGAGACCAGGGGCACTATCCATGAGACCAGGGGGCATATCCATGAGACCAGGGGGCATATCCATGAGACCAGGGGCATTATCCATGAGACCTGGGGGCATATCCATGAGACCTGGGGGCATATCCATGAGACCAGGGGCAGTATCCATGAGACCAGGGGGCATATCCATGAGACCAGGGGCATATCCATGAGACCAGGGGCATATCCATGAGACCTGGGGGCAGTATCCATGAGACCAGGGGCATTATCCATGAGACCAGGGGGCATATCCATGAGACCAGGGGGCATATCCATGAGACCAGGGGGCATATCCATGAGACCTGGGGGCATATCCATGAGACCTGGGGGCATATCCATGAGACCAGGGGCAGTATCCATGAGACCAGGGGCATATCCATGAGACCAGGGGCATATCCATGAGACCAGGGGCATATCCATGAGACCAGGGGCATATCCATGAGACCAGGGGCATATCCATGAGACCAGGGGCATATCCATGAGACCAGGGGCATATCCATGAGACCAGGGGGCATTATCCATGAGAGTTGGGGCATTATCCATGAGAGTTGGGGCATTATCCATGAGACCAGGGGGCATTATCCATGAGACCAGGGGCAGTATCCATGAGACCAGGGGCAGTATCCATGAGACCAGGGGCATTATCCATGAGACCTGGGGGCATTATCCATGAGACCAGGGGCAGTATCCATGAGACCAGGGGCATATCCATGAGACCAGGGGCATATCCATGAGACCAGGGGGCATTATCCATGAGACCAGGGGGCATTATCCATGAGACCAGGGGGCATTATCCATGAGACCAGGGGGCATTATCCATGAGACCAGGGGCATATCCATGAGACCAGGGGCAGTATCCATGAGACCAGGGGGCATTATCCATGACAGTTGGGGGCATTATCCATGAGACCTGGGGCATTTATATCCATGAGAGCTGGGGGGCAATTATATCCATGTGAACTGGGGAAAATATATCCATATAACCAGTGCTGTGCATATTATTCTTGGGGTTCAGTGCTGTGCATATTATTCTTGGGGTTCAGTGCTGTGCATATTATTCTTGGGGTTCAGTGCTGTGTATATTATTATGGGGGCTCTGTGCTGTGCATGTTATTATGTTATTGTTGGGGCTCAGTGCTGTGTATATTATACTGGAGGCTCAGTGCTGTGTATATTATTCTGGGGGCTCAGCGCTGTGTATGTTATTCTGGGGGCTCAGCGCTGTGTATGTTATTCTGGGGGCTCAGTGCTGTGTATATTATTCTGGGGGCTGAGCGCTGTGTATATTATTATGGGGGCTCTGTGCTGTGCATGTTATTATGTTATTGTTGGGGCTCAGTGCTGTGTATATTATACTGGAGGCTCAGTGCTGTGTATATTATTCTGGAGGCTCAGTGCTGTGTATATTATTCTGGGGGTTCAGCACTGTGTATATTATTCTGGGGGCTCAGCGCTGTGTATATTATTCTGGGGGCTCAGTGCTGTGTATGTTATTCTGGGGGCTCAGTGCTGTGTATATTATTCTGGGGGCTCAGCGCTGTGTATATTATTCTGGGGGCTCAGTGCTGTGTATGTTATTCTGGGGGCTCAGTGCTGTGTATGTTATTCTGGGGGCTCAGTGCTGTGTATATTATTCTGGGGGTCTGTGCCTGGAGATATATATTATATATATAAAACGCGTTAGTCCAGTTGCCACAATCACGAGTATACCTGTACGTAGTGATACCTTTCACTGATCAGTATAGTGTCCAGTTTACACTCTTGAAAGTTTGTCTTTTAAATGTAAAGTTAACCCAATAAAAATGGTATCACCGGCTCGTCCGGCTATACTCGTGAGATATATATATATATTTTCTTAAGGTAATGGGGGTTGTGGAATTCGTGGGTGAGTTCCCTCACTTTTTTTCCCAGGACTTGACCCCTGCTGCTAGCGATGTGTGTAAGTCTCTGCCTCATGTCCTGGCTTCTGCGGGAATGCCCTGGACTCTGCTTACTTAGCGATGGTCTGCGGCAATGCCTCCTTAACAATGTGCGGCTTCAATTCTAGTCAATTTGACGTGACTGGCAAATTATTCATTATATCAAATATAATATTTACTATCCTCTAGAGGGCAGTATTGCACTTTTTAATTAATTCCACCATTTAATTTTTATGTCTTATCTCATGTCACGAGGTCAATTTACACAAAGATCTTCTTCTCTCAGTGTAGACCTTATGTCTCTTATGCCAGAATCAAATTTATGTCCCTACTCCTTTCCACTAAATACATTCCTTTCTTATTAAATCACAGAATCTCTTCTTCAGTAATTATCTATTTACCAATTATATACTTATACAATATTTATTGGAGCATATATTTTCTACTGTAAATATAATAAAATATACCTTGATTATAAAAATATATTTTGTGAATATATTTTACATTACAAAGATTTTAACTCTTATTTCTTTATTCCCAAAGACAAAATATCTTTTTGTTTTAATTTAATTATAACAGGTCTAGCACTTAGCTCGACTTTATCTCAAATAAAAACATTCCAAAATTCCCTCATGTCTAGTCACCTAGCCATGAACTATATATATTAAAAAAATCTGTTCATTTCTAAAACTAGGGAAAATTGAAAAAGAAAAAGCCTTTCTTTAAAAACAAAATGGCTACAGACATCCATTTTAATTTTTCTCTTACAATATACCTGACAGTGTGTGTCGATCACATAGCTAGGCGTGTGTGTGTGTTTATTTCGATCACATAGCTAGGCGTGTGTGTATGTTTATCACATAGCTAGGTGTAGGTGTGTGTGTCGATCACATAGCTAGGTGCAGGTGTGTGTGTGTGTCGATCACATAGCTAGGTGTAGGTGTGTGTGTGTCGATCACATAGCTAGGTGTAGGTGTGTGTGTGTCGATTACAGCTAGGTGTGTGTGTGTCGATCACATAGCTAGGTGCAGAGGTGTGTGTGTCGATCACATAGCTAGGTGCAGGTGTGTGTGTGTCGATCACATAGCTAGGTGCAGGTGTGTGTGTGTCGATCACATAGCTAGGTGCAGGTGTGTGTGTGTCGATAACATAGCTAGGTGTAGGTGTGTGTGTGTCGATCACATAGCTAGGCGTGTGTGTGTGTTTATTTCGATCACATAGCTAGGCGTGTGTGTATGTTTATCACATAGCTAGGTGTAGGTGTGTGTGTCGATCACATAGCTAGGTGCAGGTGTGTGTGTGTGTCGATCACATAGCTAGGTGTAGGTGTGTGTGTGTCGATCACATAGCTAGGTGTGTGTGTGTCGATTACAGCTAGGTGTGTGTGTGTCGATCACATAGCTAGGTGCAGAGGTGTGTGTGTCGATCACATAGCTAGGTGCAGGTGTGTGTGTGTCGATCACATAGCTAGGTGCAGGTGTGTGTGTGTCGATCACATAGCTAGGTGCAGGTGTGTGTGTGTCGATCACATAGCTAGGTGCAGGTGTGTGTGTGTCGATCACATAGCTAGGTGCAGGTGTGTGTGTGTCGATCACATAGCTAGGTGTAGGTGTGTGTGTGTCGATCACATAGCTAGGTGTAGGTGTGTGTGTCGATCATATAGCTAGGTGTAGGTGTGTGTGTCGATCACATAGCTAGCTATGTGATCGACGCGCGCCTAGCTATGTGATCGACGCGCGCCTAGCTATGTGATCGACGCACACACACACCTACACCTAGCTATGTGATTATAAATGTATGTCACATATGTACCAGGATGCGTTTCGCCAGAATGGCTTCCTCAGCATATGTTTTATTTATTTATCTTGGCTACTCTGGTTTATGATCTTTGGCGTATATTTTGACTATTCTTTCTTCCTGCTCCTTGTAACCTGTATATTATTGATCTGTGTAATGACCTCTGCTAGTCTGACGTTCCTGCCTGGTTCTGTATCCTTTGGCTCCAGTCCTGACTATTCTATCCTTGTTTCATGTTCTTTGTATGTACCCAGCAGTATAAAGTTATCCTTCGCACAGAGGCCAGTATAAAGGACCTCTATTCAGCTCAGGACTTACTGTGTGTTTGTCTTGTTTAACCCTCGCCATTCCTGTTCACCTGTCTGTTATTCTTTTGTTAGGTTTCCATAGGCAGAAGACCATTCAAGGATCTTACCCCAGTGTTAGGGATTCCTTTAGATTTCTTCTGGGTTCCCCTGCTCTTCTTGTTACATTCCTGGTGTGTGTGTGTGTTAATCTGTCCATGCAGCTAACATACCTCAACGGCTTAACTACTTCCTGAAGCATGGCCCAAGCCAAGGGCCATCGTGCCACCCACCTCAGGAGGCACTTTAAGCTATCCAATCAGTGTGTATACCTAGGTATAGATAAAAAACGCACTGAACATGTGCGTCTGAGTTGCTCCTCCTCCCTCCTGTTCTGTGAGTGGAGGGCGGGGCTGAATTTACACATCCAGCTACTGCAGAGAGGGAACTAAAGAAATCCATACACAAAAAGTAACAGCAGAGAGAGGGACAACTTAGAAAAGCACAGAGACACCGCAAGAAATGGTAAAGAGAAAGACAGCAAGAAAAGGTGCAGTGAGAGAGAACGCACAAGAGACAGACAGCACAAGAAAGGGTATGAGAAGGAGTGACTGTGTGAGGGACTTTGAGACATATAAACCATGAAAGAGCGCAAAAGAGTGTGTGTGTGAGAGAGCGTGAGTGTGTGGAGTGAGTGTTTTGCTTTCACAGTTGCAGAGATGCTTATATTCAGTTCCTCAGTTTCCCCAGTCTGAGATCCTGCGCTGCACAGCTTGTGTTAGTTCATACAGTCAGTCTGAGGTCCTGAGCTGCACAGCTTGTGTTAGTTCATACAGTCAGTCTGAGGTCCTGAGCTGCACAGCTTGTGTTAGTTCATACAGTCAGTCTGAGGTCCTGAGCTGCACAGCTTGTGTTAGTTCATACAATCAAAGGTATTTATAAAGCGCTAGCAATTTCCGTAGCGCTGTACAATGGGAGAGGCAGAATAACATATGTCCATACAAATTAAACACACAGAACAGTAGGAGAGAGGACCCTGCCCAAGAGTTTACAATCTAAGCGGAGAGGGGCGACATATAGGTGAGGGTAATAGCGGAGTATGTGAAGTAGTGGGGTGCATGGGGGGCTGTGGGCAAGATGGAGCAAGAAATGTCTTTTATGTGAAGCTTTAATGGGTGCAATAGTGGGTGGAGTAGTGGGCGAGGAGGAGGTGGGGAATATTCAGGAAGTATGTGCTGTAGAAACACCCCTAGCTGAGGGGCGTCGCCAGAGAAGATGAAACTACAGAGTTTAAACCAAGAAAATAAACCTTTACACATTTTTAAAACTTTTATTGATTTATTCTAGTTTGTCTGTAGATGTTTAAATGTCAATTTAAAAAAAAAAAAATTCTAGACCTGCTATCCCTTTTAATAAGGGAGGAGATGTAGGCAGGGGCGCAGTTATGGAGAGTTTTGATCGGTAAAAATGTGTTCAAATAATAAACAGGTCTGTTACAAAATAAAAGTGTTTAAAAAATACCAAAAACAA
Organism: Leptobrachium leishanense; assembly: GCA_009667805.1. Taxonomy (NCBI): domain Eukaryota; kingdom Metazoa; phylum Chordata; class Amphibia; order Anura; family Megophryidae; genus Leptobrachium; species Leptobrachium leishanense. The sequence continues at coordinate 64,449,717 of CM019063.1, forward strand.
TAAAAACTGTCTTTCATTTTTTTTAACATATTCCATTTTTTACATTGAATCCCGTGGGATTCGCCTGTTTAAAACTGTTGAACTGAAAATCAGGGCATTTCGCCGGATTTCCGTTGCAATTTGGAGTTCTTGTTATTATAGAAGACATGATAGTCTTGTAGGGGACATTTCCGGTGCCGGCGAATTGCACCGTATTTCGCTGAAATGTTCCTGTATTTGGCGAAACTGACGGCTTTGTTAATGGACGAATCAACCCGAAATTGCACAGAATGGGGGGAAATCCACCTCTGTGCAATACGGAGCTTAGTGAATAACCCAGCCTGTCACGATCTGCCGTTGTCTTTTTCAATGAATGGGTTAAATGGTGAAATCTTTATGGTCAGATACGGATTTATATTGTAATCCGGGGTTTGGGTTACTATGTGAAGTCAGCAGAATGTATCACCTGCGCCCATCGTGAAACAAAATCTGCGACATGAACGCCACCTGTGGATTTTCATGCCAAGAAAAAAGCCGTTTAACGTGTTTTTAAAGAATTCTCCTTTTCACCTTATCGCAGAGATGTATTTTGGGGAAGTAATCCAGTAATTCCCTGTTGGCCGAGCCTTTCCTGGCACAGCGTGTGCAGTTCCCTCCTGTCCTGCCTCGCAGATTAATAATTCAGGCCTGCGGCTCTCGTGTTACAGACGGAAGGAAGGACTAAGACAGCAACCAGAGCCTTTCCGTGTTGAGCTAAGCGGTGGAAAGTTGGTGGTGTTCCTGCCCGATCTCTCCACAGCGTGTTCTGTTGAACCCCTATGCGGCCATGGGGTGACTTCAAATCAGGTGCACTGTCATGGTTCACACACATAAGAGAAACGATGAACCCTAACAATGTCTCGATGCCCAATGATCTCTCGTCATATATATATATATATATATATATAATATATATATATTTTTTTTTTTTTTTTTGATTGAGTTCTTATGGTGCTCGTGTATGTGGAGGTATAAACTACGAGCTGAGCATCTTTTTAATCCGCAATTCAGAAATATCAGAAAATCACAATATGACACCAAAAGTGGGAAAACTCCACCCTTGACCTCGTGTGACGGGGACATACTATTCAAAACATGGATACAGTTCCCTTCGGGGGAAGGGGGGGTGTATGGGTCACTTCCCCATGATATCTTGTTCTTAGACACAAATATCCCAAATTGCCAAATCCAGAACACTTCTGGTCCTAAGGATTTTGGGTAAGGGGCGCTCAACCTGTAGACAGACGGTGCTGAAGTCCCCTGCGCCAGTGTGTAGAGGTTAGGCATGCGTTGGGTTCCTTCATGTAGGTAGTAATCGCAGTATTCTTGCAATGTGTATAGTGATAAATGCTGCATGTACGTCTGCCAATAGCTGCCGCGTTACTCTTTTATTAAAGTGCACCATTTGTGCACAAAACTAATCCAAACAATATTCATGTTGTTCAGTGGTCGGGATGTCGGCAGAGGGTTGCAGGTATTTTAGTTTAGCAGCTGAAAGATCCAACCTATGGTCATGATGGGTGTCTAAATATTCTGTGCCCCAAATACCCAAGGTGTGTACACACACACACACAACACACACACACACACACACACACACACACACACACACACACACACACGTTAGAAAGATAAACTGGGCATTGTGGTGATATTAATAATGACCTCAGAATCTTCTAGTTGATGGGTGCACGTCTGAACTTCAATAAAAAAATTATAATTAGGGGATCAATGTAACGTTTCGGCCGTCAAAAGGTCCATTCACTGCTTGAGGAAAACCATTGTAACTGCCTTAACATTGCCTTGATCCCCTAAACAAAAATGTATATTTTTGATTGGGGTACCTGATTTCTCCTTTTTGGTTTGTTTGTGAGGTTTTTTTTGCCTGCTGCCTCTCTGTCTGTGTTTACCTCAGTGCCTGTCTGGTTGCCTGCCTCTTCCTTGCCTGTGTGCCTGTCTGGTTGCCTGCTGCCTTTGTGCCTGTCTGGTTGCCTGCTGCCTCCCTGCCTGTGTGCCTGTCTGGTTCCCTGCCTGTGTGCCTGTCTGGTTGCCTTTGTGCCTGTCTGGTTGCCTGCCGCCTCCCTGCCTGTGTGCCTGTCTGGTTGCCTGCCGCCTTCTTGCCTGTGTGCTTCCCTACCTGCCTGTGTGCTTCCCTGCCTGCCTGTGTGCCTGTGTGATTCCCTGCCTGCCTGTGTGATTCCATGCCTGCCTGTGTGATTCCATGCCTGCCTGTCTGCCTGTGTGATTCCCTGCCTGGGTGCGTGTCTGCCTGCCTGGGTGCGTGTCTGCCTGCCTGGGTGCGTGTCTGCCTGCCTGGGTGCGTGTCTGCCTGCCTGGGTGCGTGTCTGCCTGCCTGGGTGCTTCCCTGCCTGCCTGGGTGCTGTCTGCCTGCCTGGGTGCGTGTCTGCCTGCCTGGGTGCTTCCCTGCCTGCCTGGGTGCTTCCCTACCTGCCTGGGTGCTTCCCTAACTGCCTGTGTGCTTCCCTACCTGCGTGTTTCCCTACCTGCCTGTGTGATTCCCTGCCTGCCTGGGTGCGTGTCTGCCTGCCTCTGTGCTTCCCTACCTGCCTGTGTGCTTCCCTGCCTGCCAGGGTGCTACCCTGCCTGTCTGGGTGCTTCCCTGCCGGTCTGGGTGCTTCCCTGCCTGTCTGGGTGCTTCCCTGCCTGCCTGGGTGCTTCCCTGCCTGCCTGGGTGCTTCCCTGCCTGCCTGGGTGCTTCCCTGCCTGCCTGTGTGCTTCCCTACCTGCCTGTGTGCTTCCCTACCTGCCTGTGTGCTTCCCTACCTGCCTGTGTGCTTCCCTACCTGCCTGTGTGCTTCCCTACCTGCCTGTGTGCTTCCCTGTCTGCCTGTGTGCTTCCCTGTCTGCCTGTGTGCTTCCCTGTCTGCCTGTGTGCTTCCCTGTCTGCCTGTGTGCTTCCCTGTCTGCCTGTGTGCTTCCCTGTCTGCCTGTGTGCTTCCCTGTCTGCCTGTGTGCTTCCCTGTCTGCCTGTGTGCTTCCCTGTCTGCCTGTGTGCTTCCCTGTCTGCCTGTGTGCTTCCCTGTCTGCCTTTGTGATTCCCTGTCTGCCTTTGTGATTCCCTGTCTGCCTTTGTGATTCCCTGTCTGCCTTTGTGATTCCCTGCCTGCCTGTCTGCCTGTGTGATTCCCTGCCTGCGTGCTTGTCTGCCTGCCTGGGTGCTTGTCTGCCTGCCTGGGTGCTTGTCTGCCTGCCTGGGTGCGTGTCTGCCTGCCTGGGTGCGTGTCTGCCTGCCTGGGTGCGTGTCTGCCTGCCTGGGTGCGTGTCTGCCTGCCTGGGTGCGTGTCTGCCTGCCTGGGTGCGTGTCTGCCTGCCTGCCTGGGTGCGTGTCTGCCTGCCTGCCTGGGTGCGTGTCTGCCTGCCTGGGTGCGTGTCTGCCTGCCTGCCTGGGTGCGTGTCTGCCTGCCTGCCTGGGTGCGTGTCTGCCCGCTTACCTGGGTGCGTGTCTGCCCGCTTGCCTGGGTGCGTGTCTGCCCGCTTGCCTGGGTGCGTGTCTGCCCGCTTGCCTGGGTGCGTGTCTCCCTGTCTGTGTGTGTGGATAAATGACTCTACAGAGGGAGAAATTTATCGCAAAGTGAGCATTAAATGTAAATATGATTTGCTGCTGTCACTTTTCTGCGAGTTCTGAACTTTATCTTCATCCGCTTGGCTTCAATTGAAACCCAGGCCATGTGTTCTTTGGATCCGCTCTGTAAGAAGCCAACCTTGCTAAACACGCAGTGTCAAGTCAAATCATCCGAAACCCTGACATTTTACCCAAATCAGCAACAACGCAGAAAAAATAAACTGCCTCGTCCTCTGAAACCGAAAGAAAGTTGACATCGTTGTCTCGTACAGTCACAGCGTGTTTTTACCTTTTTGTCTCTGCATGATCTCTAGCATCCAGTCCGTGGAGGAATCCTCGTCTGTTGCATTTATTTTATGTCCGTTTAAAGCTGATTTTAGGAAGAATACCATTCAGCTTATAAAGGTCGTCTAAAAGCCGTGTCTGTGGCTGCCCTGTGCGACCCATCCGATCCCTCATCACCGGGCAAGGGCTAAGTAATAGTTATTTTTCCTTTTTATGGGAAAGCTTCCCGGTTTGTTTTTACAAGCATTTAAAGTAAATCTATGAATCCCTCGCCTGTCGGCTGTGCACTGCTTTCTTGCAGCAGGCTTGCCATTGCCACATTTTACACTTCTGGTGTTTTGTTTCTATTTTTACGTTAGCAGTAGCTGTTTGTTGTAAAGTTCCGGCGGTTGTTCTTGCGCGCGAGTGCTGTCGCCTTCTCTGAGAACCCCTCGGACTAATGAACGTTGGTACAAGATACATTATCGGCGACACTTCTCTCCAAGTAAATGATGTCCAATTTCTTTTCTTTCCCCCCTACGTTGTCTTGCGGAGCTGAGGCAGCCGCCGCGACCTTTTGCCGAGGTTCGCTGTGCGCTCGCCTGATTGACTTGATCTTTCTCGCCCCATGCAATGGACTTTCATTTGGATTCCCGTGACCCGGCTCTGGCTTTTGATTTTGCGCTGATTGTTACTCTTCATTGATTTGTGCAGAGCGAGGGCGCACTTGACTGAAAACATGATAACGTTTTTACGATGTCTGGGTTAAGAGACTGTAAATGTTTCAGAACAGCGGCACGATGGGAATAAATCGCAATTCCTGCGTCCCGACGAAACTCCGGTTTACGCCGTTCTGATCTCCGGCGCGGGATCTGGGGAACATCTGGATCTTTGGTCACAATCTCAAATCTTTCATTGAGGTGAATTCTGAATAATTCAAGGCCTCTTAGGATTTTAAACTCGTTTTGCAGACATTGCTAGTCTTTTCTATCTCTATTGAGAGTCCCATAAAATAAAATTAACCTGAACCTTTCACTTCCAAAATCGTGCATGCACAATTGCTTCGTTGTAACACAAGGAGAAGCAAAAACGGGCATAGAAAACTCCACTTGTTTTGAGAATTATCACTGTAAAGGAGCAGACCCCACACTTGCAGTAGAAAAAAAAAACTTTACTGCTGCATTTCAGCAGCCAGGCAGAGGGCAGAGCACAGGGAGAACTTTGGGGTCAGTCACTCCTCTACAGGGATAAGATTCAGGGGGTTATAATGACTGTAAATCCCTGTACAGTACAGATGCAAGGTGTTGCTATAATTGCCATACACAGGCATTATGCAGCACATACAGATACAAGGTGTTGCTGTAATTGCCATACACAGGCATTATGCAGCACATACAGATACAAGGTGTTGCTGTAATTGCCATACACAGGCATTATGCAGCACATACAGATACAAGGTGTTGCTGTAATTGCCATACACAGGCATTATACAGCACATACAGATACAAGGTGTTGCTGTAATTGCCATACACAGGCATTATGCAGCGCATACAGCTACAAGGTGTTGCTGTAATTGCCATACACAGGCATTATGCAGCACATACAGATACAAGGTGTTGCTGTAATTGCCATACACAGGCATTATGCAGCACATACAGATATTGCATTGCTAATAATCTCATTATGATCACTACAAACCCCATAAGCAGGAGTTCTGACCATTTTATTATCTGTCTGCAGCACATTTACTGTATGTTCCACAAAGGCTATTTCTGCCTGTATGCATATAAAGCAGATCCCGTTTGACATTGTGCAAGATACGGGAAGCTATCTAGAGTTCAAAACCTTTCATCCCAGCAATTTGTCTGTAAAGTTATAAATTTATACATGACAAATAATACTATACTAACTTTTAATCTTTCAACTATATATCAGTATAACAATCTCTCTGAAAAACCACCTTGCCCAACGTTTTAATGTATTCATCTCATTTTTCACGTAAATGGTATTTTTTTTTCTGTCAACAAAAATCACTTGGTAGCAAAAGGGTTAAATTAACACTCGAGCTGAGTGCTCAACCTGGGTCCTCCTATAGCTTTGGATTTACATTTCCCATAAGGCTCTGTTGAGCTAATGAGTGGCTGAGTGTGATTGGAAATTTGGCTTCAAAACATCTGGAGGGTCAAGGTTGATCAAGAAAGGTCAACCTCGGTGGAAGAATGGAGGTTGGCTGGAACCACAGAGGTTAATTCTTAACCTTTCCATCCATGGAGTGCACACATTGTCGCGCATGCGCTGTTTATCAAGGTGCGTTACCAAGCTGCTGCCTGAAGAGGGGATATGTTATTTGTTTTATTAGTATTATACACGAACAGGGCTATTCAAAGAAAGGTGAAACTCAGGAGAATGACTGGAGAAGTGAAAATTCTAGGTCAAAATAGCCAAACCAGAAAAATTCTCGCTTTTATCTCACGTTCCAGATCGGCTATTTGGTCTAGATTGTTCTCTTCTCCTGCAAATTCTCCTGAGTTTCACCTTTCTCTGAATAACCCTTTAAGAAAACAAGAGTCTTGAAATGGAGTTTGAAATAAGTATAAAATGTTGTGTAAAGTGTTGCTAGCACAGTTTGCGCAGTTCTCTGGTTTGAGAAGTTATTGGACAGGAAAAACGAGCTATTTTAACAGTGTAAAGTGGTTTTTTTGGGGTTTTTTTTTTTTTACACTGTAAAAGTAAATGACACAATAAAATTAAAGTATTTTACCACTGATTTTTTTTCGACTGGGCAACACGGCAGGTTGGCTTTAATGCGACCCTACGAAAATCTAGGAAATAAAAACATTAAGAAAAAGAACACCTGAAACCAGGCACAGTCTGATTAAAAACATTAAAGGGCTGAACAGCGGCATTTATAGGTCTCGGGGGCAGCTCGCCAAAGCCAGATTTTGTTATAAAAATGCTGTTTTCTTTAGTGTTAATGGAACGGGGAAGAATTAATCATTAGAGCCACCAGCGTTACATTCCTAATGAACCATCTGCTTATTGGGAGTTACAGAATCGGCTAATTTTGCCGCTTGTGTTTGCTGTTGCTTTATTGTAGACAGAATTCTGATATAAACCCTGATTTGGGACTTTATTCATTATTTTATTTCTTTATATTTTACAATTTCTAATTCATGGTTTGGCGTACTGGTAACATGCAAAGGAAGGAGCCTGCAGGGATACTTTTTATCGTTTAGGAGCCAGGCAAAGGTGTGTGTGTGTGTCCAGTTTTAGGCCAGTGTCAGACGAACGCAGCGATCACGTCCGTGTTGCCGCACATTTTAACATCTGTCGTAGCATAAAAATATGATCAATAGAGACCCACACACAAAGTACGTCCGCACAGAAGTGTGAACGCACGTGGTACCGGACGCAATTTAGGCAAGAACATCAAACCGCTAGGACGGATGCACAGAGTGCGCCACGTCCGCGTAGCTTTGGGTGTGAGTGATGCGACGTAGTCAGACGGACTGCATTTTTGACGTCCAGCTTTTTGACAAAGTGGTTTTTCATATCATGTATCAATTGTTTTCATTCTACATATTAATTTTATTTCCCATCTACGTCAGTCAACAAAAAAGCCGTCACAAAAAACGGACTGTGTGGTGTCTACAGTATCATCAGTCAGAAAGTACGACAATTGTGCACGGACGCACAGTGTGCTCAGAATGCGTTCGTCTGACATTAGCCTTAGAATACTGGCCCTCCTTTTTACTGGTTTTGTGCTAGGGATTTCCTGATTCGGTTCCTGGTATGGAAATCGGACCCCAATCTCAGCACTTTTTTCAGGGATTGGCTTTTTCAAGCCGTTCTGACCCCGAGTCTCAGATCTGCCGGGCACTGAGACTCTCGGTCTCCCAGTTGGAGTTCCAGAGTCTCTGCACGACTCGTGGCATCTTCAGTGCCTGCTTGTGCGGTCATGGCGTAGGCAGAAAAACCGCTATGAGTTAATGCCGAAGCCCAGAGATTCCATTGTGCGAGGGAGCCATGGGTCATGCGGTGTTGGATGGATACTGGAACCCTTTCTGGGTGATAGCGTCTGATTTGCATATGGAGCAGTTGTCCTGTAATGGCACCATTGAGCTAAAGCCTTGTGAGACCTGAGCGGGCCTTACCGTAGAGCAGGCCACTAGTGACGTTGTTTGTCCTCAGGACCCTCACAAACCTCTTTTTTGGATACTGGAATATCACATGACCCGCATCTGGGCTTCCAAAATTGCGATTGTGACATCTGGACGTCCGATCCAGGGGAGAAGACTTTGTTGGAGAAACCATGCCATGGTTCTTGAGCTCCTTCACTTCCTTCTTCTGCAAACAGCTTTTTGGGCCACATAAGCCCTAGCAGAAAAGTACCCTGGCCACCCCCTTCGTTTGAGGGGAATGAGGCTGCTGTTGATCAAATTAGATTAGACCTTCACAATCCACCGATCACCTGTCGACTGAGGTGAGATCTCAACCTGATTTCACACAATAACCAGGTTATTCAGAGAAAGGTGACATGCAGGAGAACAGGCAGGAGAAGAGCGCAATATAGACCAAGTAGCCGATTTGGGAAGTGAGATAAATGGGAGAATTTTTCTGGTTTGGCTATTTTGACCTAGAATTTTCACTTCTCCAGTCATTCTCCTGAGTTTCACCTTTCTTTGCATATACCTGTAGGGGTTATTCAGAAAGCACCGACATTTCGGTAGTTTTTTTATTCGGCACACTTTGGCGCTTCCAGTTCACTGACCCTGTGGTGAATAGTGAATTCACCGCAGGGTCCTCGAAGTGCACCAAATGCCACCGCCGAACTGCAGGGCAAAAAAAACCCTTAACTCTGCTATTCTTTAAAAGGTGTTTAAAACGGTAAAAATGCATGAAAATGTGCGGAAATAATGAAAAAGCCCCATAAAAAATAATAAAACTCAGAATAAAAAAAGCCTTTAAAGAAATGGGAATAAAAAATTTCACCTACAAAGTCCAAAAAATAGACTGTTTGCTGAAAATGAAAAGAATGGTTGAATAAAAAAAAAAATAGAAACATTATTTTTTTTACATTGTATCTTATGGGATTCAACTTTTTAAACCTGTCGAACTGAATCACCGAAAAGTAGGGCGTTTCATTGACATTTCGGTGCAGATCGGCATTCTATGAATATATTAACCATTACTTCTGTAAGACAATTTTGCTGTCGGAACTGCACCATCGCCAGTATACATGAATTGACAGCTCTCTGAATAGCCGAAATTGCACTGTACGGGGAAATTATGCTTATGCTGGCTATTGAGTACGGAGATGTAGTGTATGCAGCGGTCCCGCAAACACACCTTCAGAAACTTACTACATTGTATAACTCCTTCTGCCGCTTTGCATTACAATGTAACTACATGACCCACCATTGTGAGATGTTAAAAGAGCTAAACTGGCCATCGCTGGAATCTAGACACACCCTTCACCTTTCCAGCCTGGTGTTTAAGAGCATTTCTGGGAAGTTGCCACCCTACCTGAATAGACTGCTTCCCCCAGCAGCTCCCTCATCCTATAACCTCCGATCCAGGACCAGCACCTTACTTGCAATACCACAATACAAAAAGAAAGTGTCTCAATCCTCATTTTCCTACAGAGCACCACAATTATGGAATAACCTCCCAGACACCATCAAATCTTCCCCCAGTCTTAAGTCACTCAAGAGCTCATTACTAACATACCTCAATACAGAATGCACCTGTAAACATGTAACCTAGTGACTATATTTCCTACATATTTATTTTCTGTTAATCTGTATATTTGTGTTGTTTTTTAATATCTTGCATTGTATTACTGTAACATTTTAATGTTCTTGAACCCAGGACATACTTGAAAACGAGAGAAATCTCAATGTATCCTTCCTGGTAAAATCCTTTATAAATAAATAAATAAATTCACCATTCGGGGCAATTTGGTGGCAAGTTCGGCGTTCTTTGACTAACCCTTTATATGTATTCAGCATTTATTTATTTTTTGTCTCTTTCCGTTGCTTCGTATGACTGGGACCCCTCCTACTGCAAAGTGCAGGAGTCTAAGGAGGACAAACTTCATGGTGGCGTTCTAGCAGCCCAGATTGAAGGAGGTCTCCACACATAGAAACTGCCGGGAATTTCATTTTTAAATTGTGTCGCTGTTTATAGCACAGATGCTCAGTGTACATGAACATATTGCGCAGACATTTTGGCGGTAGATTTAGGAAGCGGCAGTCTTGACAACTTGTTTATATGATGGTCAATGGGCTACGTGATTTTTCTTTTCTTTTTTACTATCCTATTTTTGTTTGTATACAGTTATTTCAGAACCTGAAACATATTCCATTCTGATACGTAAAACAATAAATAAAAATAATATATAGGCGGAGTCTGCTTCGGCATTTATTGGGAATCTTCGGGGTTCTATGGCTATGGGTGAGACGGCAACCCGGGAAACATTTTCTTGCTGCTCAATCCGTCTCTGTACTGATCCACTGTAATTATTTAGAAGCCAAGGGTAGAAAAATCTGTCTTCGCTGCAGGTGCAGCCGGTATTTGGCCGCCAGGGGGCACCAGATAACCATGGTATGTGGTTAGCAGTTTGTCATAATTTATTTTTTTTAACCCATTTGAAGGTCTCCGGTTCCAGGGCTCTTCAAGAACTAATCGGAGATGTTGGCTGATAATGTTCTACACACTACATTAACCTTATAGTGTAACAGATAATTCGAGCCTCCCATTTGCGTTCCAAGGAAAATGTATGAATTTGTACATTTTTTTATTTTATTTTAAGGTTTCCAAATTTCCATTTTTAAAGCCGAATCCTCCCAACTCACCCGCAATATGGATTTTTTTATGCAGATAAGATTTATTAATAACATAGCCCTTTTATGGTACAGTCTGTCCATCTATGTTACAATTCTTTTGCAACCCCCTATGTCACGCCATATGATGGGGCAATGGAAATAATATTTCTATTTGCCCCAATGAATGTTAATGTGGGTACCTTCGCAGGTCTCAAACCATGGACCCCGTGCCAGTGGGCACCTCATTAATAGGTGTCTTGTCGTTCATGGGAACCTCACCATGCAGCTCTTTTGACCTAGGTCTCTGCACGTCTTCCAATCTGTTACCCTTCATGCACGGTACTTTAGTTGTCCTGTGAAAGTCTTATTAGAGTCTTGGAGGCCATTTTGAACTTCAAATAGTTTGATTTTCTGTTTGTAATTGGATAATTTCTCGCTGTTTTCATTTGGAAACGTTTGAGGGCATTATGGTAATCGCTAGCGCCAAGTTGTGCTTGTCGGCTTGGCTAATGGGAAAATGTTGGCTAAATCTGAATAATCCGCCATGTTTTTTTCCATGTGTGATCAGTTGAGCTAATGCTGTCGTTGTCAACTTGGCTCTTATAGAGGAGTTGCTCTTGGTGAGTAGCATCTGGTGGGTTTTTAGCTGCTGTTACTTTTAATAGTTTATCTTGATAGTCCTAATTTTAGTCCTGTTTGGTCAAACATAACCTAGACCTGGTTCTCCGTAGTTGGGCAAAGTGACGCTTTCACAGCTTTTTTTTCCCTCATTGCGTACATTTAATCAATTAGGACAGGGGTTCCCATCCCTGGTCCTCAGGTCCCCTTAACAGGCCATGTTTGCAGGCTATCCGAAGCACAGCACAGGTGATGTGATTTTCTGCTCAGTGATTATAGGATTCAGCCTGAATTTCCCCAAGGTATTCCTTATAACATGGCCTGTTAGGGGGGACTTAAGGACCGTGGTTGGGAACCACTATGTTGGGCAATTGCATGGACTCGGGTATCGGAATCCTCCTCTATACATCGACTTTCCAAAATAATGTTAAGAGCATCGATTCTCAGATCCTGGAGCAAGGTATCCATGGGATCTTAAATTTACAAGACAAAGTAAAATTCTATTGATCATTCTCCGAAGACCTATATACCGTGTTTCTCATTGAAAGATGCGCGATTGACTTCTAAGTTTCATATAAATTTATAAGTACCCGGTTACTGATTAAGGACATTCGTTGCTTTTTGGTCTGGTTGCCAGTGCCACCAATGTTTTCTTCCCCTTGGTCCAGTGTGTATGGTAATAGATGCGGATCACGTAGGGCAGGGATCTCAAACTCTGCCCCACAGCTATTTATTCCCAATTAATCGTAACGGCCTGTCTTTGATCATAATTGCGTATGTCTTATTCCTCAGCAACGCAAACTTCCCATTGTGGCTCAGCTATTGTGCGAACGTAATTTAACACCTCACATACTTTCTATAGGAAGAGCTAATGTCGAGACAGACAGAGAATAACTAGCAATTTGAAGGTCGCTCGTTATTCTTGTCTCAAACTGGTATATTGCACGTCAAGCCGCTACTAAAGCAACTCGCTTTTAAGAGCTGCATTTTTCCATTCGTGTCTCCCTTTTACTGCCTCAGATGGAATATTGCCCTAGAAAAGGTCATCTCCGTCATAAATAACTTGCTGTTCCTCTTGTCCTCCTCCACCTCAACTCCTCTAGGCCTACTGATCATGGCCATTTACAACTCTCGTCTCTGGTTTCCAAGTTTGTTTGCAATTTTATTCAATCCCCCCCCCCTTTAATTTAAAAAATGCTGCGGAAACTACTGGTTCTTTATAAATGATAATAAGGGTAATCGCTTGATTATCCACCTATTGGGTATAATCCACGCGTGGACGATGGGGCAAGTGGCAAACTACAAAGTCTTTGCTTTAAGTAGATCTTCGCTTTGTTGCTTTTGTGCAGACTTTTCTCTTCATGCTCAAACACTCAAAGGTACAACGTCCTAGAACCCAACATAAGGATGACGGTGGCCTTGTCTTCGAGGTGTTGTAGCTCAAATGTTGACCTGAAGAGGTTCTGGTGCTTTAAGTCCACTTGAAAAGCAAATGATAGTTGCCTGGATAATGTAGTGCTTCATCCCTACCCATCCCACTATGTTCCAACATGGCTGCCTTGCGATGCTTAAGTACAGTTGTCCAAATTTGCATCTTTTGGATGTTTTGCCATCCTTACTAATCAAATGGCTAAAATGTCCATTTGATTGTCTGGTCAGCTCCTGCAGCAGTTAGGACGGCCTAAGGCTGGGGTCAGACGAGCGCAGTGTTCACGTCCGTGTTGCCCGCACATAAGTACGTCCGTGATAGCATACAATTGTGTTAAATGGAGCCCCACACACGAAGTACGTCCGCACAGAGGTGCGGGGGCTGACGGATGCTGCAAACGGGCGCAGGTTAGGCAAGAACGTAATACTGCTAGAACGGACGTGCAGAGTGCGCCACGTCCACAACGTCCACATAGCTTTGTGTGTGAGTGATGCAACAAGGTCAGACGGACCGCATTTATACGTCCAGCATTTTTGACGGACAGAATGTTTTATCATTGTAATTTATTTTCCCTGCTACATCAGTCAAATAATACGTCAGTGAAAAAAACGGACTGTGTGGCCACTACCTTGTTGTCAGTCAGTAAGTACGTCCGTACTGCACGGACGCACAGTCCGTACAAAATGCGCTCTTCTGATCCTAGCCTAAGGCTGGCGGCACACAAGCAGAGGAAGGAACGTCCGTAAAAGTGGACGTTCCTTCCACTCTCTGCGCTCAGCGTACAAAGCACGATCCTCCTATGGAGAATCGCGCTTTGTATCCTTTCAGCGTCTGTTTAGCTTTTTGAACGGGAGGGCTTTTTCACGTCCGGTGGATGGCCTTCCCCGTCAAAAACCCACGGATGCAGGGAAGTGCGGGCGCACATGAGCCAAAAATACGCCCGTGTGCCGGGGCCTTTAGGGTTGGTCAATGATTTTTGCAGACCTTTAACTTCAATTACAATTTATTAACATCAACTCTGACGTCTACTGTATGAACCTAAAGATAATCCTTTCTGGAACGCAAAGGGCAAAAGGTGGGAAAATTGGCCGACGCAGATTTTACGATTTCTCTCCAGATCTCTAGAAATTTACGATTTAGGCCGGTGTCAGACGAACGCAGTGATCAAGTCCGTGTTGTCGCACAGTTTAACGTCAGTCGTACCATAGAATCATGATCAATAGAGACCCACACATGAAGCACACGCGCACCGAACTGCGCATGCACAACGCATGTGGCAAACGGATGCAAGTTGGGTAGGAACGTAAAACCGCTAGACGGACGCGCAGACTGCGCCATGTCCGCGTAGCGTTCTGTGTGAGGGATGAGATGTCAGACGCAGCGCATTTGCGACGTCCAGCACCTCGACGCACACAATGGCTTTTCATATCCTTTTTCACATTTTTATAATTTTTCATATTTTATTTCCCATAGTTCCCTTTTTTTTCCTACGTCCGTCAACAAACACGGACCGTGTGGTGTCTACAGTATCTTCCGTCCGTACATCCGTCCGTTGTGCACGCACACAGAGTGCGGTCAGACACTGGCCTTGGTGGACAAACCTCTCTATCTGAAACTAACCTAATAATGCAAACAATCATTTTTTAACGTGTGTTTGTCTGTCTCTGTCTGTCGAAGGGGATCAGCGGACAAGGGCCCTACATGAAAATTAGATGTTTTATTGACCACAAAAAATGAGAACGTGTTTAAGTGGAATATTTTCCACGTATTGAACGTCAATGTTTTTGGGGGGGGGGGTGCGCTCAAGACCTCCCCCACCTGGAAATCTTCATATTGTCTTAATTGAAGCTAAGTAGAATATCCTGTTGGTGGTTAGTGTTGGGGGTTTGCACCGTTCGTTCCGTTCTCGGTTTGGACCTGGAATCCTATTGAAGTTGAATGTTCTTTGCTGCTCCGGGTCTGCGTCGGGTTGAAGTGACTCGGCATGTAATGTTAATTGCGTGGCGAGGGAGGCTGTCTTAACGCGTGTCGTGCTGAATGGAGATAATATTGTTCCTGCCCGTCAGGCCTACAAAGCGTGTCGTTGCTCTGTATCTCTGTGGAACGGGTCCATCTCCCGGTCTGTCTTTTTAGAATTGCTAAAAACCCCAAGGATGGCAGCACCCTTTGTCTGCACTCGCCTCCTCCCCAGCTGCGGCTTTCTGTCCTGGAGTGCGGCTTATAAAGGGCACAGGGGTCAGGACAGGCCTAGGATTCTTGGCTCGGCGTCCTTTCCTTTTCTTTAGTGAGCAGGCAACGTGTCCGGACTAAGCGGCTTTTTGTGCGCGAGGTCCACCAACCGAGCTCTTTGTGTAGCCAAAGCAAGAGCGACACCATGACATTTAACAGCAGCCAGATGATTTTCTTTTTACACTATACTTCATTGTTCTCTCAAGCAGATATTCTTATTTAAAACGATGAAAATATATATATATATTAGGTAGGCCGTGTTAGTCCAGATGCCAAAATCCCGAGTATAGCAGTCTGTAGTGATACCTTTTTTATTGGACTAACGTTACATTTAAAATACATGCTTTCGAGCGTCACTACAAACCGCTATACTCAGGATTTTGGCATCTGGACTAACACGGCCTACCTAATAAATATATGTATATTTATTTATTAGAAGACATTTACACATCCCAGCAATTCAGAGAGCTGCTTTACAGAGCTCATGTGCTACATTCCCCATATGCAGCAAAGAACTCTGGGTAGGACATGCAAATGAAGTCATAATATATATATATATCTTCCAGACCTGAAGAAGTGAGGTATGTTTCCTAAAGCTTATCTTTTAAATGTAACGTCCAATAAAATAAAGGTATCACTACTACTGCTATACTCTGGAATATATATATACAGTATATTACAACCTGTTATCCCAGCACTCCCCTAGCCTCACAATTCGTCTACAATGATGAAAGCCACGGTGCTTAGCCCAACTGAAAAGTATGTATTCAGCATCAGAGAAGGCTGCACGCACACATGTGTCAAAATAAAATAAAGGTTTATTTCAATTCATTAAAAAATTGTCCGTTTCGGCCCTCACAGGAGCCGTTCTCCAGGGGTGTGTGTGTGTGTATATATATATATATATATAATGTTGTGGTGGAGGACAAAAAGGTTCTGTGTAATTACAGACCCAGGATGCATAAAAGTGAGATGTCCTTTGCATATTCTACCCAGAATTCCTTGCTGCATATGGGGAATGTGGCACAGGAGCTGTGGGATGCAATTTTTTGAATTGCTGTGATGTGCAAGTGGCTTCTGAGATATATATATATATATATATATTCTACCCAGAATTCCTTGCTGCATATGGGGAATGTGGCACAGGAGCTGTGGGATGCAATTTTTTGAATTGCTGTGATGTGCAAGTGGCTTCTGATATATATATATATATATAATATATATATATATTTTCATTCTTTACTATTATGGACTTTTTTTGTTTACTTCTTACAATTTTGTTTCTTTTAATTCAACAGACTTGCAGTGTGACCGTGTAAAACCCGTAACTAAATTGTGAAATGTTAAAAGTTATTTTTTTACGACCTAAAACCTATATAAACATAGAAAATGTCGGCAGATAAGAACCTTTTCGGCCCATCTAGTCTGCCCCTATGCGTAACCCGTGCATGTTCCTTTTTGGAATTTTGAACTACTTCATTCTAAATCCTTAAAAAGATAATAGTAATAAATTGAAAATTCACTAGGTGGCGGTAGCTTTTTATTTATTTAGATCTTTTCTCTTCATTTAATCTGTTTTCAAAGTTTTTTTTCTCGCTCTAAAATCTTTTTTTTTTTGTTGTTGTATGTTCTCTTTACCTGTATTCAGCAAAGTACTGGCATGCATTAAAAGGGGAGTTCACTCACGGGATGAAAACATAATTTTGCCTCTGTATAAATCAATGGTCAGACCGCACCTTGAATATGCCGTGCAATTTTGGGCACCTGTCTTAAAAAAAGATATTATAGCGTTAGAAAAAGTGTAGAGACGGGCAACTAAATTAATAAGGGGAATGGAAGGGTTAAGTTATGAGGAAAGACTAACAAGCTTAAACCTGTTTAGTTTAGAGAAACTGCGCCTTAGAGGGGATCTGATAACCTTATATAAATATATACGGGCCATTATCAACCATTGTCTGATAACCTATTCATTAACAGGACTATACATAGGACAAGAGGTCATCCATTTAGACTGGAAGAAATAAAATTTAGCTTAAAGCATAGGAAGGGATATTTTACGGTGAGAACAATAAAGCTGTGGAATTCTCTGCCTGTTGAGGTGGTTGGGTCAGAGTCTGTACAGACTTTTAAAAAACGACTGGATGACTTCCTGCAGACACAGAATATTAAGGGTTATAATATTTAATATGTGGGTAAAAGCTTCTTGATCCAAGGAGAAATCTGACTGCCATTCTGGGGTCAAGAAGGAATTTTTTCCCAGTATGTTGCATATTGGCAAGCATTTCAGACTGGGTTTTTTGCCTTCTTTTGGATCAACAGCAGTAGGTTATGTGGGAGAGGCTGAACCCGATGGACGCATGTCTTTTTTCAGCCTATATAACTATGTAACTATGTAACCCTCAAACCCTTATCTTAAAATTGTTGATTGTGATAATCCTTCATCTCTTGAACTTGCGTTCCAAGATGCCTTTTTTATGCACAATAATTTGTTAAATCCCCCCCCCCTCCACAAATTGTGTGCAACCAGTTTAGAACTTTTTATTTTAAACAATGTTTACGCGACATTTCATTCTATGTGAGCGATATATACGGAATGTGATGCTATAGCTTTGTTTTATAGCTCTGATTTTATTATATTTGATTTTCTGGATATGTTCAAAGGTTAAGCCCACTTGTGTATATAAAATTATCACATTTTAACATCTTATTAAAATACAGTTTTCTAATTATTGTAATTTTTAAATTTTCAGCTTTTTGGTTTTGTGAACAAACCTCAGCCTGGTAATTAAATTCAAGCCTCTCTTATTACAACAGAAGAAAAAACAAAACACATTTTATTGTAATTTGATTTACGACTATTTTTTTTTTTTTAGTTTAACTATATTTGACAATTATTTTGTTTGTCAAATTGTGTGAGAGAGCTACTTTGCATTATGTTCCTGAAAAACCCTCTCAGATTTTTATTTTTATTTTTTCTTGTCTTGTCCTGTTAGTAGTAAATATCCTCAGAACTGGTTTTGGACAAGAAACTTTTTAATTCCTGCTTTTCATTTTCTCTTGCAGGGGAATTTGCCTAAATATTCCCATAACTCCCTGATGGTGCAGGCAATAAAGACGAATGTAACAGACTCGGACATACACCTGCTCTTCTTTGATGTGGAGGCTCTAATTATTCAGCTACTCACTGAAGAAGCCTCCAGGCCAAACACTACCCTTATCTCTCCGGAGAGTTTGCAGAAAGCATCTGGCAGCTCGGACAAAGGAGGCTCTTTCCTGGCTGGTAAACGAGCAGCGGTGCTTTTCCAACAGGTCAAAGAAACCATCAAAGAGAACATTAAAGAACACCTTCTGGACGACGACGATGAAGACGAGGAAGCGAGGAGGCAGAAGAGGGACGAGAGTGACCCAGAGTACCGTACCAGCAAATCCAAACCGTTGACGCTTCTCGAGTACAACCTGACGATGGACACTGCAAAACTCTTTATGTCTTGCCTTCACGCCTGGGGCTTGAACGGTGCTCTAGATAAAGTTTGTCTTGAGCGCCTGGGGATGCTCAAGCCGCATTGTCCGGTCTCTTTCGGCCTACTCTCAAGAGGTGGCCACATGTCACTGATGCTGCCAGGGTTCAACCAGTCCATTTTTAAGGCACCAGATAGAATTGAAGGTGTCGGACGAAAAATGTCAATTAGTGAAGGACTTGGTAAGGGCACTTATGGAGTGTCACGTGCTGTCACGACTCAACATCTCCTGTCACTTATATCTTTGGCAAACACGTTGATGAGCATGACCAATGCCACATTCATCGGAGATCACATGAAGAAAGCTCCACAGAGGTACAACAATACATGTCCTCAGATCCTTCAGTAAAACAAAGGAGGAAACCTTTATACGACTCTACCAAAACCACTTCGAATTTTTACGTCTTTTACAGATTGATAAATCTCGACTACATCAGATGGGAGATGGCGTTTAATTAGCTTTGAATCTTGTTTTCAGTCCAGATTAGTAGTAGTGGACGACCCTTTATGGCGCACTATGTGTGTGTGACTAGTTTTACCCACTTATAGTTTTTTTTCCAGTTTTATCTCCTCTTCATGGTCCGGTGACAAAGCTCTCGGCAAAACTTTTTGATTACATTGACCACATAGGGTTTCGCTACGCTCCCTACATTGTCTGCACTTTGACCTTGCGTTTAAATGAGTTTATCCCCCAGCATGAGTTGACCAACTGCATAGCTAACCCTCTAAATAATTCAGACTGCATGGTAATTTCTTAGCTTTCCCCAGTTTTCCATGGGTAGTCTGTTGTTTTGGCCTCCATCCCAGAATCTTTCCATCATGGTATTTAATCCCAAGCCTTCCTCAAGTAGCTCTTAAGTACATTGTGGCCTGCCGCTGTCCTTTCTCTGCTGGATCTGATCTCTCAATCCTAATGTATCACTAGACATGTGCAGCACTAAAAAAATTGTACCTGTAGTCTGGATTATTTCGGAATCTGAAAATAACGAATTCGAAAATGATCGTAATCGGCCGATTCAGAAATATCGGAAGCTTCAGATATTCTATCGGGCTGATATCGGAAATATCAGAATCTATATATATTGGTTCATTTCCGATCGAAACCTCTATCAGAGTTAGTCAGAGATAGGTGAAACTCAGGAGAATGACTGGAGAAGTGAAAATTCTAGGTCAAAATAGCCAAACCAGAAAAATTCGCCCATTTATCTCACTTTCCAAATTGGATATTTGGTCTAGATTGTTCTCTTCTCCTGCCAATTCGCCTGAGTTTCACCTCTCTCTGAATAACCCTGTATGTATCAAAGAGTAGGGGGAGAAAAGGCTCAAAAAATAAAAATCTCACACAACGTATGAATGACAGGAAAAATGAACGGCACATTTCATGTCATGCACCACTGAAAAATTTCAAAATAATTGGTTACGGTTACCATTTCATTGTGTTCTAGTATTAAGGTTAGGGTTACATTTTATTCCGATCATTCTATTTATAGCTGGCCTATTGTAAATGGGGAAGCAGAGTTTTTTTAAACTTTATTATCAGAAGCCGATTCAATTCTGACATCAGCAATTTGGAATGATGAGAATTGCTGATATTTCGCCCAATTTTCGTATCGGGCATTACAGAACGATAACTCTATACACATGCAGCTGATAAAAGCGGAGGGTGATCCTAAAACAAATGAAATTGCTTAAAAGTGCATGTTTGTATACAATTAGAAACTGAAATCAAATCCCGCACATTATGGAATGAAAGCGTTATCACCAAAATGCGTTTTGTTTTTTACTGATGTACCTTTGATTGCATATGTAATTCTTCTGAGGAAGTCTATTTAGACGAAACGCGTCGAGTGTAAGCGGTCGCTTTTATTAATAAATATTTTTATGCTGATACTCGTGGTCTTGTTTGGCTGATCCTTCAGTGTGCTGAAGGTGGAGGACATTGTATTCGAATACAAGGTCCAGAGGTACCCCTGGAACAGTGATAACGCTTTCATTCCATAATGTGCGTGATTTGATTTCAGTTTCTAATTGTATACAAACATGCACTTTTAAGCAATTTAACCTCCCCGACGGTTATCCGGAGAGTGTCTCGGGGTTAAATTTCACCGCTGAGAGCGGTAACCCCGAGACGCACTCGGGCTGTATACATCACCTTTCCCTGCGCTCCCTCGATGATCTCTGCAGTCTCCTCCGGCGATTGTGGCGTTTAACTTCCTGGATTCCTTCTCGCGAGGAAGGAACCAGGAAGTAGAAGGTCTTTGTCGCCGGAGGAGACAGCTGGGGACGTGGAGGGAGCGCAGGGAGAGGTAATATATCCAGCGGCATCCCTAGTGTTGCTCGGGGTTACCGCTTCCAACATAGGAATTTAACCTCGAGCCACACTCGGGATGCCGCCAGGGGGCAAAAAATAATAAAAATAGACCGCTTTTAGACGCGTTGTTTCACAAAATATAGACCGCCAGGGAGGTTAATTTTTTTAGGATCACCCTCCACTTTTATCTATTGTATGCTATATGCGAGCCTGCCGGGAGCTCGCAGAGGGGAGATCCTATCCACATAAAAGTTAAGTGATTCAGTGCTTTTCAGGTTTTATACACAGTCATTCAGCGTCTGGTTTCCAAAAACATTCTTCTATTTTCTATTTTGATTCATTGTGCAGTTTATTATATTGGGTCTTAATCCAGGAATGGCGTCCTAATGACTGTACATCTTTTAAACCACTGTATTTATCTGTATCTGGTTCTTAAGGCCTCCTAGATCCGGGTCTCCAGAACTGATGAAAGGCAAAGCTGCACCCCCGAATTCCAGCAGTACAGTCCAGAGTCAGATCAAGCAAGGTAACGATCTGTGTTTCCTATCTTTTTAACACAAGCAAACGGTTAATGAAATAGACACGACTGGTAGCCGTTGAGACGGCTGGGAGGTGACCTGCACCCTTCTCTTGGATTCAATGAGCAGTCATTTGTGTCACAGACCTCGACAGATAGCTCAAACTATGAGGAGCTGTTTAGGAAGCCACCAAAAAGAGAATTTAGATATATTTAAAAAAAGTGTACGTGACATCAGGATTTCCTGTTGATTACACACAGTGCGTCCAGTGTTGACTCTACATCTTTCTCAAAGTGCTCCACGATTTTGTAAATGGTAGCCAACAGATGTCGTAAAGGCCACAGCCATAAATATCATAAGCAAAGTACTTTACCCAGGGGCACCTTTCAAGCACACCTGTCATACATTCCTAGAGCCCACCACCATCTCGACATTGACACAACTTTGGCACAGCAGTCTGAGGTCCTATCGGAGCGGTCAGTGTTTACATGTCAAATGAGATCAGAAGGACCAGCCTATAGGAGTTAGGCAATGGTGACACACCCAGCAGTTGAAGGTGATGGGCACTTCAATAATTAGTAGTTTAGGCTCATGGGTTCCTCCAGATTCGTGGCCACAGATAAATGGATTTAGCATTTGACTCTTTAGTAACTTACTGCAGTGACGGGTTTTAAGAATGTAGTTGCTGTTCCTGGACTTGATCCTTCACCCGTGTGACCATTCTTGGTTTTACTCTTTACGACGCGAGTTGTGACTGCGACCGTTACTACGTACCATGCAGTGCTACGTTGAGGTGCTGCATGATGAAGAGGTGTAGACCAGAGCTGCGTTTGCATTCGAGGCCTGGACAGTTTCAAATTAGAAGAAAAATCACATTTTTAAGACGTTTTCTTTGTTCACTTCTTATATTTGCTCGTTCAAAAACCCTTGACAGGTTCACTTTCCAGGCAATTTCTCTTCAAGCTATGGATAAAGTCCTTATTTTTTATTTATTTTTTGGAAAAATTATTTTACCAGGAAGGATACATTGAGATTTCTCTCGTTTTCAAGTATGTCCTGGGTGGCGAGTGTGTACCGTTAGGTGTCTTGCCCAAGGACACTTACTGCAGAGGTGCTCTTGCCGGGATTGAACCGATGTCTCCACAGTCTCTCTCCACGGTTATAGAGCAGTGATGTGACCTCTACTCCACCCAGGAGTAGATGTCGTAGACTGCCTCAGTTCCAGTGTTGGGGGCCACAGTGTTCCTACTTTGTAAAAAAAAATGCACGCAGCTCATTGATTGGTCCATCAGCATGCTGACTCGCTAATCAATCGTCTGTCAGGAGTGTGAGGAGAGATGTCCTACAGGATGCCCTGTGTCATTTTTGCCAGCGTGCCACCTGAATCGAGATATGTTGAACTTTCCGATTGGGAGTTACAGAAACGTACACTACAGGTTGAGTATCCAGGATCTGAAATGCTTGGCATCAGAAATGTTTTGGATTTGGGATTTTTGAATATTAGCATATATTGAGATCTTTTTGGGATGGGACCCAAGACTAAGCACAAAATTCATTTGTATCAGTTACACCTTATAACACAGCCTGAAGGACATTTTATACAACATCTCTAATCATGTTGCCCCATCATTTGAGGTTAGGGGCTGAATTTTACACTTATATTGTCACGGCATTGCTCCAAAAATGTCAGATTTTGGTATATTTCAGACAAGGGACACTCAACCTCGATATATTGTGTTGGTGTAAACGTCAGCAGATAGAATAGCAGAGCCCTCAGCCAGCCGAATCCTCGCGGTGCAAAGGCAAGGCCGAATCCGCTCTGCACCAATCCTTCGTCCTGGGCAGGTCTTGTGCGAAACGCAATTTGCATAGCGAACCTATGAAGCATACGTAAGAAGGTGAAGAGGAGGAACAGCCGGGGGAGGGGAGGTGAGTATTTACACATAATCTAAAAAGAATATTAATAAAATAATTTAACATGTGCTACTTAATAGAAAATAAAGGGGAGGCGTAGCTTGTTGTAGATCACGCCTTTTATATTAAAATCTCACGGTGGATAGAGCGTCCCTTTAAATTGAGCCGACGTGAATCAAGAGGGCCGTTGGAATTTGACTCCCACTTTGGAACTTCTTATTTTTGATATTTTGTATCTTCCGGTTAATCTGTAGATTTACTTGGTGACAAAAGATAAATTCATATTTAGACTGTACCACTATGTACGGCTTCTTGAATGAAATTTTCCCCCTAGATTTTTCTGTTTTCTAGTAGAATTGCCTTCATGTGTTTTGAATAAATTATGGCAGATCCTCAAAATTTAATTCTGATGGGAGGTGGACAGCTAAACCAAAAACACCCCAGTAAATGATCATTTTGTAAAATAAATTGAATAAATTTTTGTTTTTAATTTTTTTTTATTATAAAAATTGTATTTTTTTGTTGTGGATATTTGAATTTTAGAGGTTTATTTTAATTTAAATTTTTCCAGTCTCTGATTACCCCGCATTTATTGTTCTTTTTTTCTGAGGCTTTATTAGGTTTTATTCCTCGCATTGCGATTGTCTCCCGAACAAAAGCCCATCATCCAGTGACACTGCCTGACCGTGTCATCGAAAAGAAATACCAGAGTTTTCTATGCTAACGCAGTCGACACGTGTCCTTTGTTCATTCACATCATTTTGAAGCAATTCCCCCATTCTCCTCCCATGAAGGCGTTCAAATTAAAGCGTTTTCATGCTAAGAGGCCCAATGCAAATACTTGTCCATCCCTGTCGAATGAAGCCCTGAGATCCTCCTAAACGGCAGATACGAAGAGCCTGGCCTCACACGTGCCCGAGCTGACATTATGATACATTTGCATTGAATTATGAAACGGATAGTCTTCATGCAGATGTCCTAGGGCGACAAAGGGACTTAACTGCGTGAAAAGCAAACATACGCTTTACAAAACATTGTTTAACTTGCGGAGGAACCTGAGCGCATTGTACTTCTCCAGGAGAAGGATTAATTTGACGCTGCTTGGGCATGACATATGGTAATTCCTCTATAGGAAGGAAGTGTCAGCCGGTGACCTCTAAATCTTAACATTGACCTCCAGTAATACAATGTGTTTGCCATAAGGGCCTCGTGCCTTTTCATATGCTAAACCCGGCAGCCTCTCATTCTAATGTCCTCTTTATTGCTGCGGAGCCGTCCGCTCGGGGACATGCCACCACTCAAAGCCATACACGAGCCACACGGTGCTTAGAATTCTCCTCTCTTTTTATCCTCCCCAGAAATGGGGGAGGGGTGAGGCGAATTTGTATTTTTTTTTTAAAATCCAGTTATTTAATTTATTAAAATGCGTCCAGTTCTCGCAGGATCCTCAGGACCCTTCAAATTCTGACTTGTAAATAATTTTTTTGTGAAGGGATGAGTCCAGTGGAAATCTGGAACAGATTATTATTTTTTTTTATTTTTTTATTGATAGTATATGTTCAGCACTGTGATTTTTCTATTGTTATTTGGCAAAACATAAGTTCCTGCCATGTAACGGAGTAGAGACGATGTTTCCCTTATCCTGCATTCCGAAATATTCAAAAATCGGACTTTGACTTGACATGACGCTTAAAGTGGAAAATCCCACCCCTGACCTCATGTAATAGGGACAAAATTAGTTATTTTAATAATAAATAAAAAAAAATTAAATTATATCTCTTTTAAGAGTTTAGCAGTACGTAGTGATACCTTTTTTATTGGACTAACGTTACATTTTAAAGACAAGCTTTCGAGAGGATTCCTCCCTTCAGGTCTGGACGCTATACTGAGCAATATCCTAGAATTAACATTAAGGCTGGGGTCAGACGAGCGTTTTTAAGAGCGGAAGGAACGTCTGTGTGAGTGGATGACCCGTTCACTCGACGCTCGCCTGGCCACCTCACTGAGCGCAGTTGGTGCACTCAGCGCTGCAAGGATAGTGCTTTGCAGCCCCGTCAATGTACGTCCTAACGCTTCGACAGAGAGGCCTGCTGCATAGACGCAGCACGGCCTCTGTTGCGTGCGCAATTCGTGCGCGCGCAACAGCCTGTGGCTGGCCCTGTTGCAGCGTCACAATGCTGCGATGGACACCACGTCTTTATGGGCGCACCTAGTGCGCTCGTCTGACACTGGCCGAAGACATTAAGGGGCACATGGGTGGGGGTCAGATGTCGTAAATAGTGAGAGTCAAATGGTATGGTCAAAGTGGGAAAATGAACACATGAGAGATTTTGGCCCATAAAACAACAGTGATAAGATCATGACAACTTGAAAACCTGAATGAAAAAAGAAAAAAAACAACACAAAACGGTGAAGGCAGAAAAAGACCCACACAACCCCCCCCCAAAAAACCCCCACAATTCTGAATGTGTGACGTTATACTCGTTATAAGACTATACTTGTGATTTTGGCATCTGGACTAACACAGCCTGCCTAACACATCTAATATATATATATTTATCTAATAAAAAATGCCCTTTGGGTTGTGTGTATGATAAATGGATTTTCGTTTTCAGATTTGGGTCCGATCACCAAGCTATTTACTGAAAACGAGAGAAATGTCAATGTATCTTTCCTGGTAAAATACTTTAAAAATAAATACATTTAAGTGTCCTTGGGCAAGACACCTAACGGTACATACTCGCCACCCAGGACATACTTTAAAACGAGAGAAATCTCAACGTATCCTTCCTGGTAAAATGCTATCTCAAAAAATAATAAAAAAAATTATATATGCAAATATTCCATAAATCAAAAGACTTCTGCTCCTGAGAATTTTGGATATGGGATTTAACCTATAAATGCAAGAACTGGAGGTGGGTGGGGGAGCAATTGTGTATAGTACTGTGAGCGAGGCCGTCATGTGTATCTTGTCTCAGTTTTTTTTTGTCGCCCCCCCCACCCCTCCCCAATTTGCTGTTTTTACATTTCTGGGTTAGATTGTGATGCTCTGCAAGACGTGTATTTTGCTGTATGCATGGTAGTATTGAATTAAGGGGAACAGGGAAACACAGGTGACAATCTATGGTGTTCGATCGACCAATGGGGTCTCTTGCACTCGTCGCTGGAGGTGGGGTCAGACAAAACGCTTCGCAGAGCTTTTAGATGACATCACAACCTTTTGGGAATGTCTAGATAAAAAGTCCTAATTAGAACTAGATTGAAAGTGTCGCGTTCACCCTAAGTGATTTCTATCAATTTATATTGTAATCCAGAGGCTCATTGCTGGGAGCTTATTGCTTTATTATATATGTACTTTGTGTTTTCTGCTGCACGCACGCACGCACGCATGTACTATCATGGCCTCTGTGTGCGCTGCCCCATGGGATATCGCTCATTTCCATGGTATGCAGGCTGGCATGTCATGTGAGTGAGCAAAAGTACAAATTGTGGGTTAAAAATGTTTAGCACAATGTATACTCAAAGCCCATGGATAACATACAGTATACTTGGCTTACTCAATGATTTATAGAGACATGCGATAAAACCCAAATAAAATCAGGAAATCCGCTCCAGTAGATTGTATTGGTATTTTATGCCAACCAGACCTATCGGGGTGTCATGTCATTAACTTCCTCTCTACAAAGTAGTTTTCCATGGAACCACTTGTTTTTCCAGGAAGCCACAATACATCGTCACCCATTTATCTTATTACTCACACACCAACACACAGCCACCAACATTCACCAAAGCGCTTAAAATGGACTGTAATGTCATTACAGCTTAAAGGGCTTTTAGAGACTGTATGAAGTATTTGACAAAGAGTGAGCGCTCCCTCAGCCGATCAATCACAGTCCTGCTTGGGACTGTTGCAATTTTTTGAAGGAGACTCGTGCGTCCCAAGACTTAAAGGGACACTCTACACGTCCTGACCATGTTATACTTTTTAAAGTGGTCAGGATATGAGGAGGGCCCCCCCGTTCTCCCCTGATCGGATAGATTTCTAGATGAAGTGGAGGAGTTTCCTCCACTCCACCCAGCATCACCAGCAGCCAGGATTTAGAATTTCCCAGCAGTCACTAGTGACATCAGCACGGAAAGAGCGTGCCGACATCACACTCTTAAGTCTAAGACCAGTCACGATTGTGAATGGTCTGCGAGAGGCATCGATCGGATATGCGCGTGCAGCTCCGATCCATCGCTCTGTGCAGACGCTGTGGAACGTGCGTACATAAAGTGCTGAAGTCCATAGTTGTGTAGGAGCGCAAATTGCACTAGATACCAGCAGGGATCTCCGGGTTCGGAAGTCCCTGAGCTGAAGAGGAGGAGCAGCGTGCATGGCGAGGGACAAAAGGTGAGTAAAATCAACCTAAATAAAAAAATTGTCTGGGGCTGTCGGTGTCTGTCCAATTTTAACAGCAAATCAAAGTAACTCTATTTTTAATCGAGTATCCCTTTAAAAGCTTTGCAGTACATTGGCTGTCACATCCGATGTACCGTAACTTCAGGGTTTTATGCTGGAACCCATTTGCAGACGAATTTCCCATGTGTTCCTCCAGATCCAGCTGGATCGAGTTGCAGTGATCTCGAAGGCCAGCTGTTGCTTGCGTTGATCGTGGCAGTGAAGGGGTTACAGATGTAGCACATTGAAACACAAACTATTATGACAGCACTATTGGAATGGACATGTAGCAGAGGCCTTGGCTTTGCGTTCTGCCTTTCCGTTTTCTGGTCTTGTTTGCCTCTGTGTTTCTGAGAACTGCCCGAGTTTTTATTTATTTTTCTGCTTTAACCAATCTGTATTCGATGTGTTCCTGTCAGTAGCACTGCTGTGTTTACACGGGGAGTACCACTGTGCTCAATTTCTTCTGTCTCTTCTTTTTTTTTTGTTTTGTTTCCTCCTCACTCTCTCCTGTCTCTTCTTCAAGCTGTCGCTCCCGATGCTTCTGCTACCCCTGATGCCGACCGTGGCTCTGATCGCACTTTACATTCCTGTTTCTCAGTCAATGAAGGTATTCTTTCTGTCTCTGATCTGCTGCTTTCTATGGTTCTCTGATCTGCATGTCTTCTTCCATGTGCTTTTTATGACTACTTTATCTGTGCTGTATGTGATTCATTTTCTGCCGGCTTCTATATTAAGGCGCTTAATTGGACACACCAAGCCATTTACCACTTCACATGGGATACAAGGTGTCTAGATTACCCCTGTCTTCCTGCACTCAGTGTCTTATAGCTGCGTGCTGCTGTTATAAGCTCCACCCATCACTCGGGTATGTTGTGGGAGGAGTTCTCACTTCCTGTTGCCCATATAAGTACTTGTACAGTTCTATATGGTTGCACAGCTGGGATTTCTTTGAACTATAATTAATTAATTTCTCCTCCTGTTCTTGCAGAGATGATACGAGCATGCTTATCCACGCAAGAGATAATACGGGCACTCCATTTCAGATTCAGGAAGACTTTATTGGACTGACATAAGCTAGACAACGCTGAGGCTCTCGGACGAGGCTCTCGGACGAGGCTCTCGGACGAGGCTCTCGGACGAGGCTCTCGGACGAGGCTCTCGGACGAGGCTCTCGGACGAGGCTCTCGGACGAGGCTCTCGGACGAGGCTCTCGGACGAGGCTCATTTGAGGGTCGAAACGATGTCAGTCTGATGTCAGTCCAATAAAACCTTCCTGAATCTGAAATGTCCATATCAGCCCTTGTGTGGATAAGCATGCTGGGAGTTGGCACCCATTTATTTACATATTTTAAAGGGATTGTGCCACCTAGACCCCCATTTTTCATGATAGCATCTCTTTAAGAATCCATGTAGTACACGAATTTATGGCGGCTTAGCACTGCGTGAATATGTATGGGAACATCTTTACTAGCTGAGCCACTTCCTGGTCTGGACAGAGCTCCCTGAAGAACCTCAGAACCCAGGATTTAGCTATTACTTTACAAAGAAAAACATTTACATAGTAATATATAGGTTGAAAACTGACAAGTGTCCTTCAAGTTCAAACTTCCACATATCCCTAAGGCTGCTGTTGAGTCAAAAGAAAGCAAAAAAAAAAAGCAACCCATGTGGGGCATATAAGAATGGGTGAAATTAAGAATTGGGTCCTGGTCCCGGAGTTTATAGCAGTCCGTCACAATACAATTTTTTTCTCCCCTGTGCACAGAAGACCCTTCCCTTAAAGTCACTGATTTCCGCAATCAATATATTTTCCCCATGCAGCAGGGACCACATGGTCCTAGGACCGTCATCTTGTCCCAATCGATTATGCTCTCCACACCAAACCACCTGCTCCCCACAGATAACTGCTGGTTTTTCACACAGCACATACTTTCCACATAGAGTGGTCTCCTCCTATAGATGGAAGCATTGTTGCGGCTGTTGTGCAGTTAGGCAAAGTAGGCGGTCGCCTCAGGTCTTCCATAAACGGACCTCAAACTAAGGAACATGTGGGAAATGCCATTTTTGGGCATTCTAACAATAGATTTGTTTTTGTAAATTGTTGTCATCCCAGGGGAACTGCTCCAGCCTTCACTAATCATAATGTATTTATTCAGTTTTACTTTTGCCAATTACTGGAGCAGCTTCATATCTGAACTTAGACTAAAGCCGGGATCTCCTAGTTGATGACCTACTCTTCCCAGAGTTCTTTGATTGCAGTAGATAGCCAGAGAATGATGGGATCCCAAGACCTAAGGCTCGTTAAGGCAAGAACTGCCTTGAATTACACTTTTACATACAATAAGCCTTATTCCCGATAGATAAACACACATCCTATACCTCCCAATCGGGGCCGGATTTACATCTCGGGAGCCAGTAGGCACAGAAATCTGCAATGAGTGCCAAAACTAGGAGAAATTCTTAAATTTTTACTTTGGGGGGGGAGGGGGTGTCCATATAATGGGTTTTAAAATGCTGATAAGCAGTTTCTCTCTAGACTCTATGAGAAAGGGCAGAATCTGTTACATAAAATGAAGCAAGAATGGAGCAGAATGTTAGGGCTAGGTTTATCCCTAACCCTAAAACAAACTAAAATAGTAATTTCTAAGATAAACCATGCAATGGAAAATTATGCTCCATTTCGCCCTGGAGTAACCAAAATTTTGTGTATCAAAATCCAGCCTCGACTGAGGGTCTTTCTCAAGATGTCTTTTTTTTACCACTTCATTTTTTCAATGTGGCTTTGTTTTCGCCAATTTTTCAACAGGATATCTAAGCTTAAAAAAGAACAAAAATGGTTGGTGTGGGAAATGAAAAGCTGAGTTAGTGCAGCATCACTGGTCACTTTATAGTTGAAAAGTGAACAATAGTGCTGCGATAGGGGGGGGAGGAAATATATTTATTTTTGAACTTTCATGTAAATGTTCATGTTTGGTATCATTGGACAGGCTCTGGCCTTTCCATGTCCTTCTAACCTGTAGGGTTTGAGAGATACAGGAGTCTAAATCAGTGGTTACCAACCGCAGTCCTCAAGTACCCCTAACAGGGTCAGGTTTGCAGGATATGTGAAGCAAAGCACAAGTGATACGATTTTCTGCTCGGTGATTGCAGGATTCAGTCTGCTTTTCCCCAAGGTGATCCTTAAAATCTGTTAGTGGGACCTGAGGACCGCGGTTTGGACCCAATGGTCTAAATGATTGTAAATTCTTCAAAGCACTGCGCCCCCTCCCTCTGTGGTAGGTGCCTGTAGTCGCACACCTACTTTGCCTGATTATAAATCCAGCACTCACTTTTTGTTTTCGTTACACAAGTTAAAACATTTAAGGCAGGGCTGTCAAACTCCGGCTTTCCTGACATTGATTGCCCACAATTCCCAGAAATCTTTGAATGCAACAAATGGCCAGAGCAGAGAGTCATGGGGATTTTAGTTCAGAAATCTCTGGGGGGGAGGGGGCGCATGAGCGGACAGACTTGATTTGTGTGATTTCCTTTTTTTCTTTTTTTTTTCCTTTTTTTCTTTCTTCCCTAATACATATATTATTTTTCTTTGTCCAGTTTTGCACTCTCCTTTCCGAACAGTTTTTCTTGTCGCAAACAGAACAGCTGACGACCCATACCGCAAATGTGGCGTTATTCCTCACCTCAGGGTGCGCTACACCTCCTGTCAGCATTTTCTACCTTCATTTGAGTTTCAATCTGCTCTTTTAGTCTCTGTAGCGTTTTACAGGATAACCTAAAATAATATAAAATACTGATAATATCAGAAACCGGATCGGATGTGCCCAGGCCACCCAGGAAGATCCCCTATTGTTCAGCCATATCTTCTTACCACGTGCGCCATTCAGCTCCGTCCTTGTACGCGGCGCATCCTTTGCTTTATTTGATGCCCTTATATCCCCTGCTTACCAATTCGCTTTTCCTAAGCCCGTGCCCCGGCTGCCGCTTATAGCTGAGCTCTTTGAGCACGCTTGCCTGGGAGCAGAGATAATTGTATTTGATTTCTTAAAAATAAGGCTATCTGCCATCGCGGCCATACGCCCGCGCGACTCGAGTGCTCCTCTTATCAGCCACTGACACACACTGGATGAGATGGACTGAGCCGCGATAAGGTCGTCCTTTATGGAACCTCTCTGGTACTTACCTATAGACCCAGAGGAGCCTTTAACATGTTACCGATCACCATAGACCACGCTGCGCGCTTTACGAAACACGGTTCTGCGTATGCACCCGAGGTCTTACCAGAGACACTAGGGTGTTTTTTTTTTTTTTTTTAAGATTTTGTTAAATCTCGGTTATATACAATTACCAAGATCACAAGCTACATGTCTGTATGTATAACGATAAGCCTGTAAATACATTTTTGTGAAATCTGGAAAATGTGAAAAAAACACTAAGATGTAAAATAGAAAGCCACCCCCCCCATACCACCCCTAAATTTCATGGTACTCTATTGCAATCTTAAATTAACGCTTAAGCACAGTCTTTGTATTTGTTGATTTGGTGCTGGATTAAGGATACATTTGGGCAAAATAAGTTATTTATTTTAAATATATTTGACAGTGTCAACCAAACTGCACCAGCAGTAAATTTGGTAACGCTGTATATCCAGTTAACCTTTCACCTTCCTCATGTTAGAGCAGCTTCTTCATGTACAGCCAGGGAGCATGTATATGTCATAAAGTAAATCTGCTTTACTGGATGCCAGGGAATCTGCATAGAATTGCACGTGACCCCCCCCCCCATGTGACATGTATAGCTGCTGTCATGAGACGGGCGAATTGACACTTTAGTGTTACACAGGTTTGATATATAGAGATTTTCACCAGAGGACCAGGGAGTCTGTATAATTATATATGCCTTGAAGCAGGTGCAATGCATAGAACAAGTACAAATATAAAATAAAAAATGGTGAGAAAATAACTGTGTAATGTAACATATATACACCACAGACCTGGGGGCCTGTATGTGTATACCTGCGTGTGGGGAGCCAAGGAGCCTGTATGTATACAACTCAGATGAGGTGTCTGGAAGCCTGTATGTGTATACCTTGTGCAGGGGAGCCGCTATGTCTATACCTTGTGCGGGGGAGCCGCTATGTGTATACCTTGTGTGGGGGAGCCTGTATGTGTATACCTTGTGAGGGGGAGCCTGTATGTGTATACCTTGTGCGGGGGAGCCTGTATGTGTATACCTTTTGCGGGGGAGCCTGTATGTGTATACCTTTTGCGGGGGAGCCTGTATGTGTATACCTTTTGCGGGGGAGCCTGTATGTGTATACCTTTTGCGGGGGAGCCGGTATGTGTATACCTTGTGCGGGGGAGCCTGTATGTGTATACCTTTTGTGGGGGAGCCTGTGTGTGTATACCTTGTGTGGGGGAGCCTGTGTGTGTATACCTTGTGCGGGGGAGCCTGTGTGTGTATACCTTGTGAGGGGGAGCCGGTGTGTGTATACCTTGTGCGGGGGAGCCGGTATGTGTATACCTTGTGCGGGGGAGCCTGTATGTGTATACTTGTGCGGGGGAGCCGGTATGTGTATACCTTGTGCGGGGGAGCCGGTATGTGTATACCTTGTGCGGGGGAGCCGGTATGTGTATACCTTGTGCGGGGGAGCCGGTATGTGTATACCTTGTGCGGGGGAGCCGGTATGTGTATACCTTGTGCGGGGGAGCCAGGGGTGGGGTCTGAATGTGTATACCGTGTGGTGAGCCATGAAGCCTGTAGGTGTATACCGTGTGGTGAGCCATGAAGCCTGTAGGTGTATACCTGGTGGTGAGCCATGAAGCCTGTAGGTGTATACCTGGTGGTGAGCCATGAAGCCTGTAGGTGTATATCTCGTGGTGAGCCATGATACCTGTAGGTGTATACCTTGTGGTGAGCCAGGGTGTGTATTTTTAGTGAATAGGCCCCTTGGTGCTCGTGATTTTGTGGAGTAATGTTACAGCTGTCTAGCAGCGCTCATTTGATTATTCTTAATTGATTTACCACTTGTAGAATGTCTTTGTGCCTGATTTTAACGGACATCTTTGTGTTTGCCGTACAGGATGGAGCCAGCTTGCCGCCATGCACTGTGTCATGCTGCCGGACCTGTTGGGACTTGATAAGTTCAGACCACCTCTTCTGGAAATGCTGGCACGAAGGTGGCAGGACCGTTGTTTGGAGGTAAGGTCACTCGGGCAAACCCTTTTAGTTCCAAAGGCAACGTCACTACAAAATCTTCAATTTTCGTAAAGAATTATATAAAAATGTGCCTTCACTTCTCTTTAACAGCCAGACTTTGTACAGCAGAGCTATCAAACTTCGGCCCCCCCAAGATGTTTCTGAACTACAACTCCCATGATTCTCTGGCCATCCATTACATTCAAAGAAATCTGGGAATGGTGGGCATCAACATCCGGGGGGCCGTGTGTTTGGCAGCCATGGTGTAGAGTGCCCGATGCCACACAGACCAGACTATATAGGTTGCGTTGGCATAAAACCATATGCGTTTGAAGACTTGAGAATAAATAAACCAGTATGATTTGGATGTTGACAATAACTGTGCGTTGACGTAACCTGTAAGGGTTAGCTCTGCATCAAAGCCATTTTCTGCCAAATCTTTATATGGCGCTAGAGCGGCAAATCCTGTGAGTTTTCAGGTGTCCACAGTGTAAAATGTGCGATGGTTGGTTGGTGTTGTATTAGATGACCCCAAGTGTGTTGACCTGTAGTGTTTCTTGTAGTGGTAGGTGGTCGTTACATTCCACAACATAAGGGGTTATACACTAACAATTGTTCTGGTACCAAAAATCACCGTAGTTGGAAATGGTAAAAAGTGTTTTTGAAGCTATGGTGAACTCCAGCTGTCCGGAGAAGCAAAATTAAACACCGGCAGGAGAATGTGAAAACGGTGAGATCAAGTTCTCATTACCAGTCTCCATTCATGTTGTTTGCTGCGGCGGGGTATATACTCTGGCTGGTTTAGTGGTGATCCTTGTCGAACTCCGATAGAAACCATAGTAAAAACGCTAGATGGTTTTGACTGGAACATCGGTGGGATCTACAGTGACACCTACGCTTAATATAACTTTGCCAAAACTAAGGTGACCGTTCCCAAAACACAGAATTCACCATAGCGTCACGGTCATTCAGAGCAAAATCCTCCTTTTCCCGTGGTTAGTGAATAACCCCGCTTTGTTTATACCGATTGTAAAACGAGGCTGACCCCCCCCCTCCCCCCTCACTCTCAATGCGCGTCAGTGGTGTGCGTTCCAGAACTATTAGGTCCCAGGTGAGCGCTGTCCTCTAAACTCAGTTTCTCTCTTTTTTTTGTACATGCGTAGAAAAGAAGGTTAAGGATTAAAAGAACGTTTCCGTGTTCATTAGGCAACTGTTGCAGAGCAGCAGAACTTCCTTTTTCTACTTGGGTTCTTTACATGTTGCCAGCTGATTGGTGACTGTCCTGTCCTATCTCTGACGAGGCCATGGGCTGTGTCTATATGGGTTATTCAGAGAGGACTGAACTTGACACCGAACAGTTAATTTCACTGTACGGTGCAATTTTGCGGCAGTTCGTCTATTCAGAAAGCTGTCAAAACGCCAAATACTGGCAAATTGACAGTGAAATACGGTGCAGTTTGGCGATCTTTGTCGGCAGAGAAGTTAAGGTTAATCTGTTCACAGAACGCCGAAGTGTCAGTGAAATGCCCTGATTTTCAGTGATTCAGTTCGACAGGTTTAAACGGGAGAATCCCATAGGATTCAATGTAAAAAAAAAAATACCGTTTTTATATATTTTTTTTTATTGAACAGTTTATTTTTTTCATTTTCGGGAAAAAGCCTTTTATTTACACCTTTTTTTTTGTCTTTTTAGATGAAATTTCTGATTCCCAACGGACCTTTTTATAATTAAGACCCTCTTAATGCACTTTTTATTGGTTTAAACACCTATGGAAGAATAGCAGATTGCCGTTTTTTTTGTTTGTTGTTGTTTGTTGCAGTTCGACAGTCTTCGGCGATTTTCGGTGACCCTGTGGTGAAATGAAATCGAAGTGTGGCAAACTACAAAGCGCTGAAATTGCTTTCTGTATAACCCCTTATGTGTAAAAATAGAATTGTATTAGTTTGGCCTTTTCCTTTGTGGTTTTGGTTTTCTGATCCGTCCCGTCTTCATGGCGGTGGTTAATAATTCACTTGGTTCCTTGGTTTTCTTTGTCCGTCTGGAGATTATGCCTTGGTGTGTGGAGGAGCAAAAACCTGGATAATGTCCAGAAACTGCCCAGGGGAGGATAAATTAATGGGGGCCCCAGAAAAGCCTTATTCACAATGAGATTATTACTCACTGTGTTCCCAATTCTATTTCTTGATATAGGGATTACATTTATTATTGAGTATTGCCTTTTTTGTGGTTCCTTGGTTTTCTTTGTCAGGCTGGAGATTATGCCTCGGTTTGTGGAGGAACAAAACCTAGATAATGTCCCAGAAACTGCCCAGGGGAGGATAAATTAATAGTGAATCCCATAGGATTCAATGTAAAAATACATACCGTTTTTATTAAACCGTTTATCTTTAAAATCACCCCATAGGAAGAAGTCGAGGGAAGTGATATCTGGTGAACGAGGTGGCCAGGGAATTGGGCCACCCCTTATGTGGCACCACAACTACATGACCTTCAAGCAACCATCATTTTCCAGCAAGATGCTGCACCACCACATTGGGGACGGCATGTTCGTGGGTTCCTAAATGAAACCTTTCCAGAGCGGTGGATTGGAAGGGGTGACCCAATTTCCTGGCCACCTCGTTCACCAGATATCACCCCCCTCCACTTCTTTCTATGGGATTATGTTAAAGATATGGTGTATGGAACAAAGGTACAGGACATCACTAATCTAAAGCAGAGGATCACTGCCACCATTGATGAGGGGATGCTACAGCCAACATGGCAAGAAATTGAGTACAGTCTTGATGTGCTTCGTGCAACTGATGGTGCACATATAGAGGTGTATTAAATGAGGCAAAAAAAACTTAAATATATACGTCTCCTTTTGTAATTATTTTCACTTATCAGTCTTTTCATTTGCCTTTGGAATAAATTTTAGAAATTGGAAAGAGACTTTATGGACACCCTGTATAATATTGTATTATATATATGTTTTTTTATTATGAATCTAGGTCAGAGAAGCAGCCCAAGCTCTCTTACTGGCCGAGCTAAGGCGAATCGGGCAAGGGGGACGCAAGGAAACTATTGACTCCTGGGCCCCATATTTGCCGCAATACGTTGATACCATCATGTCTCGTAAGTATATTTATTCTATGCAATACTTGATGTGTTTCCCTTGGAGCAGTGATGACTAAATCTGGCACTGATATAAAACAGACAATATAGAGATAACGCAACACCACGATTTAAGGATCATCTTTTTAGTGCACCCAAGTGGACCAGGCAACGTTTCCACTCCATCGGACTCCGATCGAGTCTAAACGTTGTCTAGTCCACTTGGGTGGAATATAAAGATGATCTATTATCTATTATGTGTTGCGTTCTCTATATTGTTTGTTTTATATCAAATGGATTGATGATTCCTGTGATCACACACCCAGATTGAAGAAAATATAGTGTTGTTTCCTATATTGCTTGTTTTTTACTCTGGCACTGGACACACTGTGTGTGTGTGTGTGTGTGTGTGTGTGTGTGTGTGTGTGTGTGTGTCTCCGTCCCAATATATATTATTTTATGATCTTTGAGATAAAATTGACTATACCAGTGTCCCTTATCACAAATGCTTGAGACCAGAAGTGTTTTTTTTTTTTTTCCCCTTCCGTATTTCGGTATATATTTGCGTATAATAATGAGAGATAAGTCGAAACACGAAATTCATTTATGTTGCACCTTACACACAGCCTGAAGGGCATTGTATACAATATTTTTAATTATTTTGTCCCCGTCACATGAGGCCAGGGGTGGAAATTTCCACTTTTGGTGTCATGTCAACGTTCAGAAATAATTTTGGATAAGGGATCCTCAAACTGTACGTTACACGATTCAGAGCTCATTTGAGGCTCTGTGTCCCGGCCACACGAACTTTGAATGGTACTGTATAGGTCTTCATTGCGTGTGTGGTTACATCATATAGTTTACCCACCAGACTCACTGTTTTAGGTGTGTTTCAACGTATCTCTGCATTATTATGTCTTTATACGTCCCTGTGTCACTGAGGGTCAAGAATCCTTGGGGGCTTTTATATTGTTGTTGGATATTACATTGACATTTTGTATGTACCGGGTTTATGACCTCCATGACTCTTGGGAGCGCATGTGTGACATACAAAGACTTCCCAGCAATGAGTCCAACAAATTGGTAATTCCTTGCGTGTCAGTCGAGTCAATGCCAGGAGGCGCCCAATATTTTTTTTATATATATTTACTTGCATCTACAAATGTACGGAGCACTTGGTTATATCCTTCCTACAGAAGATATGTTTCCCAGGCCTTTTCCACACACTGGCTAGATTACTAGTGTTGTGTTGACTAACCAGGATCCGTCATGGCAGGTGGTATACACTCAGGAGTTCAAAGGACTCCACTGAGTCTTACCGAGCGTATGTTGTGAAACTCGGAGATCCGATCTGGCACTTTCATCTAGGATCCAGCAAAAGGATAGTGGAGAATTAATTGATGAAAAAGTGCTGAGACGGCCATCTAAATGAATAAGGGGAATGGATTATTTAAGTTATGAGGAAAGACTAACAAGTTTAAACCTGTTTAGTTTAGAGAAATGGCACCTTTAGAGGTCATATAATAACTTTATATAGATATATACGGGACCTTAGAGGGGATCTGATAACTTTATATAAATATATACGGGGCCATTATAAACCATTGCCTGGAAACCTATTCATTAACAGGACTATACTCAGGACACAAGGTCACCCATTTAGACTGGAAGAAAGGAAATTCAGCCTAAAACATAGGAAGCATTTACAGTGAGAACAATAATGCTGTGGAATTCTCTGCCTGTTGAGGTGGTTGGGTCGGCATCTGTACAGACTTTTAAACAGTGACTGGATGACTACGTGCAAAAATATGAAGGGTTATAATATTTAATATGTGGGTAAAAGCGTCTTGATCCAAGTAGAAATCTGACGCCATTCTGGGGTCAAGAAGGAATTTTTCCCAGTGTGTTGCATATTGGCGAGCGCTTCAGACTGGATTTTTTGCTGCTTTTGGAAAAAAGCAGTAGGTGATGTGTGAAAGGCTGAACTCGATGGGCGCATTTCTTTTCAGCCTATGTAACTATGTTGTCGTTCAGTAAATGCTCATGGAAGCAGTGGTTCATGCTCTTCTCTTCATCAGAAGATAAGAAGGAAGTAACCTCTATTTTTAATTTGTTTCTCTTTGTGTGAGTTTGTCAGTGCACGGTGGCAAAGAATAACCAGGAGCTTGGAGTCCCTTGTTTGTATCTGTTGGCCATTTTGTATAGGTTGGGGGGGTAGAAAAAAGAAATTTTTTTTTAAAACGACTCGAAGATCCACCAAGTACCCCCAACTTAATTTAAACTTAATGTCATGCAGTAGCTATATTTGAAAGGTACATCTGTAATTTTCGTGCCTGTACACTGATTACTGCTCGTCTGTTATTAGCAGCTCCATGTTCTGATAATTTTACCAGAATGGACGTTTGACACTTCTCTGAGCTTCTTTTTCGTAATTTTTGAAGAAACACTACATTCGTGAATGAACGCTCCCATTTGACCATTTTAAATTCCATGACCACTTTTCACTTTCAAGGGGGTTTGTAGTCTGACTGTAAAATAGCCCCTTGTATTTTAGTCCACCTCTTACAGCCACATATCTTTGTTCACCCCTCGGTGACATTGTCTTCCTCTCCTCCCTCGGGCATGGTTTCTTGTAGCTAGATGATTCAAGATGCTAGGCTAGATGTATCATCTCTTCCCGGTGCTGTGACTCAGGATGCCCCATGATGTATCCCATTTGGGAAATCTGAAACTTTATTTGTATTCTTCATTTCCCGAGGGGCGATCTTTTTCTCTTTCTGTGTATCAAGTGGTGTTTAGTTTCTAAGATCAAGACCCGCTGATATTGGGTTATAAATCATTGTGATGTCAAAGCCACTTCCATTTCTTTTCCATTGAGTATAGAAGGTCACGACTCAAGGTTCTTGACGTTTTTCTGTAGATTGGTGATGGCTTATGACTGCCAATGGTCTGCCATTTTGTATTGTCCAGGAGAGAGGTTTTTAATAAGGAACTAAGACCACTTTCTAGATACGTTTTTTGTCTTTGGAGTTGGGGGGATAATATGGATCCTTTTCTTGTTCCTCTCCAGCCAGACTTCCTATGGAATTTGTGGGCGTAGAAGAAATGCTTCTAATTCTAAACACAAGTAGGCTTTTTACCACTAAGTGTAGCCACCGTAGAGCAGGACACTAGTGCAGTTGGCCGGTTTCAGTACTCCCAAATATTATTTTCTCGCTATATTTGTACAGGATAATCCAGACATGGACATTTTGATTGACATGCCTTGACGGGTGTCGGCTATACCCTCCTGATGAAACCTAACATGGCCAAAGTGATCACTGGGGTTGCTGCATCTCTCATACAGATGCATTTAATTTTTTGCTATCCTTTTGTGGGTGATAGCATTCTGACTTGCATATGTAGTAGTCCTCTCTCTGTCACCTTATGAAAGATTAGCGGGGACCCACTGTAGGACAGGCCACTAGTGCTGTTAACTTCTCTCCGTAATCTCATAAACCTTTGTTTTTGCTCATTAGAAGTGTAGCCTCAGATCCAGAAAGACCTTCAGGTCTAGTGCAACAGTACCAGCTAAGATCTAAGAGTGGAACGTATGCTTTTTCAAAGCATATTTTAATGTATATGCTAAATATTTTAGCAGAAAGAAGAGCTTGCCTATTTATCCACGTTTCTTGCCAACTAGACGCATGCTTGGTTCATGACTTCTGAAATCTACTTGGCAACCTGGTCGATAATAGGGATAGACCGATATATCGGCTGCCGATATTCCAAAAATTACTGATATCGGTATCAGCATTTTATTTGCCGGTAGTTGGACAAGTTGGCTCACTGCAGCTGCGATACGTGAGGTCCCACAGAACTGTGCGAATCCAGGGCTTCTCACACATCAGGCTGTAAGCCCTCACTGCAGGACTTCACCTGCTCGCTGACAGTATTGCGCATGAGTGACTACAAAAATGGGGCTTCCATCCCATCTGGCAGGGAATTCCCTATACAGGAGATGCAGGGTCTATTTCCTACAGCAGGGGTCAGCAACCTGGGGCCTCCAGATGTTTTGGAACCGCATTTCCCATGAGACTCCAAGAAGCTAATGAGTAGCTGAGCATCATGGCAGATGTAATACAAGAACATGTGGGGCAACATGACAAAGTCACTGCTGACTTAATCAGAGCTGTTGTAAACTTAACAACCCTATAGTCCAGTGTTTACCAAACCTGTCATGTCCCCCTAACAGGCCAGGTTTGCAGGATATGTGAAGCACAGCACAGGTGATATGATTTGCTGCTCAGTGATTGCAGGATTCAGTCTGCATTTCCGCAATGTGAAAAATCAAGAAAATGTTGTATATATTGAGAGTGAGCATAAAGGTCTCTCTCAAACAAGGTATAAATATATATCCCTCTCCAAGATGATCTGCAAAATCTGGCCCAGTTGAGGGTCCCGAAGACAGGTTTGCGAAACACTGCTTTAGACTATAATAACTCTGGTAAGTTACAACAGCTCTGGTTAAGTTAGCACCAGCTTTGTAATATAACCCTTGGTGGGCCAAGGTTGCTGAACCCCTTACATACGCGTTCATATAAGGGAACTTTGCAAAAGCCAAAGACACGGTATTATTGTTGGTAAAAATAAAAGCTTTAATAAAAATGTATTTAAGTGAATTGAGTTTATGGCATAATGTCAGAATTGTGCTTTTTTTCACAACTTTAAACTTACAAAATATCGGCACCAGATATCGGCTATCGGCCAGAAAGCTGGCGATAATCTGTATCGGTATTGGCCCTGGAAAAATGATATCTGTCTATCCCTAGTCGATAACAGTTCTTAATGAATAAAAATTGTGTGCGTGTTGTCTACGTACACCTAAAACGATACGACAGGTTGAGTATCTTGTTTCTGAACTGCTCGTGGCCAGAAGTGTTTTGGATTTGGGATTTTGGAATATTTGCATATACTATTGAGATATCTTGGGGAAGGGACCCAAGTCTAAACAGGAAATTACTTTCATACGCACAGCCTGAAGGGCATTTTATGGAGGATTTTAATCACTTTGTCCCTGTCACATGAGGTAAGGGGTGGAATTTTTCACTCATGGTGTGATCATGGCGCTAAATTCTTTTTAATATTTTTGGATCATTTTGCTTTTTCGATTAAGGAATATGCCACCTGTATTATCCAAACACACAGATTAATGGGTCTTAAGTGTATGTGTATGTGTGTGTGTATATATGTCTCATTTGCATGTCCTACCCAGAGTTCCTTGCTGCATATGGGGAATGTAGCACATGAGCTCTGGGGGCAAAGCAGTTCTCTGAATTGCTGGGATGTGTAAAGGTCTTCTCCAATTATAAACTTGATTATTTGCCAAGTAGAGGCTTTTAATCTCCCTTTTTGCACTCCACCATAATTTAAATGTATACCAATTTGCCCTACGGGTAAGCATCAAATACCAATGAGTCACGGCCTAATAAGCCCGAAACGGCTGTCCAGGAGTGGCTGTGACCCTTTGCATAACCTGACCTTTGCTAAATACACCATCTACTATGGAATTGCACTGACATCGTAGGTTCTGTATGAAAACCGACCAAGGATGCAAAAAGTGGTATATTGGAGACCTCATTTGCATGTCTTACCCAGAGTTCCTTGCTGCATAAAGGGAATGGAGCACATGGGGTCTGTAAAGCAGTTCTCTGAATTGCAGGGATGTGTAAATGGCTTCTCCAATTATAAACTTGATTTTTTTTTTATAATATATATATATTTCTCATTAGTGCCAGTGTTATACTATTCCTAGAGTTATAATTAGAGCAGGAAAAAAAAGCCTAAATTTTTCTCTTGACCTAAACACATTGTGCTGCTCGCCGACGCCGAATCCCTCCTTTTTGTTTAAATTAGGTTTTCTTTGCTGGGCTTTTAACATTCCCATTTCTCAGGCTTCAGATGGAGCTTTTCTCAATCCTCGGGAGGCCAGGTATCCGGCAGGCAGACAGCCTGGCACATTCTAGGGTTGTATTTTTATTTATTTATTTTTTTACCTCCTGATTCGCTGTATGGAAAATGGCCTCAGTGCCTTTAACGGAAAGTAAAAGGTTATCTTTTCCCTGGCCTTTGTGTGTACGGTATGTGCTGATGTGGAGGCAGGCAGCCAGACAGGCAATGTGTGGAGAGGAGCTGGGGACCTGGCCGCGGATCGATAGCGGCGGTGTGAAGTGAATTAATGTGAGGCCGGCAGTCTGTCTGTCACAGGGATTGCAGGGAATGTGAAGCCGTACCCGTCACTGGCTGAGAGCGCTTTCCTATAAATTCACCTCTTTACCGAGAATCCTTGGCGTATCTTGCCATGCACTTCATTCCCTTTCCAGAACAGTAAATACTATGAATTGCCCAGATCTCCCACCTACCCACCGTACGCACGCCCAGCCCTCTTTATAGGCTCTGCACACGTTACAATTATTATTTGCAAAATATAAATAATCACAAACTATTACTGATCGCCTTCCTTATCGAAAACAGGAGCAATTCACGCAACGGGCACACCCTCATCCACTACAATCCTACACTTCTACACTCTCCACATTCACTAGAATCGGGAAATCTGGTATTTTGGCAAAAAATAACCTTTTTTTTTCTGTCTTTTCCCTAAATAAATCTCCTACTAGAGATATGTTAACATATTGATTACACTTGCTGTCTGCTTACCTCTGTTTGTTATTTTGATTTTTCAGAGTTACTTTGTGTGTCATGTCTGAACAATAAACACACACACACACACACACACACACACACACTTCAGTTATGGGAATTTAGTGTACACACACACACGCTTTCCCCCAACTTCTAAATGTCTTCAGCATTTTACACAAATCTATAGTGATAAATATTCCTGGCTCCGAAGGTTTGCTATAAATTTGTCAAACACGGTATAAAAAGTATCAATAAAACCTATGAGGTCAGGACCGCTAACCTAGATGGAGTTGGTAAAGTGTGTGGAGACTTGACAGAACAGCAGGACTGAATAGATGGCCCACCTGGTATGAAAGAAGAAAGGGACCATAAGAAGCAAATGTGAATAGAAGACCCACAATTCTAGGAATCCCTTCACTGTGACGACCATCCTCTATCTAACCAGTCATCACATGTGCAGGGAGGGTGTACAAGGGGTTAACCTCTCCATGTCTCTTCACTTACTAACTCAACCCCCTCTCAGGGCCCCAAGTTATGCCAACCTAGCCCCCCTAAATCTTACACACCCTTCAGACTATACGCTGCCACCACGAAAGTAATAGGACAAACCCCTGTAAGAGTAAAGCACCCCGAATGCAAGCAACTACCATATACAGCTAATATATCTCCCAAATGGTATATTCTACGGTAATACTAAAACCAAAGCTTACATGAGCATGCAAATCTAGAGCCAAAGACCGTACTGGGTTACAAAGCTTAAATGACGAAAGACAAAAATAAACTTTGCTCAGTGCCAAGATCACATAAACAAGACCTACAAAATATAATACAAATGTGCAAATACAGTTCTTGAAATAAAAAGAACACAGATAGCTAACTTACATACATAGCACTAGGAAGCAGACTCCC
Organism: Leptobrachium leishanense; assembly: GCA_009667805.1. Taxonomy (NCBI): domain Eukaryota; kingdom Metazoa; phylum Chordata; class Amphibia; order Anura; family Megophryidae; genus Leptobrachium; species Leptobrachium leishanense. The sequence continues at coordinate 64,494,272 of CM019063.1, forward strand.
ATGGGTATTTCAGCGTTAAATCCCAGGAATATTCTTCCAGAGATGTCTCAACAAAAATCCTTGCGAAATCCATCCCAGGTTCTGGTGAGCATCCTGTATAAAGAAGTCCTTCTCCCACCAACCCCCTAGTGGCGTAGCGTGTGGGGGGGAGGTGCTCGGGGGCGGTCACCCTGGGCGCAATTTTCTTAAGGGCGCAAAATTTCCAAAGAAATGTGAACCACTAATATTTTCCGTCAGGGATCAGAAATGTGTCCAGTCATGGACACTGGTGTCCGTGAGAGGCCTTTGCATGGGCCGCCGCCGGTGTGGCACCGACGGTGACTTAGCACTCAGCATCCAGAAGGGAGGACCAGAACAGAAAATTCTGCTCCTGTCCTGACTACTCCTTAACCCCTTAATGACCCCTGACGTACCCTGTACGTCCTGTCCTCGGGTCTCCCTTAGACCCGCGGACGTACAGGGTACGTTAGCGGCGCCAAATCCCCCTCCCGCCCGATACTCACCTCCCTCGTCGGATCCCACGGCGATCTGGCAGGGAGGAAGCCTGCCCATGTGATTTACATGGGCAGGCGAGGCTGATGACGTCGCCACGCTGCGTGGTGACGTCATCAGAAGGTGCCCCCATGTGTTTCAATGGAGGGGAGGGGGGGCTCCTTCGGAGCCCTCTATCTCCCCAACCATTGAAGCTAGGGAGATGCCGTTTGCACCGCTGGAGAGGGGAGAGCCTCCCCTTTCCAGCGGTGTATGGCATTAACAGTATCGCCGCCGGATCGCTTTTCGGCGCCAATTGGCGCCAAAACGCGATTCAAACCTGGAGTGGGGCTGACATCTTGGATGTCAGCCAAGCCTCCAGGTCCCCCCCCACCCACTGACAACCTCACCATATGTGTGAGGATGTCAGTGGGCCAGTTAACCCTCTAGCTGCCATGTAGAGATAAGGGGATCCTAAGGATCCCTTTATCTCCCGATCCATGGCAGCTGGATGGTCATATTTGCCATCATTTAAAAGGCCTGATTATGGCCTTTCAAATGATACCAAACATGACCAGGTTTGGTTTTAAAAAAGAAATAAAATAAAAAATTAAATAAAAAAAAAAAATTAAATAAAATAAAAAAATGTTTTTTTTTTTTAAAAGTTTTTTTTGTCTGGGGGGAGTTTAATTAAATAGGACCTAGGCTGTCATCTTAAAATAATTAGCACAAAATGGTTAGAATGAGCGCAGCGCACATAGGTGAACTGTCTCAGCAGTGAAGGGGTTAAAAAGCAAACGCATGTTAAAATTGGGTATTTCTAGTCTCGGGACAAAATTTTTAACCTATTTAGCCGGGGTCTTTTTGGGTGGTTGTAGATTTTGGGGATTAAATTACGAAAAAGTGTGTTTTTACCATTTTTTTCCTCATATTTCATATTTTTTTTTATAGTAAATTATTCGATATGATGGAAATAATGGTATTTCTAGAAAGTCCATTTAATGGCGGGAAAAAGGGTGTATAATATGTGTGGGTCGAATAAACGAGTAAGAGGAAAAATTGTCCTAAACACTAACAGCGCAGAAACGTAAAAACAGCAGCGGTCACTAAAAGACGGATTTGTGTAAAACCGCCCGGTCACTAAGGGGTTAATGCTGACATGAGTCACGTGGAGCAGCGCAGCATCATCCGACAGAACACCCTGTACCATGCTTGTCAGTCCCCCTTGAAGCCCTGTCTCAGCCCCCCACCGCTGGCAGCCCTGCAGCCGCTGAACAGGAAGGAGGGAGGGTGGCACCTGCCCTGCAGCACTTTTATAATCCGGTCTCCACTATGCCCCGTGGACAGCTCCCCCGCAGGCCACCAGCAACTCCACGCGGGTAGGCGACAATGTATGACACCAGAGCAGCGTGACCACCACACACTGAGAGGGTACCAGGGGTACAGGGAGAGGGTGACTGGAGGTTCGGGGAGAGAATGACTGGGGATACTGGGAGTGACTGGGGGTACTTGAATAGAGAGAGAGTGACTGGGGGTTCTTGGATAGCGAGTGACTGGGGTACTGGGAGAAAGTGGGGGTACTTGGAGAGAGAAAAAGAGAGAGAGTGACTGGGGGTACTGGAAGGATTGACTGGGGGTACTGGTAGAGTGATTGGGGTACTTGGAGATATTGAGAGTGACTGGGGGTACTGGGAGAGAGTGTGTATAGTGTGAGAGTGGAACTATGCTAGGGTATACTGGGACAGGGTGACTGGTAGCAGTGCCATAGCGTGGGGGGCATGTGTGTTTCATTTTTTTATTATATCAGTATTTTGTTAATATACAATACATGTGCTTGTGGGGTAAGGGAGTCAATACTCTACTGGTGGAAGGCAATCAGGGTGTGTTACCATGTCCACAGGTTGGGGGGGGGGGTGCACAATTTTGCCTTGCCCCAGGCGTGACAACCCACGCTACGCCTCTGCAACCCCCACCCTATTTGGTTCATGTTTCCATTCCCCCATCCATGGAGGAGAGCTGATTATCAGATAAAGGGGTCGTAAATACTGCAGGCACATGGCTATTGAAGCATCTGGCCGTCCCTAGTGGGACATTAATAATATCTTAATAACTTTGCCAGGTAGCTTTCACTGTCCCAGTTACTGTGATTATTATTCATCTGGACAAATGGTTTCATTTGAGTCCAAACATGACCGGTTACCATGTTCCTTTGTCCACTGCGCCTTCTACTTTGAAGACAGAAATAAAACCACACACATTCTGAGTTAAAATCTAGCATTTAAATCTGGCGCGGCGCAAGAACTATGCGTGTACATGACATCTGCCTCATGTACCTGCGATCGTAGCGTACCAAATCGTGGCTGTACCTGCAGGCATCACGTGCCATATCGTGGGCCATTTCCGCAAGCATTCTGTATGGAGGGTGAATCCTGCGAGCATAACATACTGTGGACAGAAATACCATTAAGGCAACTCCTTGCCATATATCTTCACATATCTGGTTTGGTTATGTTGTAAAGCCGTGTTATAGTTCTGCAAACTAAAGTAACATTTTTCAATGACGAAATATCATATTTTATTAACCTAAGGCCTAAAATGAAACCTATGGAGCAACGTTTCCTCCTTTTAGGTCAGGCAGGTTTGTCTGGTTGATTTAATCAAAGGAATTGAAGTCTACATCTCGTTAAAGGCAGGTTCCTTTTAATCATAACCTCCCTAGAACATCAAACTCCCCATCAACACATCCTACCTCCTCAGAGACCGGTAACTGCAGACAATAGGCCCCTATTCGACCCTACCTCTGCCCATAATCTTCTTAAATCACAAATACCTGTGGTTCTGTGTTCTATATTTTTTGCAGATACTCCGTTTCCCTTAAACAGGTTCCTCCTAGCAGAGGAGCATCCCTCGTTCTTTCCCCCTCGTTGTGCACCATCTTCCGTTTCACTTTCAGCCCTCGTGGACGGATTGATAACGAAGTATTGAATTTACAATAAACCAACCACATCGCCTGTCTGTAAAGTCGCTCGTCGAAATGTTATTAGTCATAGTTATGCACATGTTAAATAGTTTTTTTGCTTTGACAAAAAAATGACAATATATTCCAAATCTGCTTTCATTTGTCTGGAAAAAATATAACAGCAAGGAAGCTGGAATTACATCGATCAGGGAATGACACGGACACTCGTTTTGAAGAGACCGTACTGCGAGGGGTCATGGCTGATTTTCTCTGTGTGCAATTGGAGGATGTGAAGCGGTGTCTGCGGTTTGGGTTAATATCTGCAGTATATGGAAAGCGAATATTACATACTGTGTGAACGTTATTACCATTCTATCTAAAGTACCCATGTAATATTCAGTTCTGTACAGTAATTTGGGCGTAACGAATAAAAACAAGTTTGACATACGCAACGATGGGAAGAGGGCCCTGCCGAGGAGCTTACAATCTGAGTATGAGGCGTAATGGAGTGCATGAGGGCTGTGTAGGAGATAGATCAGGAAATGTACAATGGGGGGGTATGGAGTGACCTGTTAGGCCTCTCTGAAGTAATGTGATTTTAGAGACTGGAGGCATGGTGAGAGACGAATGTTGGGATCGAGGATGTTCCATAGGTTGGGGACAGGTCGGGAGTAGTCTTGAAGGATAGCGTGAAGAGTTGATATTATTAGGTCTTGGCAGTGATGAGTTTTGTCCTCTTTCCTGATCTCTCCTCCCTCACTGGTCTTAAGGACCCAACCTCATTCCTTAAATTACTGTCATGTCAATAATTTATCTTTCTAAATATGGCTGGAGAATTGGCAGTTAAAAGTTTCAGTGAATTTGTCTCATTGGTAAACATGCCGTAGCATGTACTCTTCCTGTACAATGTTTAAGGACCATTAGTGAACCTGATTTGGACTTTATGAAACCTCATGTGGAACCAACAAAACTGAAGAGGGGGAAAAAAAATTCTAGTGGAAGATGCCAGATAAAACTTAGTCCAACACTCAAGCACAAAGGTTGGTGGGTGGAGTAGAGGTAACCTCAACGCTCTATAACCGTGGAGACACGGGTTCGAATCCCGACGAGCACCTCTCCAGTAAGTGTCCTTGGACAAGACGCCTAACGGTACGTACTTGCCACCCAGAAATCTCAATGTATCCTTCCTGATAAAATATTTTCTCAAAAAAAAAAAATTTACTAGGTGTTTACCGAAGCAACATTTACAGTGTAGTCTTTTGGTGGAACACGAAGAACTTGACCTAGAAGAGTCCTTGTAGAAATCTGTTGAACAACTACAAAAACTGGAGATGAAAGTATTTTTCCCACAGATGGAGATGTTTCACTGAGGCTGCGTGATTGCCCCAAGTGCTGCGCTTGATAATGATCGTGATTTGATCCACTGGTGAAGCGTTCTGAAGCTTTTAGGAAAGGTCAGCCGGGATCTAGCTGAGCAATCTGGTCAAAAGTCAATGTTTTCAAATAAAGAATCCAAACCACTTTGATATATGATAATCCAAATATATATATATATATATATATATATATTTTTTAAGTATCTCACAGGTTGCACGGAATAGATTATGAAGTGGAGTTATATCGGATGCAATGTTACAGGTTGCAGGATGAGTCCAGAACCCCCAAATGTTTGTAGAAGGGTTTCAAGGTCTTGCACCAGACCGGTGTATGTACCTTTTTTAATGAACTCCTGAACACACTATTGTTGGGTGGTTCCTAACTTTGGTTGACCCCCCCCCCCCCCAACTATGTTCAACACCTCAAATAGCGGATCAAAATGTTTACATTCAGGGCATATGGAACTTGGTAGTCATGCTAGGAAACGGAGCACCCTTTTCTAAACTTTCAAGTCATGGTTTACTCTAGAGATCAGCAGCCATTGCCCTCTAGTTGTTTTGGAGGTACATTTACTGTGGTTCTCAGCCACTAGTTTGGTTTTCCGAGCCTCTTGGGAAAGGTAGACATATTATCGGTGGCCAATATTCAGCAAATTACTGATATTGCTATTGGCCTTTTATTTGCTGATGTTGCCGATAATTGGACAAGTTGGCTCACTGCAGCCGCAACACGTGAAGTCCCACAGAACGGCGCCTCTTTGGGGCTTCTTCCACATTAGGCTGACATTTTCTGTAGGATCTCCCCTGCCCACTGAAAGTATTGCACATGAGCGCGATAACAGAAATTGGACTTTCTTCCCATCTGGCAGGGAATTCTATACACAGGAGAAGCACTACTGCTGGTCCCTTGTATTTCCGTAGCCAATTACCTACAGCAGGTTTCAGCAACCTTGGCCCTCCCAGATCTTTTGGAACTACATTTTCCATGAGGATCTAAGAATCCAAGGCTGGGGTCAGACGTGCGCAATATGTGCAACGGTGCTGACGTGTCTTCCTGCGTCTGTCGTGACGCTGCGATGGGGCCGGCCAGCCACTGTTGCGCCGCGCACGACAGTGGCCGTTCTGCATGTATGCAGCAAGCCTCCCCGTCAAAGCGCTAGGAGGCGCATTGACGGAGCTGCAAAGCGCGATCCTCCATAGGAAAATTGAGCCTTGCAGCACTGAGCGCAGACGGGCATCAGAGTGGAAGGCGCTTCCACTCTCACGGGCGTTCATTCCGCTCTTACTACCGCTCGTCTGACCCTGGCCTAATTAATAGCCAAGTGTCATTGCCGATGTTGTTCCAAAATATCTGGCGGGCCATGGTTCTCGACCCCCTTACTTACTGGTTCATATGCGGGATCATTGCAAAAGCCAGAGTCTAGAGACGGCCATATTGTTGTTAAAAATAAAAGCTTAAGGACGGGCGGGTGGTGCCCATCAGGCAGGGGTTAATGGCCAGCAAGGTGTACAGGTACGTCTTGCCACCCACTGATCGCTCCGCCCCGCAGTCAAAGTGCATCATTAAACGCATTCAGTTAATGGCATAATGTCAGATTTGTGTTTTTTCACAACTTTAAATTTACAGATTATCGGCGCCAGATATCTATCGGCCAGAAAGGCTGCCGAGAATCCGTTTAGCCTCTGAAAAAATGGTATCGGTCTGTCCATAGTTAACTCAACACCAGACGTTCCTTGTTGTGGCCTAGTAGATTTTGCTTTCCTAATACACCTACAAAACAGCAGCATGTGATCTCACGCCATCAATCCGGGTCATTGTCCTGATTGCGCCATTTTCTATGGATATCTTGGTGACCTGGTAATTCTTGCAAATTTGGTTTATGCGTCAAAATGCTTTGTCTGATCTCAAACCTTTCCGCTTACACTTCCTAATGTTGCGACGTTCGGTCCATGTTGATTTTGCTGTGTTTTCCCGTTCAGAGGATGCCATTGATTGATTCACTTAGTTTCTTGTGATAAATAATAAATTATTTACGCGCAGTCAGGAAAAAAAAGTATTAATAAAGCATAAACGCACAAAAGCCAAATCACCCCGACCTTGAAGAAAGGACCATTTAGCAAGATCAAAGTTTAATTGTTGGCCTTCCTGGAGGGTTGACAAGTTTTAAAATGAAACAAAAAAAATAAATACTGCAGCGCTGTGTGACGTCCGTTGGTTCTCCAGATACTAGATTTCTGGTTTGTGTTCAAATGTTTTGATTTTTAGGGGTGTGTGTGTGTGTCCTTGACACACAATTTTTTTTTTCTTCTGAATGAAAAGGAGTTCAAATTATTAGTTATTGGCAGATAAGGTGCTGCAAAAAAAATATTTTATTTTTGAAAATTGATTTGCCATTTTTTTCAATCTGAATCTCTGCATCATTTAACCCCATAGGGACCAGGCGGTTTTCCGATCGTCAGTCCGAAAGTGCCCACTGCTGTTTTTACGTTTCTGCGCTGTTTTTAAATCTAACTATCCTCTTGCTCGTTTATAGAACCCACACATATAATATACCATTTTTCTCGCCATTAAATGGACTTTCTAAAGATTCCATTATTTCCATCATATCATATAATTTACTATTAAAAATATGATGAAAAATGAAAAAAAAAAACTTTTTCGAAATTTAATCCCCAAAATCTACAACCGCCAAAAAAGACCACTGCTAGATAGTTTCAAAATTTTGTCCTGAGATTAGAAATACCCAATTATTTTATTTATGTATTTTTTTTTACATGTTTTTGCTTTTTAACCCCTTCACTGCTGAGCCATTTCACATCTGTGTGCTGAGCTCATTTTGACCGTTTTATGCTGAGCATGTTTAAATGTCAATTGAATGTTTTACCTTTTATTAAAGTGAATTGAACGTTCTTAAACCCCCAGACAAAATGTAAAATATATATATATATAATTTTTTTTTTATCTTTTTACTCCAAACCTAGTCATGTTTGGTATCACTGGAAAGGCCATGATCAGGTTTTTTGTCCAGAGGAAGGTTCCTGAGAGGAACTGAAACGTTGACATTTTAAAGAACATGGAGTAAGCCTCGCTGGTGTTACGATTCTGACATCTTTTAGATGTCAGAATCAATAAGATTTTTTTATTCTTTGTATCCCACTAGCGGTATATCGATTGTGGCTCGGGGTTAAATTCCTATGCTGGAAGCGGTAACCCCAAGCCACAATCGGGATGTCGCTGGATACATCACCTGTCCCTGCGCTCCCTCGCTGTTCCCGCAGTCTCCTCCCGCGATCTCGACCTCATACTTTTTGGTTCCCTTCTCGCGAGAAGGGAACCAGGAAGCAAAACGCCACGATCAACGGAGGAGACTGCGGGAACAGCGAGGAAGCGCAGGGAAAGGTAATGTATCTCTATCCAGAGTGTGGCTCGGGGTTACCGCTCTCAGTGGTGAAATTTAACCCCGAGCCACACCCGGGAAAACCGTCAGGGAGGTTAATAAACTTTGTCCCAGAGTGCTGGTGAATCTTTGACGATTCTATCGAGGCTGTTGCTGAGCACCGGGTGTGTAAAATCAGTGGTGAACCGGGAGTGCAGATCACAATACTAATATATATATATATAGTGTGTGTGTGTATAAATTTTTTTTTGTAAGTGTCTTTAGTCTTTTTATATAATACAGTTCTGCTTAATAGCTGGTGATTGCTAATCCAAGCCACCTGCCTCCTCTGATAATTATGAAATTAGAAAATCCTATGAAGAATCAGGGAGTGAGAATAGTCAATACAAATTGAAAAAAATTAAGTCCATTTCGAGGAAGTTGTAGAACACCTCTTTTTTATTTTTATATCTAGTGGATAATGAAGGTTTTTCAACACCAGTGTCGAACAAAACACTTTATCTGTGACTCGTTCGTTTCGTGAGTGATGAGCATAAGACGTGACGGTGAAAGGGTTAACGGTTGTTGGTGGTTTCTTAATTGAAAATGTCTTGAAATTAGAGAGTCTTGATAGGTTAGGAAATTAAAGGCAATTTGGGAAATTGCATGGAAGTGTCGTTCTGCTCTTTAATTGAATTCCTTCTATAGTTAATTCCCTTAAAACCAAGATAAGAGGAGCGGCTAGTTACAGCGGGAGTGCAGGGACCGCAAGCAAATTGATTTGTCTAGTCGTGGAACACATGTATGGTAATTTGTGATGGAATTCTCTGCCTTCGTTGTCATTCACTGCCATTTGCATCGGATTCTGTAATGTGTGTCTGCTCCCCACGTAGAGCATCAACCTCCTCCAAATCTATGTAGATGTTGCCTCTTTAAATTGATTTGTGGAGCCCGCACCCCTCCTCCTCAGGTAGGGATAGGCCTCTGAATGTGTCGGTGTTCGCCAGACCATGGGTATGAATGAACCCAATATGCGGTGACTAAAAGGGAGGACACTGGATATGGTTAAGACAAGGTTTTAATAATATACAAAGGATAACATAAGTGAAGGGCGATACATGAATAGGGCTGACTTGAATACAAAGAGGCACAGAGAGGCAGGATAAGAATGGGGTTGATCAAGGAATATACTAAACACAAGATAGAAACATTTAAATACGTAAAGGGAATCCACAAGGTAGAGGAAGGGAGTATATTTAAACGGAAACAAAGTAGCAAAACAAGAGGACATAGTCTTAGATTAGAGGGGCAAAGGTTTAAAAGTAACATCAGGAAGCATTATTTTACTGAGAGGGTGGTGGATACATGGAACAGTCTTCCAGTAGAAGTGGTAGAGGCCAAAACAGTAATTGAATTTAAGCAAGCATGGGATAGGCATAAGGCTATCCTAAACAAAAGATTAATCCAGGTCAAGTATCCATGTAATTGGGCGACTAGATGGGCCTAAAGGTTCTTATCTGCCGACATTTTCTATGTTTCTACGTTTAAGATCGAAACAGAGGGGTAAGACAGGAAAAGGGATGATTAGAGGAACACAACGATAAAGCAGAAAATATACAGAACTTAGACACTAGATGGATAAGATAAACCCTGAATACGAACAGGGCAAAAAAGATAAACCGATTGCAGGGGGTTGGAAACAAGAGTCCGGTGATGATGAGGGCAGTAGAGGGTCTTGGCACAATGGAAGGAATATTTGGAGGTCATGACAAAATCATTAGGAGAGAACAATAGTGGTCTTTAGAAGCAATAGTGGGGTCTTCAGGGAATAGTAATAGGGATCTTCATAGGTGATCAGCGGAGCCCTTGGGGTACAAACAATAGGAGTCCTTAGAGACTTAGGGGGTCCTCAGGAAGCAGTGATAGGGAGTCCAATAAAGGTCAAGGGTCTGGTATACAGTGATTCCTAGGAGAGCAGGATTCTGGGTTATCAGGTGGGTTGAACAAGAATAATGAAGCAAGGTCTCCTGCTTGCTCCACCCTTGAGTAAGGGGTTAGCTAGGCTGAAGTTTGAGAGCACCTGTGTCTACTACGGTGTATAGCAGGATCCAGAATTATGCAGATCTGACTTTGGGAAATGCTGCCAAGGTTACGTTTAGGGCGGAGAAGCATTTGTAATAGCCTTCTTGCAGCGGTGACCGAACGTTTTGGATGATTTGGGATTTTGAGTAACAGATACTCAACTTGTATGGTACGCCAATGTGTGATATTCTAAAGTATCAACCCCTTGTACACTGATTTTGTAAAGTGCTGCGGAATTTGTTGTGCTATATAAATAAAGGATAATTATAATGTATTTTTTACTGAAATAACCTATTTAGCAGCCACCTGCTGGCCAAAAGGAGTTACTGCAGTTCTGATCTACATGCCAGATCGTCTAGGGAGAGATCATTCAGACACATTCCCAGCTGGTTTTAAAAAGTGTTAGCATCTGGAGCATCGTTCCCATAGTGCTAAACCTTCGAGGAAATGTTCTGGAGCCCAAATGCAAACAAGCTACATTTGCAATGATACAGCATAGTTCCAGATGGTGTGAACATCATCTCTGTCTGTTTTGTCTCCTAGCTCTGATCGTGTAAACACAAAGACTGTAGTGAAGGGGTTTAGGTCATCTGAGTCCCCGAACTCTTAATACATGCACTTTACCATTAAAACCCTTTTCAACTCCTGATACTAAGTCACGGTGCACTGCTTTGTGACTTGTGGGGATGTAGCTGGTAAGCAATGTGCATATGTTTTGATTGGGAGAAAGATGCCCATGGACACTTTTTGAAATTAAGAATAACCCTCGAAAGGTCGTTGGTTACAAGTATTTATAAAGCGCCAACAAGTTCTGTAGCACTGTACAATGGGTGAGACCAAACAACAAAGATGCATACAAGTTCTAGAAACAGAACCGTAGGAGAGAGGACCCTACTTGAGAGAGCTTACAATCTAAGAGGCTGACACGTTAGGTGAGGGTAGATTGCTGGGTATGGGAAGTAGCGGGGTGCATGGGGGCGGTGAGGCAAGATGGAGCAAGAAAGCGCAGGGGGTTTAAGGAGTGAGCCGATGGGCTTCTCTAAAGTAATGTGTTTTCAGAGACTGGAGGACTGCAGAGACGGGGAGAGAATGTTGCGGGGGGGGGGGGGTGTTCCAGAAAAAAGGGGCAGTTCTGGAGAAGTCCTGAAAGAAAGTGAGAGTTGCGTGTGCGATGCAACGATAACATCAGATCATTGGCAGAGCGGAGTGGTCGGGATGGGATATACATTTATTTATTTATAAAGTATTTTACCAGGAAGGATACATTGAGATTTCTCTCGTTTTCAAGTATGTCCTGGGTTCGAGAACATTGAATTGTTACAGAAATACAAAATAGTAAAATGCAAGATATTAACACAAGACCAAATATACAGATTAACAGAAAAATAAAAATGTAGGAAATAAAGTCATTATGTTACATGTTTACAGGTGCATTTCGTATTGAGGTATGTTAATAGGGAAGTCTTAAGGGACTTTAGACTGGGGGAAGATTTGACGGTGTCTGGGAGGTTATTCCATATTTGCGGTGCTCTGTAGGAAAATGAGGATTGAGCCACTTTCTTTTTGTATTGTGAGTAAGGTGCAGATCCTGGATCAGAGGTTATAGGATGAGGGAACTGCTGGGGGAAGCAGCATATTCAGGTAGGGTGGTAGCTTCCCAGAAAAGCTCTTAAACACCAGGTTGGAAAGGTGAAGGGTGCGTCTAGAGTCCAGTGACAGCCAGTTTAGTTCTTTTAACATGTCACAATGGTGTGTCATGTAGTTACATTGTAGCACAAAGCGACAGAATGAGTTCTACAATGTAGTAAGTTTCTGGAGGTGTGTTTGTGGGGCGGCTGCATACACTACATCTCCGTATTCAATGGCTGGCATAAGCATTTGTTGTACAATCTGCTTTCTTACCGCGGGGCTCAGGCAGGATTTGTTTCTGTACAGGGCACCTAGTTTGGGGTAGAGTTTAGATGAGAGTTTTTCGATGTGGGGACCAAAAGATAGACCACATACCTAGGTATTTGAGAGAAGTGACTGTGGTCAGCGTGCCATTTGATTTTATCCTGACACATAGATGGGGTGTTTGCAATTTGTGTAGTTTAGGTGCGGTTCCAAAGAGCATTGTAACAGTTTTGTCAGTATTTAGAAGAAGTTTGTTATCTTTGATCCACTTTTCTACCCCTGTGAATTGTTCTTGCAGCACGGCCTCCAGCTGTGGGAGATTTGGTTTGCTGGTATAGATTACGGTGTCGTCTGCGTACATGTGTACAGTTGAAGCTTTGCAGACATTGGGCAGATCGTTTATGAATATTGTGAATAGCAGGGGGCCAAGTATCGAGCCTTGGGGTACACCGTAAGTGACTGGGAGGGGGAGGGAAGTGCTGTCAGAAATGGACACAAATTGAGACCTATCAGACACATATGATTTGAACCAGGTTAACGTACTATCACCAATACCAGAGTTTTTAAGTTTTTGTAATAGGGTGCCATGGTCTACTGTGTCAAAGGCCTTGGCAAAATCAAGGAAGATGGCTCCAGTTAGATTTCTTTGTTCCATGCCCGCTTGGATATCATTACAAACTTTTAAAAGGGCAGTTGTAGTTGAATGGTTTGGACGAAAGCCTGATTGATCTGGGGTTAAATAGTTCTGATACTGATAATAATCACGTAATTGAGTGTAGACACATTTTTCCAGAATTTTTGACATTACAGGGAGCAGTGATATCAGGCGGTAGTTGGATACCAAAGTATTGTCTCCACTTTTATGGATAGGTACCAGCCTTGCAGTCTTCCAGAGTTTGGGTATGTATCCAGTCGCCAGTGATTCATTAATCAGGGTTGCGACAGGTTTATACATGTTAATAAGGGAGGAGATGTAGTCAGGGGCGTGGCTATGGAGAGCTTTGTATGTGAGCACCATTAAAATTTGAATTAGATTCTAAAATACACAGGGAGCCAGTGTAGAGTTTGACGAAGGGGTGAGGTGATGTGGATGAGCCTGGCACAGGTGTTTATTCTTGCCCTGCACTCTGTAATGAAGGCCAGAGAGGAGGAGGTTACAGTAGTCAAGGTGGGTGAGAAGTGCTTGGATGAGCATTTTAGTAGACTCCTGATTAAGGAGCGGGTGGATTTTTGCAATGTTTTTTTAGGTGGAAGTAGCAGGATTTGGTTAGCGACTGAATGTGAGGAGTGGAGAGATCAGAGTCTAAGAGGACACCGAGGCAATAAGCCTGAGCGGTAGACGTAATGGTAGCACCATTCACCTGATGGGAAATGGGCGCAGGAATATTGGCTTGGGAGGAAGGGAAGATGCGAAGTTCAGTTTTAGAGAGGTTTAGCTTTAGGAAACGGGAAGTCATCCAGTCGGAGACAGCCGAGAGGCTGACTGTAACACGGTCCAACACAGGAGGAGAGAGATCGGGAGAGGAAAGGTAGATTTGGGTGTTGACGGCATAGAGATGATATTGAGATGAGTCCATAGGAAGAGATGAGGTGGCCAAGAGAGAGGTGGTATATAGATCGAGAAGAGTAGGGGACCCAGAACAGAGCCTTGAGGTACCCCAACTGAGAGAGGCACTGGGGGTGAAGACGCACCAGCATAATTAATGTATTAAGGTTGGGTAAATTATTTTTGACACACTGAACTGAGATATATATATATATATTTTTTTTTATTTGTGTGTGTTGGATCCCGTCCTATAAGACTGGGGAAAAAAGGAAAGAAATGGAAAACTAAAAGCAATCGAATATACACATTTTATCCAGCATGAATATCAAATGAGCATTTCGGTTTAAAAATAATAATGAAGTCCTTTCCGCAGGATGGGTGTTTAGATTTAATCCCATATAAATTCTGCAGCCAGTTGTGTTTTGCAAAATCTTCCCACATCTCGTTTAGATTTAATTTTTCTAATTATTTCTGGGAAGCGTATTTACCAGCAAACGCCTTTTCTTGCCAACTCGTTTCTACTTATTTTTGGATTTATTATTATCCCCCCCCCCCCCATACACTTTGTGTTGCTGTGTTTGTAATAATTGTATGCTAATTTAGTGGCTGGAGGAGATAGATGTGTGCTCATTCGCCGGCTGCACGGCTTTTCCCCCCTCCTAGTGCTTTGCATGGAGCTGACTACGCAGTATTCGCTGTTCTTCACAAAATAAATGTGGAATATTTGCTGTACTCGGATTGTTGACCATCCCTCTGGTGTAAAGTGTGAAAACCACTCCGGAGCACCATAAGTAACATGTATTAAGTATGTATGAGTAACAGCTGCAGCCCAGGAAGAGTCTTATCCCAAATACCTCATCATCCAGCCATACATTTATAATAAATGGACACGCCGCGGCCCCCAGACGCTAAACCCCCCCCCCCATGTAAGGACTTTGGACGACAAATACGCAGTTGTATGGCGTAAGAAAAAAAAGGGTCCCTTGGAAGAACATCGATGAATATGAAAAATGGCTTCCATGTAATACAATGTCAACAAATTAGGGCTCAGTATATGGAAAGAAAAAATGCATATTATAGAAGAAACAAAGGAGCACACGATCAAGATAAAAAGGAAAAGTCGTTTTTTTTTTTTTTGCTTTGCATCTGTAGATAGTTAAAATAAAGCCTTTATATTAGATGATGGTTTAGCGTCACACGACGTTTACCCACCTCCAAAGAACCTCAAGAGTCAGTACCAGAAATCACAGCACCTCTCACACCTCGCCCCTTTGCCAATCTCTACACCGGCTTCCTGTCTCTTATAGAATCCAATTCAAAACATTGGTGCTCGCGTACAAAGCTCTCTATACCCGCGTCACTGCCTCCATCTCCTCTGTTATTAACAGGTGCATCCCGTCCCGACCACTTCGCTATGCCAATGATATGATGCTATCAGCTTCACGTACCCACACCCCCAACTTTCGTCTTCAAGACTTTTTCCGAGCTGCCCCCCTGTCTATGTAACTCCCTCCCCTGCAACATCAGACTCTCCCCGTCTTTCCAGTCCTTCAAGAAGTCTCTGAAAACACATCGGCTCACTCCCTAATCCCCCTCTGTTCATTTTCTGCTGCATCTTCCACATGCGCCCCGCTATTTCACATTCTCTATTCACCCTCTCCTCTTCGATTGTAAGCTCTTGAGCAGGGTCCTCCCTCCTACTGTTCTGTGTGTTGAACCTTTGTTTATTTGTTGTTCTGCCTCCCACTGTACAGCGCTACAGAACTTGTTAGCGCTTTATAAAAACTTGTAACTGTAGCTGGTCTCCCCTAAACCAGGCACATATTCACATATATAAATAACCCCGATACAGCTCTATTCAAAAGGCATTGATTTGCACAAAATAAAAATAAAAAAGCTCCCTGCAAGACATGGATTTATATATCTAAATACATAAACTATGATCTTAAAAGAAACAACGCAGCGCTACATGAGAAAGTAGGGAGGAAGGAACGCCATGGCCAAACCGTAGAGGTATTTTCCCTCCTGACTCTACCCCTTGTATCTATATAATTCACAGTGACACTTTGTGATGACATTCCTTTATAAAGTGTGCGCGTGTGTCAGTCACCAAAAAGGAACGGGTCACAACAGGCAGGGTATGTGAAAAATAGGAGCGGGGTTTATTGGAAAGTGTGACATTTCGGTCCTTTGTGACACAGCGGCGTGTGCTTCTCTTTATTCTCCTTTTTTGTATGATCTGATTCTTTGTATAAGATCATGTTTTTTTTTTTTTTGCCTTATAATAAAGGGGGGGTTGGTATTGATACATTACAAGGTCTTGTGTTACCGTGGTCTGTCATTAATGGGTTTTTTCTTTTCTTCATGGGGAATTTTTTTTATGTCCTCGTCCCCCCTCCCCATTTTTTTTTTCCCCTCGTGTATTTATGTCTTGTTTTTCTACCATTTATTTCAGCCGGGGTGACGGCGGAATCTATTCAGACTGGCAGCGGAAGCCCTGAATCTGTAGGGTCAGAGGTCAGAGTTCAGGAAGAAGAGCATGATCTTGTCGATGATGATATCACAGGTAAGGCTGCCAAGATTTATTTACTTTTATTTACTAAAAAAATTTGCATTTCTGGCTTGGGTGAGGGGGGGGGGGGAGACAGAACGACAGTAATTTCAAATGCTTGATGCAAATGGACCGAGGTTAAAGTCGGTGGCGTTGCAGGTGCTCTACTGCTCATAAGCCGGGCATCTTTAGGTGGAACGTCATGGAAAACATCTGCATTGCCGACATTTGCCATCGGTGTCCTAAAAAAATAGCGGAACCAAACCACCCACCCCTTTCTGGAAGACATGACAGATGTCAGTTTCATCTTGTTGATACAGTCATCTCCGTGGCCGTGCTGTAATGCTTTGTTTCAATCCAGCTGAGATGCACGTAACAAGCTCTTTTTCTTAAAAGGATTTAATACTTCTCCTTTGGGAAATGGAGAACTTGGAGGAGTCTAATGATCTCCCTAGACAATAGCCAAGCCATCATTATTTGTATTGTTTTCTGCCGCTTTCTGTTTTTTTTCTCCCCTCTCTGTTATAAATGTTAACTCTTCTTGGGTTCGTTCTTGTAAGAGAATGTAGACATTGACGTATCTGTCATTTTTTCCCCTTTTTGGCTATTTAGCCTGAGTATTTAACATAAACAAGCTCTTTATTATGGTGGTTATTTCACGGTCTAAATCTGGTTCTGACCCAACTCCATGAGCTAATGAGGTGGCGTTTCGCAGCTATTCTCTGCATTTCGGCGATTACATTTAACAGAAAATACAGTGAATTCACTGTTTAGCCAATGGTCAATGTATTTTGCCAAAATTGGAAGTGGTTATTCGACAGCGGCGAAAATCGTCAAATTGCACCAATACCTGCCAAATTGACATCGGCGAATTACACCGAACTTCAAAAAAAAGTCTCCTCCTACTCTGCATATTAGGAGTCTAAATCAATAAAAATGTGACCAAATATTAAAAAATGTCCTTTAAAAAAATAATAAAAAGGTCTGTTACAAAATAAGTCTTTTAAAAAATTTAACAAAAATATCATCTAAAGAATTTTTTTTTCAAATGTCTGTTAACCTCCCTAGCGTTCCGATTCTGACACATATTTGTCAGAATCAGAACAATTTATTTGGCCCCCTAGCAGAAATTAGAGTGTGGCTCAGGGTTAAATGCATTGCAGAAAGCAGATTTACTAGTTCTTTGGGAAAAATCTGGATCTGATGGATTACACATGCTAGGTCCCGGTTAAATCGACCTCTTCTCTGTCCTGATGAGTAACACAGTGATACATTCTACAATTCATGTTGTATTTTCCATAAAATAAGGATATTGCTACTTTCCTCTAATGCCGGGCACTACCATTACACTGGTCAGGTGTCCCGGCAACTGCCGAGACAACCCCTTCAGTTTACAGAAACGCCCGATCTTCCCTTTGAAGGAGTAGACTCGGACCTGTTTGAGTTTGAAGGGACCCATTACATTCTGCTGGTGGATTACTACTCGAAGTTCATCGAAGTGGACATGCTGAAAGATCTGCATTGCCGCACTGTCATAAAAAAGCTGAAGGCTCAATTCAGCAGGCATGGGATCCCTGTCATCCTCCGAACAGACAATGGTCCTCAATATGTAGCAGAGGAATTTAAGATTTTCTGCCAAAGGTATGGAGCTACTCACAAAACTTCATCACCCCACACACCACATTCCAATGGCGAAGCAGAGCGTGCAGTCCAGACTGTGAAAAAACGTTGGGCCAAAGCGCAAGACAAACGCCTTGCACTGCTTGACCACAGGACAACACCACTGAATTCTGTAGGCTTTTCGCCTGCTCAACTGCTGATGGGCAGGTGGCCTCGCAACTGCCTGCCTACTGCTCGTCTGCTGCTCACACCTGCAGCGTATGATCCCGTCTAACGGCGCCTAGACAGAAACAAATGCATTCAGAAGTTCTACTATGACGCAAAAGAGCAAGTGGCCCTCGTGCTGAATTGAAGCCTGGAGAGGAAGTTAGGATGCTGCCGCATCCAGGCAGTAACAGATGGTCGCTTGTAGTAGTGAGGTCTCACAATGCCCCAAGATCCTATATTGTAAAGAGTGGGAATAGAAAATACCGTTGCAACATCCAGCATCTTTGTAAGCGCATACCAGCTGCCAATGACTCCCGTCACAGACTTGTCGGTGATCATTGGGCAAAGTCGTTGGAACCAGTGAGTGCCGCGGAGCCCGAGTCTGGATCATGCTAGCGCTCCGCAAGAATCTGCTCCAGCAATACAACCTGCTGAGGAAATGCTGCCAACCGGGCAGTACACCACCTGACTTGGCAGAGTCGTGAAACCTTCAGTCAGGCTTTGCTTGTAGTCAGAGACATGCGCGGCGATGGCGGTTGGCAAAAACCGTGTACCAATAACCTTTCCTTTACAGTTACACATGTTTATGTTCAATAGTTCACTGTTCTTAATATGTCATCGAATGATTCTCCTCTAAAGTGTGCTAACCTTTTTCTTTTTAGACATGCAAGTTTTTAGGTAGGGTTGCACCGATACCGATACTAGTATCGATATCGGTGCCGATACCGGGTACTGCAGGAGTACTTGGTACTCGTGCAGTACCCCCGATATTTTTTTACGATACCGGAAGCCGGCATTGAGCCGGCTTGCCGGTATCCGAGGGGCTGCGGCGGCTGTCCGAATGCTCTATCGGCATTTGGACAGCCGCCCCTGGAGCTGCTCTCCGCCCTGTGTTTAATACTTACCTTCCTTCAGCGACGCCGGGAAAGTCTTCGCGCGCGCGCTCCTTGGAAGGACCCCAGCCGCGACCACGTGGGACCATGTGATCGCGGCTGGGGTCCTTCCAACGAGCGCGCGCGGGAACTTTCCCGGCGTCGCTGAAGGAAGGTAAGTATTAAACAAAGTGAGCAGCTGCAGGGCCTGTCCAAATGCAGATAGAGCATTCAGACAGGCCCTGCAGCTGCTCTCCGCTCATACTTACCTTCCTTCAGCGACGCCGGGAAAGTTCCCGCGCGCGCGCTCGTTGGAAGGACCCCAGCCACGATCACATGGTCCCACATGGTCGCGGCTGGGGTCCTTCCAAGGAGCGCGCGCGCGCGAAGACTTTACCGGCGGCGCTGAAGGAAGGTAAGTATGAGCGGAGAGTGCGGGGGCATATCCATGAGCTGGGGGGGCATATCCATGAGCAGGGGGGGCATATCCATGAGCTGGGGGGGCATATCCATGAGCAGGGGGGCATATCCATGAGCAGGGGGGGCATATCCATGAGCAAGGGGGGCATATCCATGAGCAAGGGGGGCATATCCATGAGCAAGGGGGGCATATCCATGAGCAAGGGGGGCATATCCATGAGCTGGGGGGGCATATCCATGAGCAGGGGGGCATATCCATGAGCAGGGGGGGCATATCCATGAGCAAGGGGGGCATATCCATGAGCAAGGGGGGCATATCCATGAGCTGGAGGGCAATTATCCATGAGCTGGGGTCAGGATATCCATGAGCTGGGGCAATATCCATGAGACCTGGGGGCTTTATAGAAGGTCTGTTCTTATTGGAAAGCGGTCACATGACATAAAATAAAAGTATCGGTAATTGGTATCGGTGAGTACTTGAACAAAAGTATCTGTACTCGTACTCGGTCTTAAAAAAGTGGTATCGGTGCATCCCTATTTTTAGGTAAAGTGCAAAGTTTAAAGAAATGGCAACGATTAATATTTGCGATATCTATACATATATTTAAAGTGACTATGCTAGCGTAGGGTTTGTTTTATACTTGGGAAGGGAGATGTAATGTATTGTGTTTTGCCTATGTTTCTTTTTGTGTCATCCTGACCACTGTAGCTAGTCTGCTTGAGCCCTCCCTCCTGTTATATTTGTGTGCAGTAACAGAATAAACATTAAATAGAGCAGGAGCTCAGCTCAGTTATGAAGCTCTGTGTCTGTCACATTATTTTACAAGTGTGACCCTGGCTCTCCAGATGTTTTGGCACTACATCTCCTTTGATACTCCGAGACTCAATAGATTGGCTAAGTCTCATGGGAAATGTATTTCCATAACATTTGGGCGGCCAGTGTTTCCAAGCTGGCGCATGGAGGGCAGTTAAGCAAAAATGTGCAAATGTCGCTCTTTTAAAGAACACATCAAAAGCCGTAGCTCTGGTTAACCAAGCTGAATACTGAACAAAAGGAACGTGCACGAGAATCCTGCAGACCAGGGCTTTTTTTCAGGGGGTACTCGCCAGTACTCAGTACCAGCACCTCACCACTCAGTGCCGGCACCTCACCATCAGCCCGAACTAACAGGAGAGAGCATGATGCTCCTCCCTACTCTTGCAGTGGCAGGCAGAGAATCTGAAGCGCTCGGCAGCTCATGTTGCTCCTGAATGCTTCTGATTGTCAGGAGTGTATGTAGGGACTGATAACCCCTCTTCTCCCAGAAAGTGACAAGGGAGGGCTGGTTAAATAAAATCTCTCCTCTGTTTCATTGCCCCAGCTCTGGCAGATATGTGTAAGCATGCTGCACCCCCCCTCTCTCTGCAGCCGCTGAAACTTTGAAAAGCATGGGGAGGGTGCAGCATATTTACACACATCTGCCAGAGCTGCGGATTGTCAGGCAAGCGGTGTGATCAGAGGAGCTGGCACTGTAAGGTGGTACAGGTGGCCGCTTAAGAGCGCAAGACCAGGAGGGGTGCAAAAAATAATAATTTAATCCCTGGTCACTTGCCTTGACACAGATCCACATTTTTAAACTATATGCCTGGCGCTGTGTCCCTGCTGCTCCTCCTCTAAGATGCAGCCAGTGCCCAGCGAGCTGCATTGTATCTGCCAGGTCAGAGAGCAGACTCCCCCGCGGTGCTGGATACGGAAGCATGCGCACTCTCCTCCTGCTCCCCTCCTCCTTGCTGGTGCCTGGCCCCCTCTGATGATGTCAAGATGAGGGCGTGCCAAAAGACGTCTACACTGCCACCTTACCCCCAACCTCCCCAGCAGTTCCAGACAGTGTGCGGTGCACCCTTGGAAGGTGGAAATTTAAGTCCTGGCTGCATTGCTCTGCAGGGACTCCGTGACAGGCAGGCATCAGAACAAAAGAAAAAAACTGCTGCTGTGGCTTCCAAATACACTTCAAAACAGCATTTAAAAATAAATATCAGCTCTGGCAACACCGTATGTTCACCTGGTCCTGCCGTTGCCACCATGTGGGGGTGTTCTCAAGGTCAAACACCCTCTCATTGGAGTCCCCCAATATTATTCAAACAGTACTTGGTGGATAGTGGAGTTTCATTGCTGTGGAGCTCATACACACTGCGCTTTACTGTGAGATTCATTGCTGTGGAGCTCATACATAGCAAAACTGAGTTTCATTGCTGTGGTGCTCACAAATGCTAGGGGATTATCCGCTCAGTGCCAGCGTTGCAAAAAAAAACAAACAAAAAAAAACCCGCTAACTGCCCTGCAATATAGACTTTTCTTGCTACAGAGGCACTTAGTGGATAAACCCCCATAGGGTTATAACAATAGTTGTAGTTCATTTAAAGGAACACAGTATTAAAAAAATATGGTTCCCTTTTATAGTGTTTTCCTTGAAGTGAGCTACAACTATTGTTTATTAGGACATGAAAATTGTCATAATAATCAGTTTTTCACCGGATGTGACCGTACCCCCCACCTATTTTTCCAGAAAAAAAGCACTGCTGCAGACGTATTTCATTGTGCAATACATCCCACGCAGTACGTAATTCAGTACCTTGTCTTGAGGTTTTTGTGTACAGGGTTGGGTAGGTGTGCGTATCAAAGGCAATGGCTACACTCCAAGAGAGATCACATGATTTCTACAGAACCAAGATTTATTTTTTTCACACAATGGTATAATTTCACTTCTTCTACTCAAGTGAAGTTTCTTTCCCGTGTCTGTTACTCCTGATCCAAACCACGGTGAAATTCTTTCTAATTGTGCCACAAAAAGGAGGGAAAAAATATGGCACCCATAATGGCAGATTACCTGCTTTTGTTGACGAGCTATTTCTCTCAACTAGAATTTTCTCAAAAAGGCACCTTTCCTAATTTAAACTGGGTTCTAGATTTTGAGTTTTTTTTATGTCAATTTAGCATTTTATTAAATAGGTGTTTTTTCACAAAGTTTTGGATTTTGCATATTTTTAGAGAATTGTAAAAGTGTCAACGAGTTGTGGGTGTTTTTTTATTATTATATTCAACGTGGATGTATTGAATAGGTACTAGTGCACCATGACAGATGGAAATCTTTGATAAATAGATTGCAGGTCATTGATAACGCACTCAGTCTTTGTTTTAAAACCTAGAACCAATTCGACCTTCGACCTTTGACCTTTATCGGTTCAGGTTTTACCCAAAAATGGCTGGAGTTTATGTCTGTGTAATATACACAAAACACACACACACAGTGTTACGCAGATATTGATCACCCCTGGACTGAGATGCAAGACTGAAGAAAGTCCTTCTCTCCCCACAGGTCCATAAAATCTTTAAAAGCAAAAATAGAAAGAAAAAAAAACACTGAGTGTGACAATGGCAATTTCTTCATTTTTTTATTTTTTTTTCTTAAAAATCTTGCCTAATATTTTTGAAAATTCTAAAGTCCAGACTTAAAGGGCCGCTACCACCAAAAAATGAAATGTCCTTATTGTGTTTATTTGATGTTGCTGATATCTTACATGTGCTTTGTCTTTCTCTTGTATGTTTAGTTAAGGAAATATTTTCCTCTATATGTGTCACTGGACGCATCCATTGTGTGATATTTTGTGTTGTAAACTGCCCCCACAGAGTATCTTTCAATCACTTGCTCCTCACTTTGCGGCTTTGGCCATAGAATGGAGTCTATATGTTGATCACTGACTCAAATCATTGTATTGTGTGGGATGTATTCTAAGGACATCACCAGGGGTTAGCTCATATCTTATCTAAACATTCCATCCTCTACCTCAGTGGTTCCCAACCGCGGTCCTCAAGTACCCCCAACAGGCCAGGTTTTGAGTATCACCTTGCGGAAAAAGCAGACTAAATCCTGCAATCACTGAGCAGCAAATCCTATCACTTGTGCTGTCCTTCAGATATCTGGAAAACCAGACCTGTTGGGGGTACTTGAGGACTGCGATTGGGAACTACTGCTCTACCTCATAAACTGTTAAATATTGTATAAGATAAAGCACAGACACAAAGCAAAACTCACCATTAGATTTTGGTTAATTTGCATCATGGGGAAAAATGCACAAAATGGAAACAGGAGATTAAAAACCTAATTTTAGTTTTCCCTTTTATATGAAATTTCTTCAAAGAAAATAAACAGCAGCATGTGTTTATATGGTGTTTTTATAAGATGGTTTTATTTGTAATGCATTTGTAATCTAGTTACAGTTTATTTAATTGGTAGTGTCCCTTTAAACTTGGCCTCTATATGCTTGATTCAGCGCTCTTACCACTCTAAGGTGTGGGAGCACGGCTTACACGAGGAGTAAACACAAGGCTTTGGTCAGTAATTGGCTAAATTCCTACACTAAAACCAGCATTGTAGAAATTGCAACATTCTGTGCATCTGCAGGTGAACCTCCAAAATAATGATTTGAGAATTTAGGTCCCCATGCCTTCTCTAAACCTCAAAATCATTCCGGCGCTACTTGACCCCCAACAAAAAATTCAAAGCGGGTAAATCTTTGTCTCTGATTAATCATAAAGGTGATTTAAATTAGGGCTGAAACCACTAATCTATTAATTGACAACTAATCGATGATTAAAATAGTTGTCAACTATTTCCATTATCGATTAATCGGTGTTGATTAATCGTCCTGTGTACAGCACACACTGTTTAGAGTCAGACTGAGTTAAACGTAAATAACCTCCGCTTCGGAGCTGATTGGAGAAGACGCGCCGCTGCTTTTTGATTTATTTTTAGGTTTGTCAGACGCAACCAGTTTGTTTTTATTCCGTTTACAACAGTGGCAGAACTAGAACACAAACATAGGATACTGCCACTGGGTGAAGGAGCTGTATGCCTGTGTTTAATCCTTACTTGAAGCTGTAGTCCTGTGCCCCCACCCCACCGTCCCTGCCACACCCTCTTTGGGCGGGAACTGCCATTCCCTCCCTTTTAGTCTGGTCCCTTTCCACAAATCCACTCCTGCACTCAGATCTGGTCTTTTGTCCATACTCACTCCCTCTCACACTCAGGTCAAGTCACTTGAGCAAAGTCAATCCCTTCCACCTCCAGTCCCTCCTCCCAGTTTGTTCATGCAATTATTAAAAAGGGACACTCTACACACCCTGACCACTTTAGCTTATTAACCCCGATTTCATGCTGACATCATCTATGACCAAGTGCTTGTAGCCGCGTTCATTTGAGAAAGCAAACATGGGCTTAAGCTGCGCATGCAGCATCAACCCATCCCTCGGACCAAGCACTTGCAACATCAACCCATCCCTCTAACCAAGCATACCTTGTGTGAAAAGTACGTATGTACGAAAGTTGCGTACACTACCCAAATTACTTATTTTTTTTACATAAAATTCCTTTTAAGTAAACAATTTTTTTCATTTTATCCGATGAATCGATTTAATCGAAATAATAATCGGCCAACTAATCGATTATGAGAATAATCGTTAGTTTCCGCCCTAGATTAAATAAAGCGATCAACTGTTGTGAGAAATTGAGTTTATCTCCGTGTAGACGTCCGAATGTGCAGGGTCATTCTTGGTGAACAATATCAATTTCACTTTTTTTTTAAAAAAAAAAAAAAAAAAAATTCAACGCATGATAAATGCTCAACCGCAATAACACAAAGTGAAATATCTCCCATTATGTTATTGAAAAAGAAAGAAAAAAACACTCGTCTGAAATCCTGCGATCAGAATGTATCCCCCGAATCAATTGAAGCTAATTGCATTTGTTTTTAAATGAATAGTTCGAGCAGAAGCCGACCAGATGGTATGCGGGCAGACGAAAAATAAGGCTTGATTGAGACAATTTGAGTCTTTTTACCCGGCTGTTTTTCAAAATATGATGCAGCTCTTTCCTAGATCTGCCGTTTTTTAAAGCTAATATCTATTGATCGTCTCGACGGAGGATTGCCTGTGTGCAATGGTCAACAAGAATCTCTCCAGTCCGACTTGAGGTTCACTTAACACTTTCATTTATCCACTTTTTTTTTTTTTTTTTTTAAAGGATCACTTTCACATTAATCCTTTTAAGGATTAATGCATTTTGGTTCAGGCAGAGAAAAAGCTGAAGCCGGTTACAGGAAAATAGCTTAGATGATGCGAACGTATGACATGTTTTGGACCAAGACGGGAGGGGAATGAGAGTAGTCTACCGCGAGTTTTAAATATTAATAGCATCCAGTCTTTATATTATCTGTTTTCTGTCACAAATCACTTTAGTATAGAAATCTATTTGTTCTGAAATAGATGGTTTTTTTCCCCCTTCTTCACTGTCTGGTTTTTCTATAGGAGAGCAGATCAGTACCAGGAAAGTTGGTTTGCTCCAAGTTTTATCTTTTTGAAATTAGTTGACAGTAATTATTTTGTATTTATTATTAAAGGATTTTCTTGGAATCTGCTTTAATTGAAATTGGTGTTTACTTTAAGGCTGTTCTCAACTATTGCCTCTCGCAATTCGCTCATATCTAGGGGTTGCTTTATCTTTTTCCTTCTCTCGTGCCCTCTTCCCATGGGCTCTTCTCTTGCCATGTTCTCTCCTTTAATGGGGCTCTTGGCCACGTTCTCCTCTTCCAAGGGGCTCTCTTGGCCACGTTCTCGTCTTCCAAGGGGCTCTCTTGGCCACGTTCTCGTCTTCCAAGGGGCTCTCTTGGCCACGTTCTCGTCTTCCAAGGGGCTCTCTTGGCCACGTTCTCGTCTTCCAAGGGGCTCTCTTGGCCACGTTCTCGTCTTCCAAGGGGCTCTCTTGGCCACGTTCTCGTCTTCCAAGGGGCTCTCTTGGCCACGTTCTCGTCTTCCAAGGGGCTCTCTTGGCCATGTTCTCGTCTTCCAAGGGACTCTCTTGGCCATGTTCTCTTCTTCCAAAGGGCTCTCTTGGCCATGTTCTAACCTTCCAAGGGGCTGTCTTGGCCACGTTCTCTTCTTCCAAGGGGCTTTCCTGGCCCCGTTCTCTTCTCCCACGGGGGCTCTGAGCCTCGCTCTTTTCCTTGTCTTTTTAATAAGAGCTAATAATCTCTGATTTTCATTATCTTCTCCACAGGGCTCTCTTGGCCAAGGTCTCTTGGCTCTGAGCCACACTCTCCTTTCTAATGGGACTGTCTTGGCTATGGTCTCCTTTCTCACATGACTTTCTTGGTCATGTCCTCCACCAGGCTTTAGGTAAAATAAAGCAGGACCCACCAGCAGAGCTATGGTGCCAGAAAAAATTTATTAAGGGGAAAACAGACCGCACTAAAAGTGAAGTTTCACCCTGGGGACCTTAATTATACATACATGCATACATGTATGATTAAGGCCACCTAGGCAGAAATGTCACATTTAGTTTGGTCTGTTGCTCCTTAATAAATTATTTCTGGCACCATAGCTCCAGTGGTGGGTCCTGCTTTATTTTTCCTACATTTGTTGTGGATTCTGGCATCCTTGTGCAGGCAGTCATCCAATAGGCTTCCATTGCATGGGCTCCCATCCTTGGCTGACTGCAGTGCCTTCCTTTGTCCCACAGGGCTTTATTGATAATCTTGTCTCTCTCTCGTGTTCTTTCACCATAGCCATCTACTCCGAAGCCATAACTGTTTTGCAGTCTCTTCCCCTCTATTCTGCCTCGCTAGCAAAGCTGTGAGGCGTAGGTGCTTGAGACGAACTCTAAGTCTGTATTTTGACCAGTACTCACACGATGAAAGTTCGGCAGACTGCGTCAACTCAGCAAAACTGACACGTAGAAAGATGAATCCAGTTGAAACCTTTATTGATCAGACTGACAATCTTGTTGGTGTACAGCTATGCAGGTGAAAAAGGCATTCGCCCTGTCAGCATAGAGCTAAGAAGGCTGTTAGGTGACCAGTAAATATTACCTCAGAAACTAGCTTGAGGAAAAAGGGGCAGAGCTAGCTGGATGCAGCAAGGCTATGGTGACCCAGCAGGAACAAATAGCTATTGAAATCATTACTGTAAGCAGTAAGGGCAGATTCAATACATAAGATTAAAATCTACAAATAAAATCTAAATCATGGGGCATGACACCCTCCATTGTACACTTGTTTTTTTTACCCCATGTGGCTTTCTCGCGTTAAATCTCCTTTTCCCTGTAGACCAGTGCTTCCCAACCGCGGTCCTCAAGTACCCCAACAGGTCAGGTTTTCCATATATCTGAAGCACAGCACAGGTGATATGATTTTCTGCTCAGTGACTGCAGGATTCAATATGCTTTTCTCCAAGGTGATCCTTATAATCTGGCCTGTTAGGAGTAGTTGAGGACCCGCAGTTGGAAACCACTGCTGTAGACTCTTGCAGCCTTGAGCTTCCCCTCTTACTTTCCACCATCTTTTCTTGTCCAGTAGTCTTTCTCTACTTTGCTGCCACCTCTCACTTGTTGGTCTTTTGTTATCTTCTCTTCAGTCTCATGTCCTCATGTGGTCTCTGGCCTACGTGTCATCTCCCCTTGTGCTCACATGCCATGTCTTTTTATTCCATAATGCTCACGTGCAGATTTCTCCTCTATTAAGTTGTCTTGGCATTGTCGTATCTGTTCACATGGTGCTGTTCTACAATCGTCTCTCTCGCGGTGCACCCGTGACACTCCTCTCTTCCATTGTTATCTTCCTGCTCTCTCTTTTCCAGTTGACTGGTTGTGTGCCACTGATGAAGTTGAGAAGAATTTTATCACTAGAGAGTCCAATTCCGAAATGATTCAGACCGTCTTTGTTAGATGGATCAATAGTTTTTGGCTGTTGGAACAGGGATGGAGACATATATGGGTTAATTAACAAACTCTGACTCTGGCCTAATTTTTTTATTTTTAATTTGGGAGGGGCAGACTTCTGCCAACATGATCTCTTACATAATCTTAAGTGGTCATAGGGTGGGAATCACTAAGGGTTGATGTTGACATGAGGAGGGAGTCAAACAAATTGCGGGCAGACGTGGCAAAACCACTATATATCGCATATAGCTAGAACGTAAGCATATTTGTAAAGGGTGGAATTTTGTTCCCATTAAGTTAAGTTGATTTTACTTTTTCATTGAAATTTGATCATTTTACCTTGAAGTGCATTATGTCATAAAAGGCTTCTTGGCACTACCGATGCTTTCCGGACGTCTGTGATGTCCACTGAGGGAGAACCTTAATTACGCAATAAAATGTTTTACAGCTATTCTGCACTGATCTCAGATTTTGCTGAAATGAAGACTCGGCCCATTTTATTTTACTAAGCTAAAATTGTAACTCTATAAATGAAAAGAACACTCCTAACTGGAGGTGTACCTCCTGTTTTTAACAAAGAAAATACTTCTTTGACTATTCTGCAAGTACTCTTTGAGTACAACCAGTAGGCCTTCAGACCAGAAACCAATTGATCCATTTCTTCCTCTATCCCTCCCCTGCTCTGTCCCTCTGTCCCTCTCCAGTACAGGCCTATGAGAAATATAGCTAAAACACTCTTCTAATTGCTATAAAAATACAAAGGAATACAGGAGAACAGTTGTGTCCTACTGCCTTTCAGAATGCTTCACTGGAAGCTCCAACAGAAGACCAATACTGCTCATTTTGCCACCCACTGAACCAAAATAAAATAGATACTTAGTAGACTCGACCCACACTCTATTAGAAGAAGATGGGTACTTTTGCATCTTGACCTATTTATGAGGCCTCGATTTATGATGAAGTTCATGTCGGGAAGGGTGGAGACTGTAAAGCCCCATCTGTATCCCATTACTCAATTATCGGAGTTATGTAGTTGGTGGGGCAACCGGTTATTTTTCAATCTATTTAATCATTCACTGTATTACATTTCTTCTGATTGCTTCCATTGTGACTACCAATATATTTCACTGTATACCGACTTCTAGGTTATAAATTTCTTCCACCAATGAGGAGGTAGCTGACATATTTGCTATGTATTTTTATTGAATTTGAATTGGCACCTCCACCATTAATGTAGAGCTCACCCATGCTCCGTTATGACACGTGCTGGGACATGTGAACATAGTCATAGCTCAGCGATGTCAGTTTCACTGAGCAGTCATCCCTGCCCCGATGAAAAAGCTTCTTTGTTTAAACTTGAGGCCTTTTTTTCTAGCGTATGTTCTAGAATCAGTCTTTGTAGTCGTTCTTTAAGCTCTGCATTGCTCCTTCACCAGAGCTTCAAGTCAACCATAGTCAATTCATTAGACAAAGTGAGGAGCCGTAAACGGATGACGGCACTCAGGTACAATGTAACGGTGCTACAGAACGTCAGTGGAAATTGGGTGCCCAGAGGTCCAGGGAAGCCAACCCTGTGTAGACTAAAAAACAAGCCAGAACCCGTCACTTCAGAAGCAAGAACATATATAAATAAATAATATCAGGGATGCACCGATACCACTTTTTTAAGATCGAGTACCGATACTTTTTAAAAGTACTCACTGATACCGAGTACCGATACTTTTCTTTAATGTCAGGTGACGCTTTCCAATAAGAACAGACCTCACATAAAAATGCCCCCAGCTCACATGTATATACCCCCCCGAGATAGAGATATATATGTGTGTGTGTATATATGTATATATATATATATATATATATATATACACAGAATGCCCCCAGCTCACATGTAGCTTGCCCCAGCTCTCATGGATATTGCCCCAGCTCATATGGATGTTGCCCCAGCTCATATTGATGTTGCCCCAGCTCATATTGATGTTGCCCCAGCTCATATTGATGTTGCCCCAGCTCATATTGATGTTGCCCCAGCTCATATTGATATTGCCCCAGCTCATATTGATATTGCCCCAGCTCACATGGATATTGCCCCTGCTCTCATGGAAAATGCCCCAGCTCATATGGATATGCCCCCAGCGCTCACCTATATGCGTTCCCCTCTGGCGGCAGCGATGCGATACCCGTCCGGAGGTCCGGTCGCACCACAGATTCGCCCGGCAGCCACGTGATCACATCACAGCAGCGCGACGGACCTCCGGACGGGTGTGTATCGCTGCCGCCGGAGGGGAACGCTGGTCGCGTGCTTTTCATGCACGCGGCCAACTTCCCCAGCCCCGCGGATACTGGCAAGCCGGCCCAGCGCTGGCTTCCAGTATCGGGGGGGGGTGTGTATCAGGCCATTTGCACGAGTACAAATTTATTTATTTATTTATCCCTAAATAATATATATATACTTTTCCCTACAACCGGGATGTTTGTGCTGAACACTCGACCTTTCTCAAGCTCATTCATTACATGTAGACCCAAAATATATTAAGATTACAGCTGAATTATCTGTTTCGTTGCTGGATGAAAGGTTGATGTATGTTCATACAAAGCAAACCCCTCCACCCCACACACCTGTCATTATCGGTCCCAGATTGATGGAAGACAAAAGATTGAGAAATGCACAAGAAGAAGATAAGTGAACTTGTGACATACTCCTTTTTCTTGGGTGTTGATGGAAGAATTGGCTTTAATTGGGAACCATATCGAAAGGGATGTACAGTCATTTTAAGCCTCCTTGCCGAAGCAATGATCGAATGAGTGCTGGTCAACTAATGAGTCTTGACCGACCACATGTCCTATCAGAAGGCCGTGATTGCCGCTTAAGCATCTCTATTTCCATAAAATCCGGTGAAAGATTTCCGTTGAGTGATGGCCATAAAGCAAGTCAAACCGTAGATGATGCGGAAATGCACGATGCTTAGCCTAATATTTAATATATCCTGGTGGCCCTTTGTGATGTCAGGGCTCTCTAGCGGATCTACCCTGGCCGTTCCTCTGACAGAATTCACATCCCGCAATCCTTTCTGTCTCTTTGTCTAGATACTGTTTTTCTCTCCATTTCCATCCATTTCTGTATAAATGGATAGTGGGCTTTGCTAGTTAATGTGAGGTCTCGCTGGTGAGGACCAGCTCTATATGCTGCTAGGAGAGCAGAGCGGCCACTCAGACGGCAAAGCTGTGTCAATACTGCTCATATGTAGTGCGTTGTGAATATATATTTACCAATGTTAAAAAGACGGTCACGATAGTATCCTTTTAATGAGCCTAGTCTTTCGATCGAAGAGCGGACTGACTGTCATAACATTACACCTTTTTATGCTTCTTCAGGAGTTAAAACCTGTGTGCGTCCGTGTGTGTGTCTGTCTCAAGACTATATCCCAGCACTCACCCCTGCAGGAGAGATACTGAAATTGATCTGACCAAAAAAAAATGCACCCTGGGACTTCTTAAATATTTTGTGGTTTAATAAAGCTTCATAAGGTACCTGTGTATTAGTCTAAACTTCAGTCTCTACCTTGAAATTTTTATTAAAAGTGCTATATTTTCTCAAGAAGTCCCAGAGTGCGTCCTTTTTACTTTTCATATATATTAAACCCCCCTAACAAAGGGCCCTATTACATTCTCTGCGCAATTGCGCTCGCGCAGCGCAATTTTTTTTGTGTACAAAAAGACTTTAATGGGCGAAAATTAACATGTATTACGATCAGAGCGCATTTTTTCTTCCTTCAAGATTTTTCGTGCGCAAAGCCGTTCGCAAATGAACGTTGCTTACAGGAATCGGTGGGCAGACTGTTTTGTCACGGGAATCAGCCAACATCAATCACCCATTTCCAATAAAATATTTACAAACTAAAAGAAAGGAAAAAAAAAATTAACAACCAGCCAAAAAAAGAAGAAATTTAAAGTGACACAATTTATAAATTTTAATGTTTGGGTATGTGTAGAATGTGTAACTGTACTGTGCTGTATTTTTTTTTTTTTTCGTGCTGGTGTATTTCGTTTAGCCCAGAACGATCACATTTAGGCTAAGGTCAGACGAAAGCAGTTTTAACGTGCGTTTAGCCGCACGAAATCACGGCCGTGCTAGCAGCAAATGACGTCCAATGCCGGGGAACATACGACAAACGGCCGCACGAAAGTTCGTCTGTGCAACGCAAGTGGCAAACGAACGCATTTTTTCGAGAACGTCAAACCGCTACTACTGACGTACAGAGTGAGCTGCGGCCGCATAGCGGCGTGTTTGTGTGATTGGGAGACGTCAGACGCTGCACACGTCCGGCCAACATAACATCCAGACGCAAAAGGGTTTTATTGATGATCCGTACAAAATCACGGACGAAAATGTGCATCGTATGACCGCTATCGCGTATTCCGTGAAAAAATACGTCCATTCGTTCGAACGCACTTTTTCACGGACAACGTGAAAAATGCGTTCGTCTGACCCTAGCCTTACAGTTACCACCTGCTTTTCAAAGACGTTACGAAAATGCGCGCAAACCTTTAGTTGCGCGAAGATTGCAATACCATCCGCGTACCAGCGCACTAACGCATTGCGCTCACAATGTTAAGTATGGGATGCGCGCACGAACTTGCGCTCGCACTGGGTTCGCGCAGGGTCACTCACGTTGGACGTTAACGCGCATCGCTTGCACGAACGTCGTAATATGACGTTCTGTGCGAATGGTTTTGTCCTTGAGCAAATGCGCATTTGCGTGCGCGCAAAACCGATGCGCGAGGAATGTAATAGAGCCCAAAGTGTTTCCCTTAATAATCTACTGCACAATGTATTTGGTCTATGTATGAACTGTTGCAAGTATGCATATGCACTGTTGTTACACTGCATGCTCATGTATGTTCTTTTTGGGGATTATAAAATAAATGTTGAGGGCTTTGTGTAGTGTCACATACAGTATGTATGTGCCTGCTTAATAAATGTAAAAACTGTAAAATATAAATATGACTCTCAAACGTGTGTGTGTATAAAATGTTTGGTTTGTATGTGTGTATGTTTACATACATACATATGCACGCATATATACACGCACATACATATTCACGCATATAGATACATACATGCATGCATGCATACATGCACATATCCATGCACATATCCCTCCCAGTCACTTGCGGTGTACCCCATGGCTCGATATCCTGCCTCCTGCTATTCACGATATTCATAAATGATCTGCCAAACGTCTGCAAAGCCTCAACTGTACACATGTACGCAGACGACACCGTAATCTATACCAGCAAACCAAATCTCCCGCAGCTGGAGGCCGTGCTGCAAGAACAATTCAGAGTTAAAAAAGATGATCAAAGATAACAAACTAAATAATGACAAAACTGTTACAATGCTCTTTGGAACAAAACCTAAACTACACAAATTGCAAACACCCCATCTATGTGTTGGGACAAAATCAAATGGCACGCTGACCAGTCACTTATCTCAAATATCTAGGTATGTGGTTAGACCCAAATCTATCCTTTGCCCCCACATCGAAAAACTCTCATCTAAACTTTACCCCAAACTAGGGGCCCTGTACAGAAACAAATCCTGCCTGAGCCCCGCGGTAAGAAAGCAGATTGTACAACAAATGCTTATGCCGGCTATTGAATACGGAGATGTAGTGTATGCAGCGGCCCCGCAAACACACCTTCATAAACTTACTACATTGTATAACTCATTCTGTTGCTTTGTGCTACAATGTAACTACATGACACACCATTGTGACATGTTAAAAGAGCTAAACTGGCCGTCACTGGAATTTAGACACACGCTTCACCTTTCCAACATGGTGTTTAAGAGCTTTTCTAGGATGCTACCACCCTACCTGAATAGGCTGCTCCCCTAGCAGTTCCCTCATCCTATAACCTCTGATCCAGAACCTGCACCTTACTTGCAATACCACAATACAAAAAGAAAGTGACTCGTTCCTCATTTTCCTACAGAGCACCGCAATTATGGAATAACCTCCCAGACGCCATCAAATCTTCCACCAGTCTAAAGTGACTTAAGAGCTCCTTACTAACATACCTCAATACAGAATGCACCTGTAAACATGTAACATAGTGACTATATACAGAATGCACCTGTAAACATGTAACATAGTGACTATATACAGAATGCGCCTGTAAACATGTAACATAGTGACTATATACATAATGCACCTGTCAACATGTAACACAGTGACTATATACAGAATGCACCTGTCAACATGTAACACAGTGACTATATACAGAATGCACCTGTAAACATGTAACACAGTGACTATATACAGAATGCACCTGTAAACATGTAACACAGTGACTATATACAGAATGCACCTGTAAACATGTAACATAGTGACTATATACAGAATGCACCTGTAAACATGTAACACAGTGACTATATACAGAATGCACCTGTAAACATGTAACACAGTGACTATATACAGAATGCACCTGTAAACATGTAACATAGTGACTATATACAGAATGCACCTGTAAACATGCAACATAGTGACTATATACAGAATGCACCTGTAAACATGCAACATAGTGACTATATACAGAATGCACCTGTAAACATGTTACACAGTGACTATATTTCCTACATATTTATTTTCTGTTAATCTGTATGTTTGTGTTTTGTTTTTTAACATCTTAGAAACAGAAAAATGTCGGCAGATAAGAACCTTTCGGCCCATCTAGTCTGCCCAATTACATGGATACTTTACCTGGATTTATCTTTTGTTTAGGATAGCCTTATGCCTATCCCATGCTTGCTTAAATTCAATCACTGTTTTGGCCTCTACCACTTCTACTGGAAGACTGTTCCATGTATCCACCACCCTCTCAGTAAAATAATGCAAACTGATGTTACTTTTAAACCTTTGCCCCTCTAATCTAAGACTTGCTTTTTATCACTTTGTATTGTTAGTCGTTACAGAATTTCTATGTTCTTGAACCCAGGACATACTTGAAAACGAGAGAAATCTCAATGTATCCTTCCTGGTAAAACACTTTGTAAATAAATAAATATTCATGCACGCACAAACACACATACTTGGGGTATCTAAGCACATTAGGGTAGTACCATTAATATTTTGCCACGTTATTCCCTGTTCTCGTCCCTTCCCAGCCTGCATTCCCAGCAATGCAGAGCAGGTCTTCAATTATTAAAGGGCTGCACTTGATTTTCCATTTTTGAAATCCCTTTATTCTACAAAGCAAACAGAAATGCTGATGAAAGAAATTGCTTGCGGTTTCTGACAGGAACAGGGGAACCTTGACCTCGGAGAACTGTAAAATCGCCATCAAGGGTCCATTTTACATGATCACACCAGGATGATTTACGCGCAATGCTTCAGAGAGCCGTAGATCCTTTTAGGATGGAACATCACGGCCGGGAGAGTGGAAAATTATTCCGAGAGAGAAGAAAACCCGCTAAAACATTACATGAAAAAAAATGTTTTGTTGTTGGTATAAAGACTAATGAGGCGGCTGTTTTCTGGTTTTATATTGGTCTGGATATGTTTTAGACCCCCCCCCCCCACAAAAAAGTGTCCGCTCATCATCAGTCCCTCGTTTACTATAAATGCTCCAGTGCAGATTAAATCCTGGCCGAGAAGGGCCTTTTCCCCTTGTGGGAGTAAATGACGTAACCTTTCATTTTCAATTTGCTGAGATGTAATAATCACATTAACCTTTCCAGGCTCCATAAAGCTTCAAAGAAAGAAAGGCCTAGCCCAAACGAGGCCTGTGGCCACTGTGGTTATAGTTGCCGAAAATGGAAAAGAGTATCTAATGTAGCCTCTGCCTTCAATCCACCTTCCAGAATACCAGATATAATGCCACATTGCTGGCGAGACCAGATTCTTTACATACAGCCGGTCTGGGTGTTAACTGCTGGTCCAGGGAGGGGGGGTCCTTGCTCCCTCTGATGATCCTGGGCTTCCTTGCTCCCTCTGATGATCCTGGTCTTCCTTGCTCCCTCTACCGATCCGGTGTTCCTTTGCTCCCTCTGTCGATCCCTTGCTCCCTCTGCCGGACCAGTGCTCCCTTGCTCCTTCTGCCGGTCCAGTGCTCCCTTGCTCCCTCTGCCGGTCCGGTGCTCCCTTGCTTTCTCCGCTGGTCTGGGTGTCCCTTGCTCCCTCTATCGGTCTGTTTCTCCTTTGCTCTCTCTGCCGGTCCCTTTCTCTCTCTGCCGGTCCCTTTCTCCCTCTGCCGGTCCGGGGGTCCCTTTCTCCCTCTGCCGGTCCGGGGGTCCCTTTCATCCTCTGCCGGTCCGGGGGTCACTTTCTCCCTCTGCCGGCCTGGTGTGGTTCTTTTCTCCCTCTGCCGGTCCGTTGGGGTTCTTTTCTCCCTCTGCCGGTCCGGTGAGGGTTCTTTTCTCCCTCTGCCGGTCCGGTGAGGGTTCTTTTCTCCCTCTGCCGGTCCGGTGAGGGTTCTTTTCTCCTTCTGCCGGTCCGGTGGGGGTTCTTTTCTCCCTCTGCCGGTCCGCTGGGGGTTCTTTTCGTCCTCTGCCGGTCCGCTGGGGGTTCTTTTCGTCCTCTGCCGGTCCGGTGGGGGTTCTTTTCGTCCTCTGCCGATCCGGTGGGGGTTCTTTTCGTCCTCTGCCGGTCCGCTGGGGGTTCTTTTCGTCCTCTGCCAGTCCGGTGGGGGTTCTTTTCGTCCTCTGCCGGTCCGGTGGGGGTTCTTTTCTCACTCTGCCGGTCCAGTGGGGGTTCTTTTCTCCCTCTTCCGGTCCGGTGGGGTTTTTTTTCTCCCGGTCCGGTGGGGGTTCTTTTCTCCCTCTGCCGGTCCGGTGGGGGTTCTTTTCTCCCTCTGCCGGTCCGGTGGGGGTTCTTTTCTCCCTCTGCCGGTCCGGTGGGGGTTCTTTTCTCCCTCTGCCGGTCCGGTGGGGGTTCTTTTCTCCCTCTGCCGGTCCGGTGAGGGTTCTTTTCTCCCTTTGCTGGTCCGGTGGGGGTTCTTTTTGTCCTCTGCCGGTCCGGTGGGGGTTCTTTTCGTCCTCTGCCGGTCCGGTGGGGGGTTCTTTTCATCCTCTGCCGATCTGGTGGGGGTTCTTTTCGTCCTCTGCTGGTCCGGTGGGGGTTCTTTTCGTCCTCTGCCGGTCCGGTGGGGGTTCTTTTCTCCGTCTTCCGGTCCGGTAGGGGGTTCTTTTCTCCCTCTTCCGGTCTGGTGGGGTTTTTTTTCTCCCGGTCCGGTGGGGGTTCTTTTCTCCCTCTGCCGGTCCGGTGGGGGTTCTTTTCTCCCTCTGCTGGTTCGGAGGGGTTCTTTTCTCCCTCTGCCGGTCCGGTGAGGGTTCTTTTCTCCCTCTGCCAGTCCGGTGGGGGTTCTTTTCTCCCTCTGCCGGTCCGGTGGGGGTTCTTTTCTCCCTCTGCCGGTCCGGTGGGGGTTATTTTCTCCCTCTGCCGGTCCGGTGGGGGTTCTTTTCTCCCTCTGCCGGTCCGGTGGGGGTTCTTTTCTCCCTCTGCCGGTCCGGTGGGGGTTCTTTTCTCCCTCTGCCGGTCCGGTGGGGGTTCTTTTCTCCCTCTGCCGGTCCGGTGGGGGTTCTTTTCTCCCTCTGCCGGTCCGGTGGGGGTTCTTTTCTCCCTCTGCCGGTCCGGTGGGGGTTCTTTTCTCACTCTGCCGGTCCGGTGGGGGTTCTTTTCTCACTCTGCCGGTCTGGGTGCCTTGCTCTGTCTTCTGGTATGTTGTAACTGGTTCTGGTTATAGATAAATAAAACTAATGCTCTTTCAGGTAGAGTGCAGTGATTTCATGTGGTACAGATAAATAGATGGGGGTTTTCTTTACAAATCTTTCTGAATTGTGGAACAACACGTTTACAATTAAATATTACAATTGGCTCATTTTTTCTCTTTATTATAATATTTTGTTGGGGACCAGATGCAGGCGCTGTGGCACTTCTGGACCCAATGTCTCCTACACTAGTTTTTCCTTCCCATATGTAAGTGTTACCAGTTTCCATTGTGTGTGTGTGTGTGTAGCCTTTTAGCTGGAACATTTGTGGCTTTTCTCCCCCCACCACCCCCTTTTCAAACAAAAACTGAGACAGGTGCACCCACACATTACTTCCTTCTTGGACCCGGGAAGCTACCTAGCATTTTGAAAGAGTAGACGTATATAACAAATGACACCATCTGCCACTCCCAGCAAACAAGCCGGTAACCCACTGCTTTGCAACAATGAGGGCCCCCGAAGAGTCAGCCGCTGGACAAAGTTCCTGCTGGGCGTCATTTAAAGAGGTTAGCCTAAACCTGAGAGCCTTGCAAGGCTTCTGTCAACATCCATTTCGGCATGCGGACTTACGTGCCACCATTCAGAGATCAAAGAAACAATTAGTTTGTCTTTAATCACTCTTTGGAAACCCCTGCAGATCAATAGGATGGAACATTTTGTCTTTTTTTAATATAAAAAAGTTATATCCACATCCCATCTTTCATGCGGAGCCCGGGGGACGATGCTGTAATGTCCACGCTTGTTGTCAACCTAACGATGCGACCTCGGTCAGTTCAAGACATTTTCAAACTGCGACTCTTGAAAACCAAAAAAAAAAAGCAGAAGAAAAGCCCTCTAATCCTTTCAGATGTCAAATCTAGCTGTTGATAAATTTCGATAACTTAATGACTCTCTAAGTGGTGGAATATCGGGAGCCGGTGCAGACATCTGTCACGTCAGCAGATGTTCTCAATAAACTTACCGAAACAGTTCAAGTTTTCTTTGTTCGAGGTTTATAAGTTGACATCTGTTTGGGAGACGCACGTCAGGGCAGTGTACATCAATCCTCTGATCCGAAAACTTTCCGCAACTATTTTTTCCCCCTTCCTTGGGTATTTAACGTTTCGTATAGTGCAACTTTTATCACGGACAAAGACTTAAAGTGAGGTATCAGCAGGAACCTTCCCATCCCTGGAAACAACCAACTTTCGTACCATATGCAGCTATAGAAATAGTTCTGTAGAACTTTAGAAATGCTGTAGGTGCACGTGTTTAATTTATTTTATCAAACTGATTACAACGGTCACACCGATATCCTGTATATGCATACTATACATACTATATATATATTCTTTTTTATTTTTTTCTTACACTCGGTAGTAGATTTGTGACATCGCGAAATAAAGAGCATTTACTTTCTGTAATTTTGCAAGAAAAAACAACTTGGGTATTGTTATATTTACAACATTAATTCCATTTTCAAGAGGTTTTTTTCTCCCCTCCATTTAATCATCCATGCCATGATCAAAGCCATTGTAGGTTCTTTCATAACATTAGCTATGCAGACTTTGTATAGGAAGCGCGAAGGCTGATATTCCAGGGTCGCTCGACATCCAGGAAAATATAAATAGAAAACACAGGCTGCCAAAACCTAATAAGTGCCCAACAACTAAGAACCCACCAAGAAATCCAAAACTTGCATGTCATCCCTCACAGAAAAGTGAGAACAAATAGTTTTCCTGTGTTCTTCTGCCACCCATGAACAATCCTGTGGTCCCATGGACTCCAGGAGAGGAGAGGATACCGGCAGCAGTGGTGGTAGTTGATTATTTCTGGAGTTCCTGCTCTGTCTTTGATCTTCTAATCACCATTGCCTACAAGATCTTTCTAGTTGACATGGCTCACTGGAATATAGGTAAGATATGCATTGTTGTTCCTCGGCGGCGTTTTGGACTGCCCTAGTCGAAGGTGGTGAAGCTGTTGAGGGAGGAAGGACCGCTGTTTCCGGGGAGGAGGGCAACGGAGGAGGACTTGCGTTGCCTGCTACTGTTGCCTGCTACTGTTGCATAGGGATTCGTCTTTTCCCTTAACCTCCCTCCGGATTCTTTTTTTTTTTTTTTTTTTTTGTCCACCTCACCCCCCCCTTTTTTAATTTTTTTTCTATTACCATGTTCGCTTTTCCCCCTCTTTTCAATTTCCATGCTTCCTGTACTCTGGTTTTTGTTCCTTTCCCACCTTGCTTTGTACACCTTGTCCTCTTTTCACACACTTTTTTATTTGTTCTGTTCCGATCTCTGAAATCTCATCCAACTGCCATTGGTTACGCTCGCCATCAATGCTACTGGTTCCATGATATGCTATGCATCATGTGAATGCCAACGTCCTTCCCACATCGGATTCATGCACTTCTTTTCTGCATCCTTATATATCTTTCATGTGCATTGTGCAGTTCTTTACTTATGCATAACCTAATGTTTCCATGTGGACGTGTTTCTTGTGTTCTTAATACTCTGGCCAGTACATTATTGTATCTGTATTTCCTGTTTGTCGTTTCTTGCTAAATAAAAACTTTTAATTAAAAAAAAAAAAAATGCGTTGTGTCCAGGTGTGCTGAATGTCTTATACCAGTTTGCAGAAAGCTAAGTCTGGCCGTCCACTGGGTCCGTATATGTGTGATTGTCCGTCATCGTCCGACCAATTCCACAACATGCAGGAGATTCAGCCCTCATCCACTGCCTCCGACTTCCATCTCACAACTTCAGATGACTTTGTGTGACCACAGCAGACTAGCGACTTTCCCATCTGAATGGGATTTGTCAGACGAAGTCGGGACAAAGATGAAATGTATAGTTAAACCGCGGTTAGTCAGATCGGCGGCAATGAAATTGTCCCATAGAGAAGGGATTAAGTTCGACAGGCAAATCCATCCCTTTCTGCACCGGAGTTCTCTTCGTCTTCTGCAGGGATCGGCTGCAGTTTTTTTTTTTCTTTTCAGTTCGGCGGTCCTCCCGTCAGTCAATCTGGGTCTAACATATTTTCTCCCAGTGGACGATTCAGGTCGTTCAATAAAGTTGTCCGAATTGGTCGTCCGACTACAGACCCAGTGGTCGGCCAGCCTAATGCTTCTGCGCTGAAAAGAAAAGGAGTTCTGCAACCTCTGAGGTTGCAGCTACCACCATGTAACAAAAGCACAGCATTCAACGTTGAAAACTATAAGGCTAGGGTCAAACTAACGCATTTTTCGCATCGTCCGTAAAAAAGTGCGTCTGAACGCATGGATACTTGATAGCAGTCATACGATGCGCAATTACGGCTGTGAAGTTTTACTGATCCAAACCTGGAAACTTTTGGTGTCTGGACGTTATGTTGGCCGGACATGAGCAGCGTCTGACGTCTCCG
The DNA here is from genome assembly GCA_009667805.1 of Leptobrachium leishanense. Taxonomy (NCBI): domain Eukaryota; kingdom Metazoa; phylum Chordata; class Amphibia; order Anura; family Megophryidae; genus Leptobrachium; species Leptobrachium leishanense. The sequence continues at coordinate 64,535,540 of CM019063.1, forward strand.
AATCACGAACACGCCTCTATGCGGACGCAGCGCACTCTGTACGTCAGTACTAGCGGTTCGATGTTCTTGCAAAAATGCGTTAGTTTTCCGCTTGTGTTGCGCGGCCGTACTTCGTGTGTGGGCCCGCGTTGGACGTCATTTGCTGCTACCACGGCCATAATAAAGTGCGGCTGCACGGCGTTCGCACTGCGTTCGTCTGACCCCAGCCTAAATGTGTTCAGCGACTTGAAAGAAGCAGAAAGACCTGACCATGTTGGCCAAGTGTGATCACCCTGATCGTTTCGCTAAAATTGGCAAACAGAAAAGTTCTTTTTAAAATTTTAAGTTTTAAAATTACTTTTTTAAGCCCAAAATATTACCAACCTTTCATATATATCCAAACCCTCAAGGTGACGGGAAAAATCAATAGAAGAGAAGCAGCCCTCGGGGTCCATTTTTACTCTTTGGTGTAGTTCATTAGCCGCGTTGGATTTTCTTTTCCTGTAGCCTCCATAAGAATAAACTTAAAGTGACACATTTATTATTACGTCGGAGGATTGTTTGTATGTTTGTTCTTTTGCTGTTATTTCATATTTCACTGGGGACCTCGCTCCTTCTTAACACTTTGTTTTAATAGAGGGCTGAAGCGATGGTAAAAATTCTGCGTATTTCATTGAATGTCACGGAGTTGTATTATTCTGACTCAAAGGCTGAATTTCTCGTCTGAGATTTTTTTTCCTTTATACACATCGCTCTCCTACGTTTATTTTATTTTTTTAGTTTGACTATTTTTCTTCCGGTTATTGCAGTTTATGTATTTTTTTTTTTCTGATCATCTCACGGTGAAGGTATAAAACGGTTGCTGTTCGTCTCGCATCGAATTGGTGTACTGGGAGGATCTATCCACACATGTGACATTCCATATTGATGTCTTTCTTCGCGTCTTGTAACTCAAGAGTCCCTATTATATACTTGTGTTTGTTTTTCAGCGTAGTTGTCTACTTGCAACTTATTTTTAAATTATTATTATTGATTTTTTTTTTTCCTTTTTAGATTGCTGTCAACATTATATATTAAGAATGACGGCGTTAGACTGTTTATATTTTTTTTTTCCTGCTTCAGAAACAAAGTGCAGAGAGCACAACAAAATCTGACGTACAAGTGTAACGCTTGATGTGTGAACAGAATAGTCAATAGAGCAAAATCTGTGACGGGATGTGTGAAAATGTGGTATATTCAAGTAACGGATATGCCTTTAAAGCATTTATTATTTGTTATATCCTTTGTATTCAAGAAAACTAAAATAATTACATACTGAGTGTAAAATACATACAAACTGTATCGGCTTTTTATGATGGATTTACAAACCCCACGATCCCCCCCTTTTTGTTTGTATAGAGCTAAAAATATACGTATATATATTTTGTTTTATACATATTTTTGAATTGAAAGAAAAAATATAACCCATAAAGCCACATTTTCCTAACTTTTTATTGAAGGTTAAATCTCCAGCCCAGGTTGAAACAAAATTCTTGGTGACCTCACCATTCTTGTTACTCTATATCCGTGGTTCCCAACCGCGGTCCTCAAGTCCCCCCAACAGGTCAAGTTTTAAGGATCACCTTGGGGTAATGCAGACTGAATCCTGCAATCCCTGAAGAGCAATTCATATCACCTGTGCTGTGCTATGGATGTCTGGAGAACCTGACCTGTTGGGTGTACTTGAGGACCACGGTTGGGAACCACTGGCTTATAAAATGTAGAGAAACCGAAAGCAGCAGCCCCATCCTCATAGGAAAAAAATATTCCAACCGACTTCACTGCTACGTAACAGCTGCCTGAGATGACAGAATTGATGGTGAACTCTTGGATCCTTCTGCACTGTTCCGGGATTCAGATTAAGGCCAGGGGTCGGCAACCTTGGCATTCTAGAGGTTTTAGAACTACATTTCCCATGAGGCACTGCCAGTCTAATAGGCAGCTCCCCATCATGGAGATGTGGTTCCAGAACATCTGGTGAGCCAAGGTTGCTGAACTCCGATTCAGGCTGTTGGAATACAGTTTATTCGGCTCGTCAGGGATACGCGGCGTTACTGAAATCTCAATATACAGGCAATGCACCCACGTTCAGATAACTTTACATATTGTTGGTATTCTTATTTTTGGGGAGGGACATTTTACCAAGTCTGTTGTGGTGGTTTCCATCCGGTTTAGGTAAATTACGTCTTGTCTTACTGACTTATCTGCCAGTTTTCCTATTGCCGTGTTTGGATTTTACATGGCATAGTTCAGGTGTTGCCGATTCATAGAGTAGACACGAATACCTACAGCTTCAATTAATATATTCTATGTACATCCAGCTGCAACGCGATTCTTTCAATCTGCAAAGGCTGGCAAAACGACATCTCCTACCTCCTGGTTAACCCTGAATGCAGAATAACCTGCATTTTCTGCCATGTTTTGGCTCTGTACAGCGGTCTCAATCACCATCCCCTTTAGTTACCAACATTGGAAAACATGGCTGAAATCCACACCCTATTTTTTTGTAGGAGGAAGATAAGGATAGCAACTGGGGTCCATAGTATCCTGAAAGCTGCTGATGAACACCAAACTTTGGGACCTTCTCCAACCTTTGTGTAATCTTAACCATAGTTGTTGTGAACTTCACAAATCCTATTCCATAGTTGTCGGTAAAACGGAGACTGTAACAGGGCAATGTGCGTCTGCGGATGTTCCTTACCATCTCCGTTATACCATCCGTTTTCTGGAGTAGGCACTTGTTTTGGCACCTAACCCAGGAACAAAGCCCGATACCGACTGCACACCACCGCGAGTATCTGCTCGTGGAGTCCATAGGACTCCATGGAGTTTTTCACATCCTGGGCACGAGCTCTGGGCAATAAAGCGCAGAGCCGCGTATTAATGAGAGGAAGACTAGGAACTATTTGTTCCCAGTCTCACTCTGCTCCCTATAAGAAGAAGCGACGGATCACACCGCCCTCTCCACTGCGGGATGAGAGTATGGGATTTAATTGTGGGGGTTCACAGCGTGTTACGTGATTTTGCAATAAAAAAGATTTGAAAAATAACAGACGCTTTCACGGACCAACTACGCGGCTGCTGCGCAAAGACGCCGGGTTAAGCCGCGCACTATCTATCCTAGACCCAGATAATTACGCGCTCTTCTCTACCCGTCCCGGCCACACTTTCTCGCACCACAGGCACGTAGAGCGCAATATACTGATCCCAGGATTGCAACACAGTACAAGTCTTCTCCTGAAGCGCGTACTAACTACGTCTCACACAATCCCGAAACTCACTTTCTTATTCTATTAGTAACGCTGCCACCAGTCCTCATGGACACCACGCGCGTCGCGACTGGAGACGCAGGGCTTAGCAGCCACACTGTCCTAGACTCGGACAGTGACTACAGATCCCACAATTCCCTGCCGTTTCCTGACGACCGCAACTCGCAATTTCTTATATATAACCGAGCTTAAAGCAAATAGCAATACTCCCAATCTCTTAGCGTGGATTTCATCAGCCAGAGTCACAACTTAAATACTTTTTTGTTTATTTATGATAGAAAAATCACAGTGCTTGGTTACATAAAAAATTATAACTAAATCAATTAATTACACACTACACAGCAAACGAAAGAAAAAGGGTTAACCATAGAGCGTTACTTACGAAGAACTATTCCTTAAGCTAGCAGCCATGGCCTCCTGGAGTCTGGAGATAGGAACATGGACAGATCAGTCCTCTTTAGAAGGTACCCCAAGTGATCAGCCCCAGCACATTGCCAGTGTTCAGAATTTATACCCTTCCTAATCTTTCCGGCACACCCCCAAATGGCCCAGTGTCCAGCACTACATTTCCCAGAGTGCCCTTTGCTACAGCGCATGTCAATTAATCTTTAATTGCCCAAGGGCGTCCCTCTTCCCTCCAGACCCCCTTAGAGATCAAGGATGTGCTTCCTGTCTTTGAAGATTGTGTCCAGATCTCTTGGTGCCGAGCTGGCTGCCAAGGTGTGATTTTCTACGTCAGTGTACAAAAGAAATTCCCTTTTTACAGCTACGTGTTATATCCCCCCCCCAAGGGAGAAAGCTAACCATGTTAATTGCCTTTCAGCTGTGAACACAGGGATACACTTACCAAATGGCCAGACACCAATATGAATATACTCTATATGGAGGAGATATGTATGAACCGGCAGATAGACACATATATACAGGCAGACCCTTATATAGATAGAAATACAGATCTAATCTGCCACAGACGCCTCTTAATGCTTCTTCAACAAGGAGGCCTTGCGAGTTGTCAGAGTGCTTGGACAACAATCTGACTCCTTACATTTTTTTTTTTATATAAGATTTTTAATTTTTGAACAAAGGGTCACAAGTCAACCAGTAAGGTTGGCTTCGCAGGGTCAGACTTCATAGTCACAAATAAAACACATTGGGGGGAGGGGGGTGTCATATAAAAAAAACTGCAAAAGATAAAAAAAAAAAGAGTGGGGGAGGGGGAACATAAAAATTAAGTCCTCAAAAAGGTCGCAGAAACAGCCAAAAAATGCAAAATGAAAAAAATAAAGTCCTCAGCTACAACAGAAAAATAAGAAAGCTTTAAGTCCCCATAAAAGAGACACAAAAAGAGGCGAAACCACTCACGGGACAAGACATTCAAGCGGCGTCCCTGATCGGCAACTGCTACAATACAGGCAGGGCCACGTTTCGCAGGCCAGGTCGGTCAGCAACAGCACACCAGAGGATGGAGAGCAAGGACCACACAGCATTCAAGTCCACGTGGAGGGCACGGTGGACGTCCAGTCCCCGTGCCGGCCCAGTAACCACGCCAGCCGCACTGCGAGACCGAGGCTGACACTGCCTCCCCGCAGCACCAGGCCCATCAGTCCCAATCAGTGCCCCCAGCGCAGCCCCTTGTGAAAGCTCCGCGGCCGCCGCTGCAGCCTCGGATACATGCCTCTCGGCCACACTCCCTTCTGAACACAGATTCAGGTCTCCCGGCCCCCCTCTCTGCGGGTCAGCGACGCCGTCCAGACATCCACCAGGCTCAGCCTCCCTCGACATCTCCTCCGCTAAGCCTTCAGGCTCCCGACCGACTCCCAGCACCACCATCAGCTGCCGCCACGAACCATGGGTAAGTGGACTCTCTTCTTTCCCCTGTAATTGTTCGAGGCAAGCCTCGAGGGCCACAAACAAGGCCTCCATACCACTGGTGGTTGGGGGTGTTCCAGACGGCATCCCTCCTGATGCTTCACCGCTTTCCACCCGGGGGGGACCCTCCATCCCCGTAGTCTGTAATCGACAGGTCCCCATCAGGGGTGTAACACTCGGTAGGGGTTCTCCTCAGGAGGAACGAGGCGTCCAGGAGTAGGCCTCAAAATGGCCAGCCAAACTCAGCTGTGCTCCTGAGGGTGGGGCAAAATGGTCCACGGAGCAATCCCCGTAATGGCCAGTCGCACAGGGTCTCAAAAGAAAACCACACAAAACGTCCCGGTAACAGGAGGATACCACAGAGCTCTAGAGAAACACAACTGCTCCCATGCAGAGCTGGCCACGCCCCAACACCTTAAATTATTTTGGCTGCAACGGCACACTGAATAATTTTAATATATTTGGGAACACCTCCATTACCCGGAAGGAGGGCCAGCGGCTGCCGGCACGCGGCTTCCAGAGTGGAGGTGAGACCTCTTTAGAGCTGCGTCGCTTTGGACCAGGGACAGGTTTCCGAGGGTGTGGGGAGACAGAGAAACAATACTTGAAAACGAGAGAAGTCTCAATGTATCCTTCCTGGTAAAATAACTTGCAAATAAATAAATTTCACGCCACTTTCAGGAATACGTACAATGTAAAGGAGGGCCTTGATTGGTGGATAAGGTGAATAGGACGTTACGTTATTGCGGTGTGCCTGGGACCACCAGCCGTGCCTCACTCGAACTTTGTACAGGAAAAACCCTATTCAAAAGTAAAAAGGGGTATTCAGAAACCACCGAATTATGCCGAACAGTGAATTTCCCCGTACAGTGCAATTTCTTGGCCATTGGGCTTTTCATAAAGCAGGCCATTCGCCAAATATTAGCGATTTGCCAGTGAATTACGGTGACCTTTGGCAGTGAAATTCCCATATAGAAGTAACTGTTCATATTCAGAAAACACCGAACAGCAGTGAAATGCCCTGATGTTCGGTGGTTTCATACAACCGTTTTAATCAGGCGACTCCCATAGGTTTCAATGTTAAAAATACTCCTAGTCTTTCTTAAATACTTAAAATATTCATTCAACCGTTTATTCATTTAATTTGCAGCAAAACGCCTTTTTTTAAAAAATTATTTATAGGCATTTTTCGTGATTTTTACGTCCAAATTTTTGATTCAGGTTTTTTTTTTTAACACCCTGTTTGGCGGCTGGGCGGCTTTTTTTGGATGCATTCAGCGTTTTTTCGGTGGGTTATCGGATCGGTTCGGCGGTTTGAGGATGCGTTTGCCTAATTTATTGGTGGTTTGCTGCTGCATTCGTGTTTGTCGGCGGCATTCAACACATTGATTCGGCGCACTTCAGGGACCCTGCAGTGAATGCTGAATTCACCGCAAGCTCAGTGACTTAAATGTGTTGATGTGCACCGAAGGAATTTTCAGAGAAATTTCGGTGCTCTTAACCCCTCAAATAAACATTTTACCATCTCAACTGCAGTGCCCTCTAGAGGCAGGGCAGCATGCAGATTAAAAAAAATATATATATTTTATTTTTTATTTTGTAAAAGTCTTCCCGTTCCTTGGAAAATCCATTTGTAGGAATATTTATGATTTTAGGAACTTTATGGACACTAGGTCATAAATCCACTCTAAATTCTGATCAAATAATCCACGCTCCAAACCTGCCAGTTTTCCTTCCTATTTTTCCACCCTCCTTTTTATTTTTTATTTAATCTGGTTTTTCCCATCTCTCCTCCCGTTGTGAAGACTTAATAACATTTTAGCCAATTTAAGCCGGAATGGCAGGTCCCTCACGCGTGCGAGATGCAAGGACGGTGACATTTCCCCAATTCCTCTCTCTGTGCTCTCGGCTGGTCCACTAATAGGATCGCTCGCCATGTTCGGGTGACATCCTCCCCTGACCTAGAAGCACGCGCTGTCATCGAGGTGAAGGAAGGCATTATCCGTGAGTTTCGCTGCTGCCTAGATGAAAGCCCCTGGTCTTGACCTCTTATTATTGAATGTGTGAGTAAAGCAATCACTGTGAACAGGCCGTGATGGACAGCGCTGCTGCTGAGACCGGAGAGCGGCTTATTTATTTTTTTGTCTTTATCCTCTTTGCGGGAGGAGAAACAAAATGGTCGTTGTCTTTGGAACATCTCTGTTAAAGTCTTCTGTTGCGGACACTGGGAGCTTCGTGTTTGTGTGGTCTGGGACCTCTTTATACAGTTGGATTTTTTTTGTCTGCTCTGCAACAGATTTCTAATAACGTCAACAGGGCAATGGGCTAATCAGCCGAAAAAGTCAAATTCTAGTCTTAGCAATCAATGTATTTGGGTGTCAAAGAGATTGAATGTTTGAACAGTCAGATTTATACAAAATGGTGTAAAAAATTTTCGTCTTATCATGCTGCCCTAAAGGAACACTCTACCAAAAATGGACCCCTCGCCACCTTAAACGTTAAATCCATTTTTAGTGTTTCTTTTAGTTAGGTTTAAATATTCACCTTTTCTCCATCGGTGCTCAATGGCTCCTCCTCTTCCAGGGCTTCTGAAATGCGTAAATCTCTTGAGCTACTTACTGCAACTTACGCATGTTACGTAACTTTCGTAAGAAAGCTACGCAAATTGCGTAACCCGCATAATTATTGCCCTAAAGTTGCTGTAGGTGCTTGTGTAGACTGATGGATTGGGGCTGCTCGTTCCTACAACCCATGGCTGCTGTCTCCCTAAGCACTCAGTCCTGCAAGAGCTTGAGGAGACAAGCAAGCCACATGCTGGTCCTCCAACAAATTCCTGGTTAGGCGGAGGACCTGCAGACAAATAAGGGCACGGCCTGGCACGTTTCTGGGTGGTCCACACCGTTAAAGGAACACTACTCATCTCGACCACTTTAATGTTTTAAAGTGACCAAGATGTGTACGTTGACCATCCTTCCTGCTGCTCCGATCTCCTGAAATTGCTGGGTGAAGTGGAAGAGGTACCTCCACCCACCCAGCGTCAAAAGCAGTCAGGATTTTGAATTCCCCGGCTGCTGGTCAGCAGATTGCGCTCTAGTGACGCCAGGATGTAGAGCGCGCCAATGTCACTCCGTATGAAACCGCCCGTGATAGAGAGCATTCTCGGAGAGGCAGCTATTGGATTAGTGCTGCGCATCCACACAACCCCAATCCGTTGTTCTGTGCAGGCGCTACAGAATGTGTATATTGTATGGGTCCTGCTACGCAACTTGTGTAGCTACGCAAATTACATGGCAAACTACAGGAACTTTCAGATTCAGAAGCTCCTGAGCTGAACAGGAAGGAGCAAAACGTGAGTAAAATCGCCTAAAGTAAAAAATAATTGGGCGCAGGCTGTCAGCAGCATCTGCCTAACTAGCTGTTGTAACAAACGATAAAATCTATGATTTGTTGTGACGTTCAGGCGCAGATTGGCCTAAACTTTGGAGTCAACAAAAGTTTATTACAGGTATTTCTAGTATCTTACAAATGGGAAGACCCAAACGACAGACATGCTGATGTAGAGGGAAATGATTTGGTAAACGGAACTTTTCTGAGCGAGGCAAAGCTTTGTACATAAAGTGGTGCCAAATAAACGCACCATTCCAGAAGCCCATTGGTAATTTGCCCTTGGATTTGTCAAGATCAAAACACCTATACATGCTGTCCAACATATCCTTATCTATATTGTTGGGGTTCGTGTTTGATTTAGCGCACAACAGATAAATTCCGTATACAGGCTTAATTATATCACACAGAGAGGCCGTTAAAGGCAGGTGTGTAGTATATGAACGTGGCTTTTTAGAGCTTGAAACATGATTGGCAATCGGCACAGAATTGGCTTCGGAGCCCGGTTTACTGACAGCTTAGATCTTAATCGACTGGACATCTAATGGTTTGTGTTTTGTATTCAGCGACTATTGATAAAGCTGTGTATAACATAGCTGCTGAAAGCGAATTCTCGGGTCCCTGTGTTGTCTTCTTAGCAATTAACCCCATGTCTTATCCCACCCACCCCCACAAGAGTGACTAAGACTTACCCACACAACGAGTATTCCCTTTCATTTCAAATCTGTATCCCCATTTCAGTGGTCTGCCATGAGATTTTGGGCGAGGGGTTATTTCTTCATAATGATTTTGATGTTTTATTTATTCTTTATGGTTACTTATAATTTTCTGGCATTTACATCCCACCACCCTTCGTGTTCTTGGACGCATAGACCTATTATTAGTTCACCTCTGGTACAAAGAGGTTAATGGTATAATGATTAACTTTGTGCTCCTGGGGGCACTGTGCCAGAGAAGTAGTATTTGTACTAAAAGGACACTGTACACTGTGACCGCTTAGTCTTATCGGCTGTGAGCTCCTGCTCCCTCTCCGCCCTCTGAGGGAAGCTCGGAGAGCTGATTCAGCCATCCAAATGCAGGGGCTTGGCTCCGTCCAGAACCTCAGCTCAGGGAGCCCTCAGATCAGGTTTCCTGGTTTTGGAGTAATTGGTTAGCAGCCCCATCCAGTGGTATTAAATCCTTCCTGCATAGAGAGTCACTGGACTGGCTGGAGCACCCAGCCTCCTTGCGGTCATATGACCTACTGAGCTGGAAGGATGTTATATCCTGCAGAGAGGAATTGTTATCCAATTATATCAATTGCATTCTGTTTGTTTATTGGCATTTTAAAGAAATCTAATTATCTCTGTAATGATATGTAGTCTGTCACTGAGTGTACATGTAAGTGTTCTTTTAAAGGTGTACTTACTAAACTCCAGGTTGTAGCCGCGTTAGTGTCAAGTTTTGATTAACTCAGCGTTGCAATAATTTTGTCACAACTCAGGATTAATACAGTCCCTGTTAGTTGTGATTCCAGACTTTTTTAGTGTTATCTACTTGTGTTGGGTAGATTTGACAAAGACCTGGTTGGGGTCGACACAATGTTTTTGTATCGTGGTGATGGATAAAGCCATTGGAAGAATACTGCTGTATGCTGGATTTATTTTAACTTTGTGGTGTGTTGGGTAGAGGTTGTTTCACTGTTGTGAAAGGGCTGCTTTACTGTTGAGAAAGACATGACCCTTTACAAAACTCATGACGTCTGCCAATATATGCTGCATCATAGCTCTATCTGGTAATTTTTCCATCTTTCGTGATACCAGATTTATATAGGCCATGGTTACTACTATTATTATCATCATTTATATAGCAGCAACAATTTTCGCAGCGTTTTACAATAACCAAAGGGAACGAGATAACAGGTAAACGGACATAGGATGGAAAAAAGGTGTAGAGGGCCCTGCTCATAGGAGCTTACAGTCTAGAGGGGTTGGGGGTTGAGGAAGACCAAAGGAATTTCACTAGATAGCAGGATCATTAGTGTCAGTGGTTTGGGAACGGTGGGACCATAGAAGCAGCTTCAATCATGCGTGAGTAGGTGAGCAGAGGGATGAGTTGCATCAGTGATGTGGTACACTAATCTGAAGAGATGGGTTTTGAGGGATTTCTTGAAGGCCTGAAGATCAGGGGAGATTTTGATAGGGCAAGGCAAGTCATTCCACGGAACTGGAGCCGCCCTTGAAGTCTTGGAGGCGAGAATTGACATCACGGGTCTAGACAGAAGACAGGTGGAGATAATCTGCCGACTGGAGACCTCTAGACGGGGCGTGCTTGCGGAGTAACGGAGACGTATAAGGGGGGGTCAAGTTATTGAGCGATTTTGAAGTTTTGAACATGAGCGTCAGTATTTTAAACTGTATCCTAAAACGTACAGGAAGCCAGACTGGCAGAGGGGGGAGGTACGTCTGGTGAAAAAAATAAGCATGGCACCTGCATTCATTACAGATTGCAAATGGGCAATACGGGTGTTCGGGAGGCCAATAAGGAGCGAGTTGCAGTAATCAAGTTGTGAAATGATAAGAGCATGAACCAGCACCTGCGCGGTATCATTGTTAGAAAGGGGCGGACACGGGCAATGTTTTTGAGTTGATAGTAACAGGATTTGGTCACTGTCTGGACCTGGGGAGAGAACGTTGGGTCAGAATCTAAAGTAACACCAAGGCAGCGAGCTTGAGGTGTCGGGGTAATGAGCGTTCCATTTACTCATAGGTGGCATTGGGTTTTTCTTGGAGGAACAACAAGAATTTCAGTTTTGGCAAGATTGAGTTTAAAGAAGCGAGAAGACATCCAATTCTATGCGTCAGTGACTCGATCCAGGAGAGCAGGAGAGGAGTGGTATATTTGAGTGTCATCAGTGTATAGGTGGTACTGGAATCCAAAGGAGCTGCTCAGTTTGCCTAGAGAGACAGTGTAGATTGAAAAAGAGGGCCCAGTACTGAACCTTGGGGCACCCCAACAGAGACAGCCTGCCAGGAGGAGGTACTTCTAGAAAATAAGACACTAAATGATTGTTGGAACAGGTAGGAAGAGAACCATGAAAGAACAATATCTTGAATGCCTATAACACTGGCAGGTCTATTCGATAAAGGTGAAACGCCGTGGAATGACTGGAGAAGTGAAAAATCTAGGTCAAGATAGCCAAACCAGAAAAATTCTCCCATTTATCTCACTTTTCAAATCTGCTATTTGGTCTACATTGTTCTCTTCTGCCAATTCTCCTGAATTTCGCTTTTTATTGAATAGACCTGTAAGAGTTTGAAGGAGGAGCGAGTGGTCAACTGTATCAAAAGTGGCAGAGAGGTCAAGAAGGATGAGCAGAGAGTAGCACCCATCTGATTTAGCAGTTGCAAGGTCATTGGTCAGTTTTGCAAGAGCAATTTCTGTCCTGTGCAGTGAGTGAAAGCCGGATTGCAGAGGGTCAAGGAGAGAGAGGGTGTTGATGCACCATTGTTCAAAAGAATCACTAATTGCCTGTGTTGACTACCTTTTGGCCTTGTCGTTTGACCTTTGGGCTCGAGCGTTGGCCGTTGGGCTTGTGCATTGGTCAGCCTGTTGATTTGTCAATTTTGCAATGATGAAGGCACAAAATGCAGAGCATCACAGTGTTTTAGATGTACCACAAGGTTTATAAAGCCATGCCTGGCGGTTTCCTGTCTAGCACTCGCAGGAAGGCTGTGTGTATTTCTACATATTTGAAGGTTTCTGCAGCAAAGTGACAGGTGATGTATTGATCACAGCAGATGTTCTTTGGGAGTACTTCAGGAGAGGTTTTTTTAAAATATTAAACACCACGCCGTTTTGATCTGTCATGCAGGGCGCTGAGGAATATTACTTGGCGGGCACCTCAAAGAATATGTAACCTGTGAAATCCTCCATTTGGTGGAACATTTCATTCCTGAGCTGAATGCAGATGATTATCTTGATTAATCTGCGGTTTCTTCTGCCTATATTTCCTAGTTTACAACACTTAACACCTTAAATTATTTTGATTGCTGTCTGTAATGACCCATATGATATTCCAAATTTTGTCTACATTTGCTTGTTAATCTTTAAATACATTTTTGCTTTAGACACTTGTGCCTTGTAGTTATTCCATTTATGTTTTATTGACGTCAACGGACTCCTGTTAGTGAGCAATCTGATAGTAAGTATGGAGGGCAACGCGTGGTATATAAAAGATTTGCTGGAGTTGACGCTTGTCCGGTTAGTGGTTCCTTATGCTGCACCCCGTGGCTCAGAAGCATGGCTTTCTTACAGGGTTACAATCATCCGTGTCCATTTGCTGGTGTCTTATCGATCAGACACCAGATTTGTAGGTAGACGGTGACTTCAGAAGGTGCACCGGATCACCTATCAGCCTCAGCCACCTCCTCAGTGAATACAAGCATGCATATAGGTGTAAAGTGTGATGAATTTATTAGTAGTAAAATATACAGTAGACCAAAACGCGTTTTGCATAAAAAGCTTCCTCAGTTGGCGCTACTGTCACACCTCACAGTAGCACCGAGGAAGCTTTTTATGCGAAACGCGTTTTGGGATCTGGCAAATTGACTCAGAGGATGGTAACCCTGTATGAAAGCCACAATTCTGAGCCACGGGGTGCAGCATAAGGAACCACTAACAAGACAAGAAGCGCAAACCCCAGCACATTTTTCTTTTACTCTGATTTATAACGTGGAAAAGGGATATACCACCAAGTGGTCTGGAAAGGCAGCTGACTCCACAAATACCAGATACTGTATGACTTTTATAATTCTTTCCTGCACTGATTATTAAAAATTTCACAATCATTAAGACTTTTTACAACCTGGAATACACAGGATAAGACTGTAAATGTCACATTAATTTGTTTTAACCTATTTGCACCAAATTTTCTTGCATTGTATTTTATTGGACTGTATCGAGGTTGTTTATTTGCCATCCGCACCGGTTGGCGCCAGTGGCACAGATTATCAAAATTTCAACGCGTGGTATACAGTATACTGGCATTGTAGAAGATTGCCTGTGGGCTGCATGTCCCACGCATCGTCCACAATGGCACAGTTATATACCATATCCCAACTCCAAATATAACGGATTGACATCTGTAACAAAATGCAGAGTTTGCCCGCTCAGGACGGGCCCTCTTTTGGTAAAATTAGTCTATGCTGTACACCAGATAATAAGGCGTAAACTCTCTTCTTTGTTTCGAAATGAAAGAGACCCTCTAGTCATCCTGACCACTTTGTTTTACAGTGGTCATGATGTGAGGAGTGCCTCCCCCGCCCAATTTGGTGAAATCAAGGGGTGAAGTGGAGGAGTTTCTTCCACCCCACTCAGTCACTAGCAGCCGGGATTTTTGAATTTTCCCGGTGCTAGTAACAAGATCAGACACAACAGTGACGTCTGCACGCAGTGTGTCGATTCCACCCTCTTGGGGACCAATTGCTGTAGTGAGCGGTCTCAGGCAGCCAATGGATCGGAACTGCAAATGCGCACAACTCCGATCCATCGTTCTGCGCAAACTCTATGGAAACTTAATATTTAAAGTGCGCAAGTCCCATAGCGGTGCACAACAATTTGCGGTTCCCAACGCTATGTAAGTTGTATAGGAGCGCAAATTGTGCAGAAAACTTCAGAGATGTTCGGGAGTCCCTGAACTGAAGAGGAGCTGCGTGCAACAAGAGACAAAAGGTAAGTAAAATTGGCCAAAAAAACCCAACAAACTATGCAGAGGATGTCAGCAGCCTCTTCCCAATTATATAAGAGCAAAAAAGGGACTATATTTTTGAACAGAGTATCCCTTTAATCCCTTCCCTGCGGAGGACGTGTGGAGAACGTTTTCATTGACCCCCGCTGTATGCGGAGGATGTTCCCCGCATGTCTTCCGCTCGGCGGGGGGGCCAGAGAGATACTCACCTCTTTGGTCCGGGTCCCGCGGCGTTCTGACTTCCTTGAAGTCAGACGCCGCTTTTATAGACCCTCCCGCCGTCAGACACGATGACGTTATTTCCAGACGACCCCCCCCCCCCCCAGCAAAATCCAGGAGATCGCCTGAAGGGAGGGGGGATCCATTCGTATTCCTCTCCCTCCAGATCGAGGGTCTACAAACAAAAGCCAGGCACCTGGTTTTAACCCCTTAAATGCCGGACCGCAATCTGGTGCCAGATCGCAGCCTAGATCCGCCACCTGTGGGTCCCCCTCTTGGCAACAGATGTCATCAGGCATGGCGCAATGACGTCAGTTAGCCGGGGAACCCCTAGCTGTCCAGGGATTTCCCAAGGAAATCCCCTGGTGGAGATAGGGGGTTCCTTTGAACCCCCATATCTCCTGAACAGTGGCAGCTAGATGTGTCAGGTTTAGTGTCATTCGTAAGGCTTGAGCATGGCCTTTCGAATGATACCTAACATGACCAGTTTTAAAGTAAAGAATAAAATAAATGAAAATGTGTTTTTATTAATGCAGCAATATTGTTCACATTTCAATTATAATGTGAACACTGATGCTGCACTAATGTTTTTTTTTAATAGGGGGCGTGTTTGCTAAAAATCACGTAATCCCCCCCCCAAAAATGTAACGAGTCCCCATTTCTAATTTTTTCAACACGCTCACCCCATAGAAAATATTAATGCAAAAACTTGTATGATAAAATGTGAAAAAAATACACTTTACACGCTGTAGATTATTAAAAATTCAAATGTTATTGTATTTTTTGTTATAATATACAGGCAGGACATGACGTATACATATAAAAATGATATATTATTAATCTGCCGAGTCTGCCTGAAAGAAAGATGTATAATATAACTTGGTCATATGCGTCACGTGACTGAGCAAAAGCGGTAAACATGAGCTCGGCACACAGCGGTGAAATGGCTCAGCAGTGAAAGGGTTAAAATGAGCGTATATCCAGTGATCACTGTGTCCAAGAACTTGATACATAAAGTTTGATGTATAAAAATTTACAATTTTCACTTTGTAGCACAGTGCTTTTTTTGTTGTTCACTGTAACTAGATCTTCTCAAAAAAATCTCCTCACCATTGCTATGCGTCCTAAACCATCGGGACGGGGCGACTATTTTCTCCCCAGCGTCATTAGCATCCCTCGGCGTTAATGAGCACTTGGTAGTCTATTCTTCTGCTTCGGCGCGCGGCGGCGGCACGCTTACACGGGAAGGTTTTTTAGGAGGAGTGAGTGATGGCTAATGATTATTTAATGATAGATCTCTGGGCGGAAAGGCACTTAGCACTCAAACTATGCTGCAAGTCTATTTCTCAAGGCTTCTAGACAGGTTTATTTGGCCTCACCTTGAATAGAATAGCAAGTATTGATCCCATCGGTGGGGATTTAAACACCGTACGGCCTCAGAATAGTTCCAGGTCTGCTTGGCTGAAGATGATCACCTCATGGATGCGGTCTGTTATAACAGATGATTATAGTATCAGAAACAGTGGTGTTTTATTTATTTATTTTTGGGTTACTTTTCTTTAAAATAGAGATCGCAGGCTCCGTCCGCGAGCCAAACCGATCGCAACCTAATAATTTCTTTCTGCGTGTGTGTACATATTATATATGATTTTATTACGTTTTTTAGTTATGGGTTTTTTTTCCCTAGTTTTGGGAAGGTTCTTGATTCAGATTTTTAATTGGTTATCGTGAAATACAATAGCTGCTGGTCCATACAGGACCATAGTGTTTTTATTAATGTCCAGTACATTATTTGAAAGAATCTCTTCCTTTTTATGTGACTTTGAAAACACATTCAAAAGGGTAATAAACTAATAGCAGAGTGAGGGGATTATCTTATTACTGGCCACCAGCTCCACACTCCCCCTGCTCCCTCTTGTTTCACATACCTCTGTCCCTTAGACTTTAAGCTCACAGGGTGTCTGACTGAGCACTTGTTTCAAGTGCTGTTTTAGGCTAGGGTCAGACTAGCGGACTTTAAACGTGCGTTCTGGCGCACTTAATTACGGCCGCACTAGCAGCAAATGACGGGCAATGACAGCCAATATACGAAGTACGGTCGCACAAAAGTCCGGCTGCGCAACGCAAGCGGCAAACGAACGCATTTTGTCGAACGTAAAACCTCTAGTACGGTTGTACAGAGTGCGCTGCGCCCGCTAGCGGCGTGTGTGCGTGATTTGGAGATGTCAGACACTGCTAATGTCCGGCCAACATAACGTCCAGACACAAAAAGGGTTTTATTGATGATCCGTACAAAATCACGGATGCAAATGCACATAGTATGACCGCTATCGCGTATTCTGTGAAAAAATGCGTCCATTCGTTCGAACGCACTTTTTCACAGACAACGTGAAAATGCGTTCGTCTGACCCTAGCCTTAGTAGGACAGTTATCCTACGGGCAGGGTGGTCTGCTCCTAATGTAGCTTTCTTTATTAGTTTGTGCTTACCCCAAGCGCTATGAAACCTGTTGGCGCTGTAGAAGTACTTGTAACTGTAACTGTTCAGATACAAAATATTAAAGTGAACCTTTTGTGGTTCCCATAACTTGATTTTGGTGTCTAAATTCTGTGTATATGTTACGAGTAAAGGCCGAAGTGCAGTTAATCCTAGGATTACCCGGGTAATCCTGACATTACCCAAAACCGCTGGGTGAAGCTGGAAAAAAAATATGAAAATGTCGGACTTTACCCAGGTAATCTTAGGACTAACCAACTGCCCTTGGGTAACAGTCTGGAGGAGCTGAAAAATTCACACTTTACCCGGATAATGTGCAAGTCTGAAGCTTCACCCGGGTAATTCGAGGACTATCCACAGCTTCACCCGGGTAATCTGCAGAGCATCCAACCCCGCTTACATGATCTTTATTATGTGCTTATATATCATTTATAAAACATAATAACCATCAGGTTACTCTTTATTATCTTTATCTTCATAAATTAATTTTCAGACAATTAATGCACAGAGTCACATGACGGTTATTTAGTGCGGTTTGTGACTGGATACAATTTCATTAAAAATAACAAAAAAACACAATTTCGTTATCAGTCAGATAACAGTTTGCAGCTTTACCCGGGTAATCCTCAGAATTCCATCAACTGTAACCTGGTGAAAACCCAAGAAAAGCGGAGTACCCAGAGGCGTTTGAATACTTTGCAGATTACCCGGATAAAGTCTGATGTTTCATTGCACATCACACTTTATCCAGCAACACTAGGGTAATGTGCGAATTACCCGGTTGAAACAGAGCAGAAAACTGGAGTACCCAGAGGCCTCTGGATACTTTGCAGATTACCCGGGTAAAGTCCGAAATTTAATTTCACTTCGGACTTTTGCTAATGATGCCTGGGTAATGCTTGGATTGCCTGGGTAATCCTAGGATTAACCGCAGTTCAGGGCTTTAACCGTAACATATACATCGAGTCCATGCATTATGCCTCCCACAATCACCTGTCAATCAACTCGTTGGCACTCAACTTGTTGTTAATTTAGTCGACTAAAATCTCATTTTGGTCAAAAAACTGAAACCAAATTAAAATTTGTCCCACCCGTTTTTGCCTGTTTTTTCATTATTTGATGAAAATGTCAATAGATTTTCATCATAACTTTAGTCATCATAACTTGTCTAATTTTTGTCCCTGAAGAAATGTAGTCAACGAAGTCTTGACTAAACTCGACTAAAAGAGGTGTCTCTCTCGGCCCCCCCCCTTAACTAATTGGGCAGGGGCAGCTGATCACACCTGTCCAATTAATATTTTTTTCAGAGTGATGCTACTCACCTTTTGTCTATCACTGCGCGCTGCTCCTCCTCTTCAGCTCAGGGACTCCCAAACCCGGAAGTCCCTGTGTATTTTCTGCGCAAGTTGCGCTCCCTGTGCAGCGTAGTTAACACAAATTGCGTACAGCACAGTCCCGTAGCGCTTGCACAGTACGATGGGTCAGAGTTGTGCACATCGTGTCCTCTCTGAGACTAATCGCTGTCGAGTGACCAAATTAGTGACCAACTAACAGGAAGTTCAAACCTCCCGACTGCCTCTTCCTGGGAGTGGGAGGTGTTGGCGAGGAATCTCTCCACATCATCCCGCATTTTACAGAGTTCTGGGCACCTAGAAGGGGGTCTAGTTACTCCACACGCCCTGGCCACTTTTAAAAGCTAAAGAGGTCAGGTGTGTAGAATATCCCTTTAACACGGTTTGTCACACATCTCTCAGGATTTTAGAGTCAACTTGCAGATGGTTCAATTTGCTACAGCTGATCGGTGGATGCCAACACATTGCAAAAAATATGGAGAATATCTATACTTGATTGCTCTTTAACCCCTTAGTGACCGGGCGGTTTTTACACATCTGTCCTTTAGTGACCACTGCTGTTTTTACGTTTCTGCGCTGTTCGTGTTCAGGTCAAATTTTCACTGCTGTTTTTACGTTTCTGCTCTGTTCGTGTTCAGATCAAATTTTCCTCTTACTCGTTTATTCAACCCCCACATATTATACACCGTTTTTCCTGCCATTAAATGGACTTTCTAAAAATACCATTATTTCCATCAAATCGTATAATTTACTATAAAAAAATATGAAATCTAATGAAAAAATGGTAAAAACGCACTTTTTTGTAATTTTATCCCAAAAATCTACAACCACCAAAAAAAGACCCCGGCTAAATAGTTTCAGAATTTTGTCCCGAGAATAGAAATACCCAATTTTTACATGTTTTTGCTTTTTAACCCCTTCTTTGCTGAGCCAGTTCACCCATGTGCGCTGAGCTCATTCTGACGGTTTTTATGCTCGTTATTTTTAGATGACAGCCTAGGTCCTATTTAACTAAACCCCACCCCCCCCCCAGACCAAAAATTTAAAGAAAAAAAAATTGCATTTATTATTTTTTTTTACATCTTTAAATTTTATTTTTTTATTTTTTTTCCCTCAAAGGCCTTTCCAATGATGTCCAGCATGACCCTCTAGCTGCCACGGATCGGGAGATAACAGGATCCAAAGGATCCCCCTATCTCCCCTTAGCAGCTAGGGGGTCAACTGGCCCACTGAAATCACATATATGACGGGGATGTCAGTGGGTGGGGGGTGACTTGGAGGCTTGCCTGACATCCACGATGTCATCACCCTCCAGGTTTGAATCTCGATTTGGCGCAAATTTGTGCCGGATCGCGATCCGGCAGCGAAATGGTTAATGACTCTCCCCTTTACAGCGGTGCAACTTGCAGCGCTCTAGCTTCAATGGTTGGGGAGACAGAGGGCTCAGAAGGAGCCCCCCTCCCCTCTATTGATTTCAATGGGGGCGCCTGCTGATGTCACCACGCTGTGTGGTGACATCATCGAGCTCGCCGCCCCATCTAGAACACCGGGACAGGCTTCCTCCCTGGCAGATCTGCGCGGGATCTAGCGAGGGAGGTAAACATTGGGCGGGAGGGAGATTAAGAGCCGCTGACGTATTATGTATATCCGCGGGTCTAAGGGAGACCCGTGGGCAGGACGTACATGGTATGTCAGTGGTCCCTAAGGGGTTAAAACACAGATTGTTGGGATTGCCCACCCTTCACTTTTTTGGGGGTAGGTCAGTTTGGCAGACATCACTATCTGTGGTTTGCATGGGGCTTCCACTTCTCTTTCTGTAATGGACAAAAATTTTAGGATGCCAAGATCGTCAGGGGACCTCAAAATGTGTGTCTATAACTGGATACATGGCGGCGTTGTTTCTGCGTCTGTTTAGCTTTTTCACGTCAATGTTATTTTTGCGACCGTGGTTTTATGCTTTGCCTGTCCGTGAACAAGTGCGCAGGTGCTTCGTGTGGTGTGTTTAATTGACTCCTTTATAAAGCTACGACGGACGTCAAACAGTACGGACAAATGGACGCAAAATGTTTGCTAGTGTGCCGCCAGCCTTAACTCTCATTTGAGGCACCCTACGGCTAAATTTCCTTGAAAATTTACTTTTTATATATCATAATTTTTAGGTACCTACCACAAAACCTCTTTTGGTAGTCTCTACATTTTGTAATACAGCAGTAGAATTTTATGTCCTTGTGATAAAGTGCTAGTGGAGCTGTAGCAAGCTCTTCACCAAGCAGAACTCAACCAAAGTCTCCATTATGTGTGGCATCCATCTGTTAGTTTGGCACAACACTGCAAAGATCGATTTGTACATTCCCTGCCCAGGCTTGTGTTCTGATTGTACCGGAGTCACATGGGATAATGTTTTTTTTATTAAAACTTGGTGTGTCTTGTCACATAGTTTCTTGACACAAATAAAAGTAATGGTTCCGAGCCCAGGTTTCCTGGAAGGAACGTTTATCCTCCGTTTTCAGCCATTGATTTATGTTGAAGCCAACCTCCTACGTCCTAGCATGTCATCTAATCTCCTTATAGTAAGACCAGATGAAATTAATTTCACCCAGGAAATCCCTAAAACCAATTAGCAGAGCTTGCAAAATTATTTCTTCTTGTGCCTTAAACGCTTGATATGGGTGTCCGGACCACAAGGCTATTGTCTTGAGCTACAAAATGGCTGTTGGAACCAAGTTAAAGTGAGTTTTAGGTGTCTCACAGGATTATCATGAGGCATACCCACCTTCAATCAAATCACTGATCCATCCTTCATAGATGAATGTCAGTATTTCTTAGACAATGGAATGCCTTCAAATTCTGCAAAACCCCTTGATATGTGACCTGAAAGAGAGTAAAACTGGGTTGATTCGAGATAAACTAGAATCCACTGAATAATATACCCTGTTACTGGTATCTGGAGGTTAGGTAGAGGGTAATCCGAAAGCTGGTATAAATGACCCCACCACCATCTCCAAAAAAAGGGATAAAACAATTGAAAACACTACAGTTGTTTATCTCCTGAAGTATTCATCAGAAACACCGTTCTGATAATAATGATGATGATGGTTCTGTCATCTTGGCTTTTGGATACTTGGCTAGTGACCAGTACATAACAGCTGTGCTTTAAAATAGGACTAGATTAGATGTTGCACGTGATAATGATATCACTGACCTTCTACAAATGTGTTTTCCATTCTATACTGTAGTCCTAAATCGAGATGTTGTCCTTAGCCATGACTAAATGGTGGTGGTTGACAATGGGTGAAGAACGATTTGTATTCTCTCACCGTATCACTGCACCTTACAAAATAACGATACTGAATATACCGACTCTATATCCTCTTAAAGCTCGTAATGCTTTAATATAAGCTGATATTCTTGTGATTTAAGGCTCTGAGACAAATTCCGTTACATAGTGGTTTTATGATCTTGACCACTTCCATTAGGAGCGTGCACCATCTTGGATTGCTTGGAGAGCTCACCAAATGTTCTGTACTTTGAAAACTTGCTTTACCTCGCAGGAATATTTCATGATCATGTATGGTACCCTTTGTGCATATTTTGTAATAGGTTTATATAAATTGCTCCTTTTCATTTTGTCCATTGTGCTGTGGGATCTGCCATCTTTAAGCACTCATTGTTCAGAAACTTTACGTACCCAACAGGAAAACCATTTAGTTGAATCAAAACAAGTCCATGTTGAATCTTGAAGTAACGCTAAAACAGTAGGCGTCTCAAAAAGCTGGTTTTGGAGGGCACACTTTCATTCAGTTGGATAATGGAGTTTCAGACCAAGGTAGATTTAAAGATGGCGACTCACATAGAAGAACCACCAGCAGGGATAAGGACTGGGGAAACATTACTGCTCTGTTTGCATTCTACAGTAACACACTGAGGGGCTGCCATACTTGGATGCTTTTGTCCTTTACCACATAATTCTTTGTTGGTTTAATGTTTTATTTATTCAGGGTTTTTGAAAGGAAAAATGAGCAAACTACATGTCTGATGAGTTTATTTTTTGGGGGGGAGGGGAGGTAGTCTGAGATTATTCTGACTGCATCCGTCTGAATGTTGAACGCGGCTTTCATCAGTCTAGCGTTTTTTTTTTTTCTTCACGTAAGGCTATTTCAGGTTATTAATTTTCTCCCCGTGATAGGGTGATCAACCGTTCTGTCAAGAAAATGGATCTCTCTGTCTCCCTTTAGCATGATTAAATGAAGGCGAGTCACCATGAGAGAATACCACATTTTCATGAGACAAATGAAATTGTAGTTTGACCCTTTATTTTTTTTTCTCCCTTTTTTTTTTTTGTCCTTTTCTTCTTTTTAATGTATTTATAAATGCATCTTGTTATAGATACAGATGCTTTAACAATTATTGATATGCTATTCTGTGCTATAAAACAAATCTCCAAATGCAGTCGCTAAGATTTCCCTGTTGCTGATCATGATCGAAATCCGAAGAAACAATTATCGGCCGATTTTTGTAAATGTGTTTTTTTTTTTTTATATTAACCTATTTAGCGGTTATCCACATCAATATATCATTTATCAACCTCAGTGGAACAGAATCATTTTAATTCCCATTATCTTTTTAAAGGGAGCTTGTGTTCGAAAAATATGAGAAGTTTGGTTGGTATGGTAGTAAGTGATCAAAATATAATATTGGGCTTGACAAATTCAGGCAACAAGTAGCCATTGGTGCCATAACAAAAAAGTATCAAGCGCCACATTTCTAGACTATTTGGAGAAATTCTTAGGGAAAATGTTGCCTCCGAGAAAGTGTCCACATCATTCTGTCACTTAGTTTGATAGATTATCATAAGGGAATCTATAAGATCATAAAGACTAATGCCAGTACTCGTTGATTGGTGAGCTGCAATCACAATCTGATGCTTACCTGGTTCCAACAACGCCTACATCCTCTCTCATGCCGTGAGACACACAGTGAGGATAATCATAAAGTTCTGCGTGATTGGTCTTCTCCCGTGAAGTCCATGCGCAGACTCGTTGGTCAGTCACACCCTGGAGCGACTAGAGGAATGTCCTGTAGGACAGCTCTTAGATAATGTTGTAGAAAAAAATAGGTTGGCATTACCATACCAAATTTGCCCAACTTATGCCTCTTGCACATATAGGAGATTTCTGAGCAATTTCCTGTCAAATAATCGCTGTCCCTCACTTCCAGTTGCACCTCGCTGGAGTGAACGCTCTGAGCTGAAGAGTCGTTCTACAGCAGGGATCTCAAATGCTGACCCCCCCCCCAAATATTTCTGAACTACACCTCCCATGATTCTGTTTATTGCATTCAGAGTATTCTAGGAATTGTGGGCAATAAACATCTGGGGGGCCAGTGGACAACAGGACAACCCTCCGCTCCCGGCAGAGGATCAAGTGCTGCTTGATGACCTTCATTCAGCAACCGAGGAGTTGCATGGTGGTGCCCGGCACTGGAACTGGCCAACTGCGGCTTGCAATATCCCATAAATTAATGAGACCTGGCATGGACCTCGAAGATAGGCGATACTCGGCATGTAAAGTAATTTATATTTTCTGAAATGCTCTGCACCAATAGTGTTTTGGATTCAGAATTTTTTTCTCTCAACATTTTATAATATTTGCTTATACATTGACCTTGGGGATGGGACCAAAGACTAAACTCAAAATTCATTTATGTTTTATACACATAGTTTGTAGGGCCCTTTTATAGAATATTTTTAATTTTGTCCTAGGTCACTTGCCGTCAGGGATGGAATTTTGTACTTGTGGCGTTATATTGGTAGTTGAACATTTCAATTTTTTCACATAATCGATACTCAATCCGTATTTGAATTCATCTTCCATTCTAAAGCCAAACTCTGTGGTTTTATAGACGTTCCTTGTAATATACTTACTGTAATAACTGAAGATGTTATGGTGCCTAGGATGTCTCTTAAACGCTGATCTGGGCGGGCTACCCTTTTTATAAGTGAACCTCAACTGAATTTTGGGTTCAATGGGCGACGAGTCAAAGGCAAGTCACACTTGCACAGAACCCACTTGCTTTATCGTAAAAGGCCCTTCTATCTGGGTTCACCAACTTCCCTCCTAGACGGTGAGTGATTATGCATTACTGGTCTTTTTGATGGTCAAGAAAATACCACCCGGCAACACCGGACGAGTCACACATCAACTAGCCGCTTGTATTAATTTGGTCGACTCATATTTTTTTTGTCAAAGACTTGGTTGACCACATATTTTCAGTGACAAAACTTAGGCTGGGGTCAGACCAGCGCACTTTTAACGTGCGTTCTGGCGCACTTAATCACGGCCGCAGTAGCCGCAAATGACGGGCAATGAAGGCCAATATATAAAGTCCGGCCGCACGAAAGTCCGGCCGTGTAACGCAACTGGAATTTGAACGCATTTTTTCGAGAACGCAGAACCACTAGTACTGACGTACAGAGTGCGCTGCGGCGGCATAGCGGCGTGTGTGCGTGATTAGGAGATGTCAGACTCTGCTAATGTCCAGCCTACATAACGTCCATACGCAAAAAAGCATTTTATTGACAATCCGTAAAAAAATCACGCACGAAAATGCGCGTCGTCTGACCGTTTTTGCACATTCCGTGAAGAAATACGTCAATGCGTTCGGACGCACTTTTTGACGTTCACGGGGAAAAATGCTTTCGTTTGACCCTAGCCTTAAGTTATGATGACTGAAACGAGGGCGACAGTCTATTGACATTTTCGTCACTGAATAAAAACTAGAGGAAAATGTTAGGGAGCTACTAGTATAAATCTGGTTTTAGTCCCATCCCTTTATGACTAAAACCGAATGGCATATTAGTCGACAACTGAAACTAAAATCTTTTCATCTTTGACTAAAACTATGACCAAAAACTATTGACATTTTCATCAACTAATAAAACTAGACAAAAATATTTAGGCGGATCCGGCTTTGATTTAGTCCTAGTCCTTTGACTAAAATACCATTTAGCATTAGTCATATTTTCGTTGACTAAATTGGTACTTCTCGCCACATAATGAGCTGGCGCTCTAGAAGTTGACGGAAAGGTGGTTAATTTGCATGAAAAAGCCTTTTATTCTACAGTGTGTCAACGATTTCTGTTTCTGTCTGCAAACCATTGGCAAAACTGTGCCCGTGACACCATAATATTTAGGGTCTTTTTTTAGTGTTTTCACTGTTGTGACAGAGAAGTTCACCGTAGCTGCAAACAATGGTAAAGATCACGGTTATTCTAAAGAAAAAATAAGTTATATTGCACACCAAATATAAATCCAAAAAACGGGTGCTATCTAATTAATGGACTATTCCTCAAAAGTCCTAAACCATAGAGTATGTATAACTTAGAAGCACACCAGGTAAAAAAACAACAATTTATAGATGTCAAACGAAGAATATACATAAACCATATATAGTGTGTTGGATTCAACAATACAAGCATGAATATATGTATTCAACCTATCACAGGCTATACGAAAGCAATACAAAAAATCATAAACACAAAATAGTCCCTAGAAAGAAAGGAACCCAAGGTATCTCATAAAGAAAGCAAAAAAATGCAACTGTTGCCTGGATAGATGTATGATGAGACCTCACCAAACACACGATCATGAAAAAAGAAAAATAAACCAAATTCAAGCAACTAAATATGAAGGTGACCCAACTACCAAGGAGCACCCTCAGTAACCAAACTAGCAGAGACCTAGTACTTCAACTTTTCGGCTATCAAGCCTTTGTCAAGGGTACGTGAAAAAAGGGACAAGGTTGCTAATATATAGGAAAGGAAAAAACAAATTAAATTACCCGCACGTACAATTATTATTTATTATTCTTTATTTATAAAACGCCAGCATATTCCGCAGCGTACAATAGCCAATCCTCCGGGTACTCTGCACGTGTGCATCATTGGAACCAGCGGCCGCCGGTGATGACGGCGAGGGATCTGCGCCAAACAAGGCATCGGGTCTCTCCCCGTCACTGCAGACTAACGCGCATGCGCATAAGGTCTGGAAGACAGAACGGTCTGATAAGGTAAATGAAAGTGGGTTGTCCTCCCTAATGACGAGCATAGTGAATAGACGAAATAAGACCAGCATAAACTGTTGGATACATAAAAGTATCACGTTCTACCAACGGAGTATGTCATGTAAAGGATAATTATAAGAAAATGGACAGAACCGCAGTGAAAAAGAGAGAAAAATTAAAAAAAAGGGAAATAAAAAATATATATAAAGTAATAAAAATAAATGAAAAATATAAAAAAATAAGTAAGCCGCAAGAAAAGAGAAAAAAAGAAAGGAAAGTAATATATATAAAAAAAAAAGGGGAAGAAAGGGAAAAGCAAAAAACTAAATTAAAAAAAGAAAACAAACAATGGAACAGGTATACATGTAAATGAATATAATACAAGAACAATAAGAGTTGCATATAACATACATTCATATAAGTTAACATAAAGCCTCTGATACTGTGGCTTAATAACAGCAAGTGAAAAAAACATAATGCTTATTCTCGGAGTACAAAATCAAAAGATAAAATAGGCATCTGATAAAACTTGGCCACATACAAATGCAAATGTGGTCAAGTACAGCATGTTTCATCAAGATCTAATAGATACTACTTCACACTAATTCCTTTACAGCGTGTAGGGTAGTTATGCCAGCCGCTCGTCATGGCAAGAGTCCAGTGCGTTCAGAAAGGGACCTAAGAAGACTTGTATAAGTGTTTGTCCGCACAATTTTATGTGCAGTCTGGCAAAGACATCCTAACTAAAGTCCAAAATCCAGTCCAAAATTTCCTGTCTAAGAGTGGCAAGCGCCAAATATGTCTTGATACGGGGTTGGATAAGTGCGACCTAGATAAAAACAAAGAATATAAGTGATGTAAAAACATAAATAAAATCTATAGCACAGGCAGAAGAGCCCATTACATAAAGGGAGATAAATCCCTATCCCCATTAAGGCCCAATGGAGCCAAGGTTTGGAGTTCGTATATCCAATGCAGTTCGCATTTTCTCAACTGGATTTCCCTATTGCCACCCCTCTTAGGGGTTCGGATCCATTCAATAGCCACATACATAAGTTGTGCCACTGAGTGGCCTGCATCCTTAAAGTGTTTTGCCACTAGGGAATGTAGCCAATGTGTGCGAATGTTGCTCTTGTGTTCTCTAATCCGAACCGTAAAGGATCTTTGTATCTGACCTACATAACCCAAACCACATGGGCATTTAAGTAGATAAACTACATGGTCAGATTGACAATTCATACGAGATTGAATATACTTTTTACCTGTACGAGGATGTGAAAAGGTGGAGCCCAAAATTACTCCATTACAGTGTATGCAATGTCCACATTTGTGCATACCTGTTTGCGCTTTCAAAAACTGGTCAGTGGGTTGCGTAATCGGTGGCCTCAGGTCCACATTGTTGGTAAGGATCTCATGAACAAAGTTTGCAGAGAAGCAGGAGTAAGGGTGTCCGTTAACACCCTCTAGAGTATAAAATAGTTGTGCAGCTGCAGCTGAGTATTGACTCCCTCTCACAGCATCAAGGATGAGACGGTAAATAATTCACAGGAAGACAAAGTAATACAATACCAGCGCTGCTTGAATAGGGTCCACTCGTGACACCCAGTTTATTTCCAGTGAGGACAGGAAAATACACAACACAGACATTTCGGGGTCGCAGCCCCTTCCTCAGTGCGTAGTGCACTACGCACTGAGGAAGGGGCTGCGACCCCGAAACGTCTGTGTTGTGTATTTTCCTGTCCTCACTGGAAATAAACTGGGTGTCACGAGTGGACCCTATTCAAGCAGCGCTGGTATTGTATTACTTTGTCTTCCTGGTAAGGATCTCACCCAGATTCCGAGAGCGTTTGTACTCCATCATTGGTTTCTCCTGGAATAAACCAGAGATTTTGCGATCATTTTCTAAAATATGCCAGTGCTTGTTGAGAATATATTTGTTCCTAGGAGATACAGTGTTAAAAGTAGTGACACAAGGTAACCTAGAACGTACCATCCGAGTCTTGGGTTCTAATAGATCTTGTCTGTATCCCCATGCTTTCTGTTTAAATTCAGTAAGGATCTCCGAAAGGTATCCACGTGATAAAAAATCACTAACTTGTCGCTCCGTTTATCATAATCCTCAATATGGCTGGTATTGCGTTTCGCTCCTAGAAATTGCCCATAGGGCAAATTCTGGATTAGGTGCATAGGATGGAATGAGTTACCGTGTAGATAGGACGCTTTGTCCGTAGGTTTCATAAACAAATCAAAAGTGATTACACCATTACTGACCTGTAAATGACACATCCAAAAAATGCAATTGTTCCTGGCTATACTCCAGTGTAAATTTGATGATAGGAAGATGTAGGTCCAACCGGTGGCAAAAGGCAAGTAAGGAATCTAGATCACCGGTCCAAAGAAAGAAAATATCGTCAATATAACAAAACCAGACCTTCGCGTATTTGTCAAAAACCTCGCCAGAGTAAACGATTCTTCAAAGGCACTCATAAATAAATTGGCGTATGATGACGCTACGCTAGACCCCATGGAAGTCCTGTGGGTCTGTTAGAGGTACTCGCCTTTGAAGTAAAAATAATTCCTTTTCAATATGAGTCGTAATAACTCCATTAGAAACTAATTCTGATAACACACTAAAGATCACCTCTATACCCTTCTGATGAGGGTTAGAGGTATAAAGAATTCCCACATCCATTGAACATACAGTTGCAAGAAAAAGTATGTGAACCCTTTGGGATTACGTGGAGTTTTGCATGAATTGGTCATAAAATGTGCTCTGATCTTCATCTAAGTCACAACAATTTGAAAAACACAGTCTGCTTAAAATAATACAACACAAACATATGTTTTCATGTTTTTATTGAACAGAACATGTAAACATTCACAGTGCAGCGTGGAAAAAGTATGTGAACCTTTGGACTTAATAACTGGTTGACCCTCCTTTGGCAGCAATAACCTCAACCAAACGTTTCCTGTAGTTGCAGATCAGACCTGCACAATGATCTGGAGTAATTTTGGACCACTCCTCTTCACAAAACTGTTTCAGTGTAGCAATGTTCTTGGGATGTCTGGTGTGAATTGCTCTCTTAAGGTCATGCCACAGCATTTCAATCGGGTTGAGGTCAGGACTCTGACTGGGCCACTCCAGAAGGCGTGTTTTGTTTTGTTGAAGCCATTCTTTTGTTGAATTACTTGTATGCTTTGGGTCATTGTCATGTTGCATCACCCATCCTCTGCGGAGCTTCAGTTGGCGGACAGATGGTCTTACGTTTTCCTGCAAAATGTCTTGATAAACTCTGGAATTCATTTTTCCATCAATGACAACAATCCGTCCAGGCCCTGAGGCAGCAAAACAGCCCCAAACCATGATGCTCCCTCTGCCATGTTTTACAGTGGGGATGAGGTTTTGATGTTGGTGTGCTGTGCCTTTTTTTCTCCACACATATTGTTGTGTTTTTTCCAAACAACTCAATTTTGGTTTCATCCACAGAATATTTTGCCAGTAGTGCTGTGGAACATCCAGGTGCTCTTTTGCAAACTTCAAACGTGCTGCAATATTCTTTTTGGACAGCAATGGCTTCCTCCGTGGTGTCCTCCCATGTACTCCATTCTTGTTTAATGTTTTCCTTATTGTAGATGTGTCAACAAAAATGTTAGCATGTGCCAGAGATTTCTGTAAGTCTTTAGCTGACACTCTAGGATTCTTCTTTACCTCATTAAGCATTCTGCGCTGTGCTCTTGCAGTCATCTTTACAGGACGACCACGCTTAGGGAGAGTAGCAACAGTGCTGAACTTTCACCATTTGTAGACAGTCTGTCTAACCGTGGATACATGAACATCAAGGCTTTTGGAGATACTTTTGTAACCCTTTCCAGCTTCATGCAATTATACAATTCTTACAATTCTTGATTGTAGGTCTTCTGAGAGCTCTTTTCTGCGAGGCATGGTTCACATCAGGCAGTGCTTCTTGAAACCAGTAAACCCAAAACTGGTGTGTGTTTTTAAAGGGCAGGACAGCTTTCAGCAACACATCCAATAATATCACACTGATTGGACTCAAGGTTGGCTCACTCCTGGCTCCAATTAGCTCTTGGAGAAGTCATTAGGCTAGGGGTTCACATACTTTTTCCACCCTGCACTGTGAATGTTTACATGTTCTGTTCAATAAACACATGAAAACATATAATGTTTGTGTTGTATTATTTTAAGCAGACTGTGTTTTTCAAATTGTTGTGACTTAAAATGTGCTCTGATCTTCATCTATGACCAATTCATACAAAACTCCACGTAATCCCAAAGGGTTCACATACTTTTTCTTGCAACTGTAAATATGTATCCTCTGGTATGGCCAAATCTTTAATCTTCAAGATAAAGTCTGCGGTGTCACTCAAATATGATTTAGTCTTCAGCACAAGTGACACCCTGTTATTGCCACTATGGTGAGCTTTGGTTATCCGGACACGCAAAATTCAACACTGGCAGGTGACGTCGATGCAAACAGTACCATCGATATTCTTCCATTAAAATGAGAGAACCACGGTTATTCTCCATTCAGCGTTGTCCCACCATTGGTTGCAACATCTGTAAAAATATTCAGTGATCTAGTGGCGAATAAGTGCCAAAAGGGGGGCACTGGTGAAAACTACATTTAAATTTATGTTCGAGACTAGCGTTCCAGCAGAAACTGCAATAAAAAGATCCGTGAAAGCCGTGATGAGCTAGGAGGGTTATTCAGAAAACACTGGAATCTCGTTGGGTGATTCAAATTCGCCAATCCTGTGGTGAATTCACTATTCACCTCAGTGTCCCATGAAGTGCGCCGAATGTGGAGCCTCCGAAGACCACCACTGGCTGCCAAATTGCAGGGAAAAAGAAACGGAGCTCTGCTATTCTTTAAAAAGGTGTTTAAAACCATAAAAATGCATGAAAATATGTGGAAATAATAACAAAAAAGGTCTTTAAAATGTAATAAAAAGGTCGGTTACGGAATTAAAAAAAAGCCATAAAAAAATGGGATTCAAAAATTATTTAAAAAAAACAAAAATAAGACTTTTTGCTGAAAATGAAAAGCATAACCTGTTGAATAAAAAAAAAGATACCCCCCCCCCCCATATAACAGTTTTTGAGGTTCACACCTAAGTTAAACGCCAGACAACAGGTACAAGGTTAAATGAAAAGGGTCATGCAGGGCCCTACAGACAGAATCATGTCAGGCAGCCAAAGTACGGACTATGAGTAATAAAGTTATGCGAGCCAATTTTCATTACTAAATCCACATAAACAAACTACATTTTACAGACCTAAAAACACACACACACAATTTTTTACATTGTATCCTATGGGCTTCGTCGGATTAAACCTGACGCACTGAATCACTGAAAATCAGGGCATTTCAGTGCAGTTCGATTGTTCTGTGAATAGATTAACCATTACTTCTCTATGGGACTATTTTGCTGCCGCCGAAGATCGCCAGGCTGCGGCAAAATGCACTGTATTTCACTGTCAATTTGGCAAATTGATAGTTTTCTGAACAGATGTACTGCCACGAAATTACACCCTACTGTGAAATTCATCCTTCGACGCCCTTCAGTACCAAGTTCGGCGCTCTTTGAATAACCCCTGAATTATTATTATTATTGTCGTCCTTTATATAGCGCCAACAGTTTCCGCAGCGCTCTACAGTAACCAAAGGGAACAAAATACATATAAACAGACATAGGATGGAAACGAGGTGTAGAGGGCCCTGATCATAGGAGCTTACAGTCTAGAGGATGGAAGTTCTCTAAATGGTGATCCTGTCTGTCATATAGGGTTTGTTGAAAACTGTTCTAAAATTCAGCCCAAAGACGTGTTTCCTTTTTTTGTGGAAAAATGAAGTCTTCCCAAGCCCAACAGAAACAACCTGTGTGTGTGTCTAAAAGGGGAGGATTTTCCAGAATATTATTTTACTTAAAGCCGTGGTGATTGTGGAAGTCAGGGCGGATGGGGTCAGCGCCTCCTCTATTGATCAGTATCCCTGTCGCCCCCTCTCCCCCCCCCCCCATCGCTCCGGCATCTGGTTCGTTGGCTTCTCTCAGCGCCTGCTTCAGTACATTAGAATAGAAATCCATATCGGGAGCTGTGCTCATCCAAGCAGGAGGGGAGGGGGGGGGCTAAATGAAATGGTATAAAACAATATCGGATCCGGAGTTTGCGCCGATTCATCTTGATCGGAGATGTCACACGCCGGGGCCCTTGCGTCCGGGCACCTGGGCTAGAAGCGTCCACTGCGGACGCAGAGGGAGCTCTGATCATTCATTTGTCAGCCCGGGAACAGGAGGCCGATGGTTAGCAATTCTTTCTGTAGAGGTCAGCGGAGAGAACAATCAGCAGTGGCGCTGCAGCTTTGCTTTCAGCCATTGTCATGAAACACGCTCCTTGCCAGGCCTGGGCTGGGGGAGGTGGTGGAAGAAAAGGGTAGGGGGGGGGATGTTAGGACACACGTTGGATTTCCCATATCCAAGCCGCAATATTGAAGTATTAGGTGACGCTAATCAAATCCTATTTCAAGACTGCTTGTGTTTAACCCTGTCAACTCTAGGGAGTGTGTTCTAGGTGGGATGGGAGACAGAGATGGGGGACAGGGTTTGGTGCAGCACTGTGCGCGGAGCCCTGCTGACAGCGAAAGCGCGGCTGCACCAATTGTTTTCTCATTAAAAAGAATTGCTAATTAAAGATAATTAATCTTTAATAATTAGATTGATATTTTTATGTCATTCAGGCAGTGATTGTATGTGTGACTGCAGGACCATAATAAGTCTGAATATCTATAAACGTGTGAATAGGGAGGCGGGGAGCCACGGGGAATATCCCCCACAAAGGACTTTGACGCGCCACCAAATGCACATCCACATTTGTAGTACACGTCTGACAAGTGGCATTTTAATATGTTCCTTCTAAAAGTAATGACCGCTGCATAAAGAAATCACCGTGGAGACCATGTTTTTTTTATAATTAACATTAATTAGAATATAAATAACCTGTTCCTCAAGCTCAGGCATAGGGCTGTTCATGTTGGTGTAGGGGAATGTCGCGGGTGGAGGACTTGGGGTTAGCACAGTCTGTAAATCAGGAATCCGCAACATGGGCCCCCTGTTGTTGTTTTGGAACTATATATCCCATAATGCCTAGTGAGCTCAGACAGTGAGCAGCAGGAGAAATATGGATGTGGAGTGCACAGGAGACACTTGTGTTTGAGTGCATGGGGAAGCTTTGGTGGCTGTGGGACAGGGCAAAGGAACAGGATGCATCCTGCTTGAGAAGCAGCTTTGCGTACAGGATATTACTTCACTTTTTTTTATTTTTTTTTAAGAAAGGATTTTATCAGGAAGGATACATTGAGATTTCTCTAATTTTCAAGTATGTCCTGGGTGGCGAGTATGTACCGTTAGGTGTCTTGCCCAAGGACACTTACTGGAGAGGTGCTCAGGCCGGAATTCGAACCTGTGTCTCCACGGTTCACCACTAGGCCAGCAGTTCCTTCCCAGTAGGATTCAAGTCAGACATGCGTCTGTAACAGCAACTGGGGTGCACTGGTTTCCAGCTTGTGGACCAGACCCAAAGCTGCTACAGCGGCTGTCCCTTCTCTTCAGCCAAGCTGATCTGCAGCAGCTTCTCACAACCCTCAGCCAGAACTTGAGGGATTGCAATTCATTTCTCCCCAAAACACCAGACACACAGTGCATGGGGAAAATGAATGAATTATTTAATGAAAATGAGAACAGTTATATGGACAACAGAAGGGGGGGGGGGTGACATGACCCAATCAACAGAATACATTATCTAGAGGAGTTGCATTCCTAGACAAATCACTGAAGCCTAATTACAATAGATGGGATTAACAAACCTCAGATTGAACTAAAATACAGAGAATAGAAATGTC
The DNA here is from genome assembly GCA_009667805.1 of Leptobrachium leishanense. Lineage (NCBI taxonomy): Eukaryota > Metazoa > Chordata > Amphibia > Anura > Megophryidae > Leptobrachium > Leptobrachium leishanense. Next base: position 64,569,854 of record CM019063.1, read on the forward strand.
TACATTGTATCGCTAGCACAAACTAAATCCTAAAATACAGTTTCAAGATTAAATGCATTTGTAAATCATTGACCCTTATGCCCATTGTCCTTGAGAACTGGCTTTGCCAACTTGGTCCACGATCTCTTGGCAGGAGGCCAGCATTTACACCTCTCCAAAAGGCACAGAGGACAAGTAAAGTGTGGGCAAGGAGGGTTAGGGCACAAAGGTACAGGGAGCTACGGTTACAGCGTCGCCACCAGGTCTGCAGCTCCCTCCCGGTAGGATCCAGGTCAAGCATATATATGTAAGGACTCCAGGGAGGCTATAGAAATTCAGCTACCTCACATCGGGTCAACAGAGCTGCATTTAATAAAAACCAATAAAAGCATACAGAATATATCAAACACGACGCATTTCGACCTCAGTCTTTTTCAGAGTGCACCCCCAGTACCACTACTGCCTCTCTGCACTCTAACCTTTGGCGGTGACTGGATACAGTAAGAGAGCAGTTGGTCGGCTGCTTACCACAGCTTCTTACCCTCCTGCCCAGGGCTGCGGACCAGAGCGTGATCTGTCAAGTTATAGAGGACTGATGTATCTCCTGTAACCCAACCCCCTAATGGAGTGTTGGTCTGCCGTATCGACATGACATTCACAGGATTTATCGATGACGTATTGCAGAGTGTGGATAGAAGAAGCGATAGAAAAGTAAAAGAAGCATAGGTAATAGACATTAGATATTTGAAGGAATCCATATTAAACATTGACCGACAGCCAACTGCCATTAGACGTTCTGATTAGTGTCCGAGTTGACATTGTACCTCACCTAGGGACCAAAAAACCACATTGACCCAAGCACAACATGCATAAAAGCTACACAGTATAAGGAAGATGACAGGACTCCTTAAATCCCCAAAACGCGTTCAATATAGGAATGAAGGTCAACAGAATCTAAATAAACAGAACACAGGGGATTTGTCTGGCTGCTACAAAGCAACGCACATTGGGCCATTGGTGTCTTTTAAACAGAAGCTGAAAACTGTATTTTGGAACAAAACAGGCAATTTTGAGACTTTCTCAACATTTTTTATTTTATGTGGTTTGTTTATTACGGATTGATTTTCAGTTAGCTGCAAATGTTTTAAATTATTTATATTGCTTGCGTTACCACCACGTCTGATTCCTAAAAACACAATACCATCTAGACCGTGTTTCCTATCCCTGGTCCTCAGGTACCCGCTGACAGGCCAGGTTTACAGAATATCTGAAGCACAGCACTGGTGATATGATTTGCTGCTCAGTGATTGCAGGATCCAGTCTGCATTTCCCAAAGGGAATCTTTAAAACTTGGCCTGTTAGGGGGACCTGAGGACCAGAGTTGTGAAACGGTGCTGTAGAGAAAATAATGTACACCTTTCCTACTGCTTACTAGTGTGACAGACTGCCTGGCACACTGACTGTGTGCCTCTGTCAAGCATTCACTTTCTCAAAGCTGGACCCCGAAATCCAATTTCAGCAGCCCCAAACCTCCTCTAAAAGTACCAGGCACAACCATTGTTTTAGAGCAGCAAAAGAAAGACTGACTCTTTATTTGAAAAACAAAGAATACATTACAGATAACTTTTAAGAGACATTCAACACAATGGATTGTTTACCTGGGCATTCTTATCTTAACCTGCCTGCTAGATCCTAGGGGGAAGGTTTGAGGGACGCATGGAAACCAAAGGAATCTTCTTACAGCAACAGAAAGTGTTCAATATACAGAGGACAACTAATACAGAAATGTGCACAATACAGAGACACAACAGGAGAGTCTACAATAAATACATAAGGAATAATACACAAATACTGGATTCCCTGGGCAATCCACTTGGCAAACCCCAGGTAGCACCTTGGTCCATAGTCAATAGGAAAGAGGCTAGCCCCCAGGCTCCTCCAACTGCCCCAATGAGAGCGGAGTCTGTCACAACTAGGTATTGCCAATTGGGCTGAAATTGGTGCAAAAGGTGAGTTTGAAGGTATTATAAATTGCTTGAAATTGTGTCCACCTCTGAGTCCAGTCCAGATGGGAATGTGGACTCCCTACGAGCTTCTTTGGCTGCAGATCATAGTTCTGTAACAAGATTAACATCATGAAAACTTCTAATAATATGTATTTATTGGTTCGCCAGTCTTTTAGGTCCAGGGAATATACATTTAGCCTGACATTTTTGAATATGTACATTAAAGGTGATTTTAGATGTGGTGTACATGACTTTTTTGCCTCACCCCCCCCCCCCCCGCATGCTCATCTTTGGCTCATTTCAGTTGCCTGCGTTGCGTGAAAACACTTTGTAACCGCACATTGTGTAAGCACGGCCTTGTTCTGTGTTTCAGGCTGTCTTCCTAATGTCCAACTGATGAAAAAAGTAGCACCTTCTTATGAGGAGAGACGCAAGCAGGCCACCGCCATCGTGCTGCTGGGCGTAATAGGGGCCGAGTTTGGAGCAGAGATCGAGCCTCCAAAGCTCCTCACGCGACCCCGGAGCTCCAGCCAGATACCAGAGGGATTCGGCCTGACCAGTGGAAGTGGATCCAACTATTCTCTGGCAAGACATACGTGTAAGTAGATGGGAGCATGGAAAATGTGAACGCCAGCCTCAAACATGCGTTGTAGCTGTGGGTTTATATGTTCTATACTGTATTTGGCTAACGGGTATCTTTTCATGAGTGAGGCCAAATGTGTGTAATATGTTACTAAAAACACTTATAATTCGGTCAGAAGGTAACGTGTGTATGATCCGAATAAGATTTTTGATTGCACAATTATACCATGGGCTCACTTGTTCATTAGGGCCTCACTTGGCCTGTGGCCGTGTCTCCACATGCCCTCAGTTATTATGGGCCAAAATGTTTTGCCTTTTATATCTATATAAATTTTTACTTTGTTTCATAATACTTTGATGTTAATTGTATCATTTACTGAGTATTGTCTCACAGAATTTCTGTTTAAATGAGCCGCCTCCATGTTAGTTACATGTAACAGGCCGTAACACTTTATTTCAACACGTAAACATGCGTTGGCTCACAGGTCACACCACAAGAGAACTGAAGGACAGGAAGGATAATTATAATGGTAAAAGAGTATTTTTCTGTAGGCGTGTGATGTGTGTTTCGATGTTTGTTTTGAAGCATATGTGGCTAGTTATTTGTGTGTTTGTGAGGATATGTGGCGACTTATGCATGTTTGATTATACGTAGCTAGTTATATGCGCATTTTTAAGGTTGTGTGTGTTTGTCAGGATGTGTAACCTGTTGTGTGCATCTGTCGGATCGTGAGGTTTGTCAGGAGCGCCTGTCGGGTCGAGTGGCCTGTAGTACGGGCGCCCGTCGGGTGGAGTTGCCTGTAGTACGGGCGCCGGTTGGGTGGAGTTGCCTGTAGTATGGGCGCCGGTCGGGTGGAGTTGCCTGTAGTACGGGCGCCGGTCGGGTGGAGTTGCCTGTAGTGCACGCGCCTGTCGGGTGGAGTTGCCTGTAGTGCGTGTGCCGGTCGGGTGGAGTTGCCTGTAGTGCGCTCGCCGGTCGGGTGGAGTGGCCTGTAGTACAGGCGCCGGTCGGGTGGAGTTGCCTGTAGTACGCGCACCGGTCGGGTGGAGTTGCCTGTAGTGCGTGCGCCGGTCGGGTGGAGTGGCCTGTAGTGTGCGCGCCGGTTGGGTCTGGTGGAGTGGCCTGTAGTGTGCGCGCTGGTTGGGTCGGGTGGAGTGGCATATAGTGCGCGCGACGGTCGGGTGGAGTGGCCTGTAGTGCGCGCGCCGGTCGGATGGAGTGGCCTGTAGTGCGCGCGCCGGTCGGATGGAGTGGCCTGTAGTGCGCGCGCCGGTCGGGTGGTGTGGCCTGTAGTGCGCACGCCGGTCGGGTGGTGTGTCCTGTAGTGCGCGCGCCGGTCGGGTGGTGTGGCCTGTAGTACGGGCGCCGGTCGGGTGGAGTGGCCTGTAGTGCGCGCGCCGGTCGGGTGGAGTGGCCTGTAGTGCGCGCGCCGGTCGGGTGGAGTGGCCTGTAGTGCGCGCGCCGGTCGGGTGGAGTGGCCTGTAGTGCGCGCGCCGGTCGGGTGGTGTGGCCTGTAGTGCGTGCGCCGGTCGGGTGGTGTGGCCTGTAGTGCGCGCGCCGGTCGGGTGGTGTGGCCTGTAGTGCGTGCGCCGGTCGGGTGGAGTGGCCTGTAGTGCGCGCGCCGGTCGGGTGCTGTGCTGTGCGTGCCAGTTCGGTCGCATGCTGCATCGTGCAGCAGATAGTTTTTCTATACGTTGAGAGAATGTGTAGCTAATTTGGAGTGTGTGTAGTGCAATATAATTTTCAGTGTAATTGTTTTTCATTCTCTTGTGTGTCGGCTTTGGCTGTTGTCTAAATGACGTATTTCCAGCAGTGTTCCTGCCTTTACATATAGCTGCTCCGCTGCAGAGACCTGCATTAATTATGACACAGGATAAGAATAATTAGTCATATTTTCATTCCTCCTGTGTTCGTGGAAGCTGGACTTTTCAGCTCTCCATAATTTGAACCAAATCTGATCTAAAGCTCATTTTCTGTCTGGGAGTGGAATTGATCTCGCTTTCACTTTTGATTCACACAGAGCAGATTCTGATAGGAAGAAAAATGTCTTTGTTAGGTCACGTTATGCGGACGCAGGGAGATGGCTGCTGTTTTATTTTATGCTGCTATTTCCCTTTCTATAGAACCTCCCAGTCTTAATGGTTTTTAGTTTTTATTTTAAGGGGTGGGTGGCAGTGGTATGTTTCTAGCAACGGACTTAATATTTGTGTTTTACATAAAATGCCTTGAAGTGACATTGTACTTTATGTATATAATTGGCTGTTTTATTGACCATAACCAGATTTTATTAATGTTTCATTTAACAAGTACAGTTGTGTTCAAAATTATTCAACCCCAATGCTGTAAAGGGTTTTAGGGAATTTAGTGTACATTTGTAATTGTATTCAGAATTAAATCCTACAAGGACTTTTTAAAGAACCATATGCAACTAAAATGACATCAATTGGTTTTGTAATACAGTAGTAAATGTTTCTTTTGTGAATTCTTCATTGACCCAATTATTCAACCCCTTAAAGACTACCACTCTGAAGAACAGAGGTTCATTCAAGTGTTTTCAATCAGGTATTGAAAACACCTGTGGATGTCACGGAGCAGCAATAAAGTATAATAAGCACCAATTAGGCAGCTTTAAAATGACTGTGATACTCAGCTCCTTCTAGACATTTACTGGTGTGGTTACAAACATGGTGAAGTCAAGAGAATGGTCCAGGAAGACGAGAGAATTATTATTTATTATTATTATTATTCTTTATTTATAAAGCGCCAGCATATTCCGCAGCGCTGTACAATAAGCACAGTATAGACAGGGTTACAATACATTGAACAACATTTGACAAACAGTACAGGAGGAGATGAGGGCCCTATTCCCGTAGGAACTCACAATCTGGGAGGGTTGGGGTTGGAAACAGGAGGAGAGGACAGTAAGGTGAGAGTGATTGATGGTTGCGTTAGTGAGTTGGGTGGTAGGCTTCGCTAAATAGGAATGTTTTAAGGGAGCGTTTGAAGGAAGAGAAGTTAGGGGAAAGTCTGACAGTACGAGGGAGAGCTTTCCAGAGAGTGGGGGCTGCGCGTGAGAAATCCTGCAGTCTATCATGGGAAGAGGTGATGCGGGGAGAAGCTAGGCGCAGGTCACTGTTTGACCTTAGGGAGCGGGCTGGGGTGTATTTGGTGATTAGTGAGGACAGGTAGTGGGGAGCTGAGTTAGTGAGGGTTTTGTAGGTAAGGATAAGGATTTTTGAACTTCATTCTGCAGTGGATGGGGAGCAAGTGAAGGGACTCGCAGAGGGGAGCGGCAGAGACAGAGCGGCGGGTGAGGTGAATTAGCCTGGCGGAGGCGTTCAGGATGGATTGTAGGGGGGAGAGGCGGGACAGAGGGAGGCCAGATAAGAGATTATTGCAATAGTCGAGTCGGGAGATTACCAGGGCGTGTATGAGTTGTTTTGTGGTGACAGCGGTAAGAAATGGCCGAATTCTGGAAATATTACGCAGTTGGTATCGGCAGGAGGAGGAAAGAGACTTGATGTGGGGGATGAAGGATAGAGCAGAGTCAAGTGTAACTCCAAGGCAGTGAACTTGGTTTGATGGGGAGATGGTGATACCCTCCACCGTGATAGAGAAGTCAGGAGGTGGGGAGGCATTGGAGGGAGGAATAAGTAGGAGTTCAGTCTTTGACATGTTGATCTTTAGGTGGTGGGAGGCCATCCAGGAGGAGATGCCGGATAAACAGTCACTGACTTTTAAGAGGACAGGGGGAGAAGAGGTGATTACTCTTCACAGGAAGGGCAATGGCTATAAGAAGATTGCAAAGATGTTAAACATACCAAGAGAGACCATAGGAAGCAGCATTCGCAAATTCAAGGCAAAGGGCACTGTTGAAACGCTACCTGGTCGTGGCAGAAAGAAGATGCTGACTTCGACTGCTGTGCGCTACCTGAAGCGTAGAGTGGAGTAAAGTCCCCATGTGACTGGTGAGGAACTGAGAAAAGATTTGTCAGATGTGGGTACTGAGGTTTCAGCTCAGACAATACGGCGCACACTGCGTAATGAAGGCCTCCATGCCAGAACTCCCAGGCGCACCCCCTTGCTGTCTCCAAAGAATAAGAAGAGTCGACTGCAGTATGCCAAAAGTCATGTGGACAAACCACAGAAGTTTTGGGATAGTGTTCTGTGGACTGATGAAACAAAATTAGAACTGTTTGGGCCCATGGATCAACGCTATATTTGGAGGAGGAAGAACAAGGCCTATGAAGAAAAGAACACCTTGCCTACTGTGAAGCATGGCGGGGGGGTCAATCATGCTTTGGGGCTGTTTTGCTTCTGCAGGTACAGGGAAGCTTCAGCGTGTGCAAGGTACCATGAATTCTCTTCAGTACCAGGAGTTATTGGATGACAATGTGATGCAGTCCGTCACAAACCTGAGGCTTGGGAGATGTTGGACCTTTCAACAGGACAATGATCCCAAGCATACCTCCAAGTCCACTAAGAGCATGGTTGCAGATTAAAGGCTGGAACATTTTGGAGTGGCCATCGCAGTCACCTGACTTAAATCCGATTGAGAACCTCTGGTGGGACTTAAAGAAAGCAGTTGCAGTGCGCAAGCCTAAGAATGTGACTGAACTGGAGGCTTTTGCCCATGACGAATGGGCGAAGATACCCGTAGATCGCTGCAAGACACTTGTGTCAAGCTATGCTTCACGTTTGAAAGCTGTTATAACTGTAAAAGGATGTTGTGCTAAGATTGAATGTCACTTGGGGGTTGAATAAAACTGATAATGAAGTGAGCACAGAAAAGACATTTGTGGTTATTTCATTATAAATGTTATGTTATATTTGTCTGACCTACACGTGCCTCTTTGATTTAATTGTAAGCAAGATAACTGAATGATCAAAATCAATGTCAAACTGGCCAAAACACTCAATTTCAGTGGGGGTTGAATAATTTTGAACACAACTGTATCTCTAAGATAAATAGGTGGACATAGCATTAAAATACCTGCCAATTAAATCTTAAGGGTGTTTCCACTCATCCAGTTTATAATAAAGAATACATAATGGTGTTTTGTGACAGGAGGGCATATACACTGAGTGGCCAGATTATTTTGACCACCAGACTTTTTAGGCAAATTCGCTATAATTTCGGCTGAAGTTGCTAGAGGGCCAGACCAATATAAATAGGGAAGCAGGTTGTTTACCACGACAGTAGAAGTGATTTTTTTCTGAAGATATGGGTAAACAACGCGATTTAACAGCCTTTGAACGTGGGATGATTGTTGGTGCTCGGAGCTATGGAGCGAGTATCAGCAAAACAGCAGAATTCGTTAAATGTTCAAGAACAGCTGTTGTTAAAGTGTTTAAAGACTGGACTGTCAGTTGAAAATCTGGGTCTGAACGTGCGAATTGTGGCCGTCAGCGACTAGTCAATGTTAGGGTAGAGCGGAGAGTGGCAAGACGGGTACAAGACAACAGAAGGGCAACAGTGCATCAAATTACTGCAGATCTTAATCAGGGATCCGCTCAAATGATCTCTTAACGCACTGTTCGCCATACACTGCATCGTATGGGATAAGGAAGCCGTAGGCCTGTTCGAACACCTTTGCTGTCTGCAGTTAACAAGATAAAACGTCTCCATTTCGCACAGGAACACAAGGATTAGACAGTGGAGCATTGGAAAAAAGTCATGTGGTCCGATGAATCACGTTTCCAGTTGCATCATGTGAGAATTTGGCGGAAACAGCTTGAAAGCAGCACCCCACATGCATGAGTTCAACCCTTCAAGCTGGTGGGGGCAGTGTTATGGTTTGAGGCCCTTAAAATTGTGTGGAACAACGTCTAAATAGCACAACATACCAAAGCATTGTTGCTGATCAAGTTCATCCTATCATGTTGATGGCGTATCCCAATGGAGATGGCTTCTTCCAACAAGACAATGAGCCATGCCACGGTGCTCGTATTGTGCAGGAGTGGTTTCAAGAACACGAGGGAGAATTTACCTTGCTTAGGTGGCCCCAACTATCACCAGATCTCAATCCAATTGAGCGTTTGTGGGGCGAAGTTGAAAGAGTCATCAGGCAGCTGGTTCCACAACCATCAAATCTCACAGAACTGGACAGTGCTATTCATCAGGCATGGCGTCAGATTCCTCGCAAAACCTTTCAACATCTCGTGGAGTCAATGCCAAGAAGAAGAGTATTGAAGGCAAAAGGTGACCCAAAGAAGTACTGATGGGGGTGGTCATAATAATCTGGCCACTCAGTGTTTATAAAGTCCCTTTCTCTTGGGGAGTAAGCGAAAATAAGAATATGACCGTCATTATGGAGTCGAAAAAGAACTTTCCTATGTATCAGCTTTCAGAACCATTCTTTTATCACCTTTTCTAGGTGATGTACCAGCGTTTCTGCTGCTCGCCATCTCGCCTACATATCCTCTTCTTTTGCAGCAGCCGCCATCTTTTCTTAATATTTTCTTCCTGTCCTGCAGCCCTCACCCTTCTCTTCCACTTATCCTCTGGTGCTACAGCCCCCCAACTTTTCTACCTAACCTCTTCTTGCGCTGAAGCCCCCAATTCTAATTCTTATCCTTACGGTTACCATATTTATCCTTACCATTTACTGCAGTTGGTTTCTATCCTACATATCCGTCTCCCCCCCCCCACCCCACTTCTTCTAGTTATCGTCCTCCTGTGCCCAAGCTTCCCTTTCACCTGGTCACACTCCTGCACTTGATCTTCTCTCCTCCTCCTCCTGTGCACCGGCGAACCTTCCGGCAGCGTCCTCTCTCCTCCCTGTAACCCATCCATCAAGCCCCCTGTCTGCGTGACGTCTCTCTGCCTATTAATTCCACCAGCTGACTTGTTCAACAATTTCCACCCTCTGTAATTGAACTTGGGGATTGTTCCCATTTATTATTACCGTCTGTGATTCCTCCCCGAGGTATCCTGCCTTATGCTTATTCACGTGGTGTCAGAATATTTTATAACCACACGAGCCGCAGCAACTCAAACCTTAAACCGCTTTAATCATCTCCGTATCGCCTGATTTACACCCGTTATTGCCGACCCACTCCCTCCTTTGCCGGAATGCCATCGCAACGGATATTTCAGAGGTTGTGTTTATTTTATGTGTACTGGGCGTCCTTTCTTGGACCCCCCCTCTTCGCATATGCCCAAATATAAGTCATAACGTTGGGCCTTGATCGATGGCTGTGTGATAAAACGATAAGATCCCGATATTAACCCAGTGCTGTTAATGCAGTCTTTGGCTACTGTAGCATCGTTGATGTGTATCGGAGAACTTGCATTAGCATAGCCACCACTTGTCCTATAGCAGATAATGGACTCAAAGGTTAAGAGCGCAGACTGTGCAGCCCCAATCAGCAGAGCTTTTCCAGGGCTAATTACCTCTTTACTGCGCTGACTCTAATGTGACATGTTTATTGCCTTAACTAACAAGTCATTAGCTTAGTTGATGTTTTTGTCAATATTAATTCCTTCATTTAAGCCAAGTCAAAGTTTAAACAAAGATGTCCAGCCCGTGAAACAGGCAGAACGTGTAACCTCTTCTTCAGCATCGCTTTATTTAGCGCCTGTTTCCGTGTAGAGTGGATTCGCTAAACATTGAGCTGGAGCTGCCTCGCCGCTCCTGTTATAGCCCAGTCTCGGTGGCGGCTCACTCGTTCGATGGACCTGCTTATTCAACCAAATATGTAGGTCTCTAACAGGTTGGCAGAAAATGGACAATGGGTTTTCTTCTTTCGAATCGCCCAACTGCACCAGAGCGAGTGCAATTTCCATTTACTACTACACTAACTTGACTTCAGCTCAATCTTTACTGATTAAATGTCTTTATCTCCTCTTCAAATGTAGCAGCGGCAAAGGAAGACGTTGACCAGGTCTTCTAGCTGATGGGGATACCTTGACCATGGCCATACTAGATGCCCCACACCAGCTATTAGCGATTCGTAGCATGAGCTTTCTGCACTTTCTACGTCCTATACTTAACATGGGCAGCGCTAGAGATCGCTAGTACTTTTGTAACCAACAGCTCTCTTGGTGCCTGCGCTAATTTCTGGAGCGAGGCGAATTGCAAAATTTTACCTACCCTGATGTTAACTCCAAAAAAACACAAGAAACAGGTCCTCGCCCAAAATAAACAGGCAATTGAAAGGAATGCAACGCAGGTGTTCTCTTGGCCCCATACACCATAGTAATGGATGTGGTCAGCAATGTCGCTGCTGTTGCAGTAGGCGCTATTATAAATGTATCCTTTATCCACATATATTCTAATGTATTGCCTAATTCTAAACATTTTATGCTGGGGGTTGTTCATAGTATGTAAACGGTTGAGTATTAGGGTTAGGACCATGTTTAAATGGACACATGGATAAGTCTTGCCCTGAAACATGTATTAGTCAGGTCCAGAAATATTGGGACATCGACACAATTCTAACATCTTTGGCTCTATACACTATACTCTATACACTATACTCTATATAAATCAAACTTTCCCTTCTTAATACTCGGTTGCAAATCCTTTGCAGTCAATCACAGCCTGAAGTCTGGAACGCATAGACATCAGCAGACTCTGGGTTTCATCCCTGGTGATGCTCTGCCAGGCCTCTACTGCAACTGTCTTCAGTTTCTGCTTGTTCTTGGGGCATTTTCCCTTCAGTTTTGTCTTCAGCAAGTGAAATGCATGCTCAATGGGATTCAGGTCAGGTGATTGACTTGGCCATTGCATAACATTCCACTTCTGTCCCTTCAAAAACTCTTTGGTTGCTTTTGCAGTATGCTTTGGGTCATTGTCAATCTGCACTGTGAAGCGCCGTTCAGTGAGTTCTGCAGCATTTGGCTGAATGTCAGCAGATAATATTGCCCGAAACACTTCAGAATTCATCCTGCTGCTTTTGTCAGCAGTCACATCATCAATAAATACAAGAGAACCAGTTCCATTGGCAGCCATACATGCTTCACTGATGAGGTGGTATGCTTGGGATCATGAGCAGTTCCTTTCCTTCTCCATACTCTTCTCTTCCTATCACTCTGCTACAAGTTGACCTTGGTCTCATCTGTCCATAGGATCTTGTTCGATAACTTGTTCGATAACTGCTTTGTTAGGTGTTGTTTGGCAAACTCTAATCTGGCCGTCCTGTTTTTGAGGCTCACCAATGGTTTACATCTTGTGGTGAACCCTCTGTATTCACTCTGAAGTCTTCTCTTGATTGTTGACTTTTACACACATACACCTACCTCCTGGAGAGTGTTCTTGATCTGGCCAACTGTTGTGAAGGGTGTTTTCTTCACCAGGGAAAGAATTCTTCAGTCATCCACAGTTGTTTTCCGTGGTCTCCCAGGTCTTTTGGTGTTGCTGCGCTCACGGTGCATTCCTTCTGAGAATGTTCCAAACAGTTGTTTTGGCCACGCCTAATGTTCTTGCTATCTCTCTGATGGGCTTGTTTTGTTTCTTCATCCTAATGATGGCTTGCTTCACTGATAGTGACAGCTCTTTGGATCTCATCTTGAGAGTTGACAGCAACAGATTCCAAATGCAAATAGCACACTTGAAATGAACTCTGGGCCTTTTATCTGCACATTGTAATTGGGGTAATGAGGGAATATCACACACCTGGCCATGGAACAGCTGAGAAGTCAATTGTCCCATTACTTTTGGTCCCTTAACAAGTGGGAGGCACATCTGCAAACTGCTGTAAATCCTACACCGTTCACCTGAGTTGGATGTACATACACTCAAATTAAAGCTGACAGTCTGCAGTTAAAGCACAATGTGTTTGTTTCATTCCAACTCCATTGTGGTGGTGTATAGAGTCAAAGATGTTAGAATTGTGTCGATGTCCCAATATTTCTGGACCTGACTGTATATTCTGCAGCAGGGAAATTATTGTGGCTCACCTGGCCTTCTTTTTGGATCTATTAAATGCAGTGTAATGATTCTACATGCTATTGGGTGGCGTTTATCATGCAATGCATTATATGTGTGCATATAAACATGGCTGAAACGGTCACCTTGGATGATTTCAATAATGCAGGGTGTGAGGGCTCGTCACTGGATGTGTTCATACTTATACAAGCTTATGTAGGCAGCGGATAGATATGACCCGACAGTAGCCCGGGTCTTAGCGTTTCCCTGGGGTGCGCTAAACGACCTTGTACATGTACTCGCGTGATGGCATTTTAGTTCACACCAGGTGATAGGGCTCTATATCGTTAACTTTAATTTTTTTCTACTTTTACAACATAATGCCTCCCCCCCCCCCATGGGTACATCAGATTTCTGTGCCCACAGGCTCCTGAGACGTAAATCTGGCCCCGCATACAGCCGCTGCGTTCACAAATAAAAATACACACTATAGAAATGTGATGTTGGCGTTTAGTGATACATATTGTACGTGATCCCCAGCGAGATATATTAAATTATTTTCAAAGCTGGCACGACACCCGACTTAATTGCTGCCAGTCTGTAATTGGGTTGTTGTGCGGCCTCGCTGCTGGTAAGGTTATTATTTTGGCGTAAAACTATGCAGTTCATTGTTAACGCGCACCAACAAGCTGTTTTTTAAAGAATAAAGCGCTGTAAGCAAGAGGCGCCAACGTCGCAGATCCATTATGGGTTTTTATATATAGAATTCTTTACGGCCGACTCACCGCCCGCACCTTCCAGACCCATAGTGGCGGTCTGACGCCAGCCTTCTCCACCCAACCAAGTCAGAGATGGGTTTCAATTGATTATATGTATCAACACATTTAAATATCTGGCCGCTTATTACTAATTCATCCCATAGCTGCCGCATAAATCAACACGTATCCAACTGGATCTCAAGCAAGTGTAACAAGTAATCCCATATGGACGCACTGTAATCTAGCAACTAATTAAATGCCGCGTAACAACTCGTGATACATCTTCCCCACCACACTCTACGTTCTTTATTAGAGAAAGGTGGGAGGGGGTGCAGGTTAGTTTTTATGTGATCTATTCTATTTTTGCTTTTTTTTTTTGTGTCCTCTATTTTTGTTGGTTATGTGATTTATGTTTTGGTTTTTTTTACCTTTTTTTTTTCTTCCCCATTTCTTCGTGACTCATAATATTTTTGCCTTTTTTGTGACTCGCACATATTTTAGCTTTTTCCTGTTTTTCTCTTCGTTTTTAGATTATTTATTTTTTGTCGTCTTACATTTGAGTTGGTTATGTGACTTATGTTTTTTTTACTTTTTTTTTTTTAAATTTTACGTGACGCCGAATATCTTTGCCTTTTTTGTGACTTATACATATTTTAGCTTTTTCCTGTTTTTCTCTGTTCGTTTTTTATATTTTTTATATTTGCTTTTTTCTGTTTACATTTTTTTTAAATTCTTTTTTGTGGGTTTTCTTCAGGGCGGGGGTTGTTAATAGTATGTGCCCCTGTAGCGATGTAGCCACATCAGAGACCCACATTGAACACCACGTGGCCCCGTCGGTAACTGGCGTCCAGTGCTTTATTCATTTTCTCTGCCTTGTCTTGGGAGTATTGATTTTGCTGGCAGTATTTTGAAGGATTCGGATAGATCTGGGGAGAGATGCGCACTCGGGCTGCGGCAGGGGGAATATTTGCATTATTAAGCCGCAGCCAGTAGTTCTCACCTCACGACTTCAAGGCTTTTATGACACTAATCATATTTTTTTTTATTTCTTGGTTTGAGATCTTTATGGATCATGCTTATTTTTTATTTTTATTTTATTCATTTCTTTTTGAAATTCTAAAGAACATCAGCGTGAAAGTGTAACAGCGGAAGAGCTGTCCTAAACGAATATTAACTGCGAGTGTTGGAATGTGGGGGACCAAAATCTAAAACCCCTACTAAATTACTGACAGACTATATACTATTTGGGAGCTATAGCACTAATGGACACTCTGGACCAGGGGGTCAATGTCCTTGGCCCTCCAGATGTTTTGGAACTCCGCCTCCCATGATGCTGATGCTCTGCTACTCGTTAGGTTGATAGAGCCTCGCGGGAAATGTAGCTCCAAAACATCTGTGGAGAGCCATGGTTGCTGATCCATGCCCTAGACACTATGTGCCACTCATTGTAAATTCAGAGAGCACATTGATCTTAGAGCCCTCATCCCTCTCTCCCCGTCCAGGGTGGGAGGCAGGGGTCTCATAGGGCTGATTCAGCCCAGAGTGTGGGGTGCTTTTGCTCTGCTCAGAAGCTCAGATTGCTTCCTGGATCAAGACCTGAATGCGGGAACCTTTTCTGGAACCAGCTCCCTCCATTCTCTGTTAATGAGCTCTCATTGAGCACCATTGACTTGGTTGGACACTCAATGAGCATCCATTCCCATCCCGCCAGTCATGTGATCGCTGTGGCTTACAGGAAGACATCAGAAAGTCACATCCGGTGCTGAGGAAGCCTGGTGCTGGATTCAATAAAATATTTTACAGCTTTCTAAAGCATTACATAGTAAAATACACTATTGCCAAAAGTATTCGCTCACCTGCCTTGACTCGCATATGAACTTAAGTGACATCCCATTCCTAATCAATAGGGTTCAATATGACGTCGGTCCACCCTTTGCAGCTATAACAGCTTCAACTCTTCTGGGAAGGCTGTCCACAAGGTTTAGGCGTGTGTTTATGGGAATTTTTGACCATTCTTCCAGAAGCGCATTTGTGAGGTCACACACTGATGTTGGACGAGAAGGCCTGGCTCTCAGTCTCTGCTCTAATTCATCCCAAAGGTGTTCTATCGGGTTGAGGTCAGGACTCTCTGCAGGCCAGTCAAGTTCATCCACACCAGACTCTGTCATCCATGTCTTTATGGACCTTGCTTGGTGCACAGTCATGTTGGAAGAGGAAGGGGCCAGCTCCAAACTGTTCCCACAAAGTTGGGAGCATGGAATTGTCAAAATTTCTTCGTATGCTGAAGCATTCAGAGTTCCTTTCACTGGAACTAAGGGGCCAAGCCCAGCTCCTGAACAACAACCCCACACCATAATCCCCCCTCCACCAAACTTTACACTTGGCACAATGCAGTCAGACAAGTACCGTTCTCCTGGCAACCGCCAAACCCAGACTCATCCATCAGATTGCCAGATGGAGAAGTGCGATTCGTCACTCCAGAGAACGCATCTCCACTGCTCTGGAGTCCAGTGGTGGCGTGCTTTACACCACTGCATCCGACGCTTTGCATTGCACTTGGTGATGTATAGCTTGGATGCAGCTGCTCGGCCATGGAAACCCATTCCATGAATCTCTCTGCGCACTGTTCTTGAGCTAATCTGAAGGCCACATGAAGTTTGGAGTTCTGTAGTGATTGACTCTGCAGAAAGTTGGCGACCTCTTAGCACTATGCGCCTCAGCATCCGCTGACCCTGCTCCGTCAGTTTACGTGGCCTACCACTTCGTGGCTGAGTTGCTGTCCTTCCCAAACACTTCCACGTTCTTATAATAGAGCTGACAGTTGACTGTGGAATATTTAGGGGCGAGGAAATTTTAGGACTGGATTTGTTGCACAGGTGGCATCCTATCACAGTTCCACGCTGGAATTCACTGAGCTCCTGAGAGCGACCCATTCTTTCACAGATGTGTGTAAAAACAGTCTGCTTGCCTAGGTGCTTGATTTTATATACCTGTGGCCATGGAAGTGATTGGAACACCTGATTCTGATTATTTGGATGGGTGAGCGAACACTTTTGGCAATATAGTGTAGGTTGAAAAAAGACCAATATCCATCAGGTTCATCCTTCCACATATCCTTATATCCTTATGGCTGATATTGATCCGAAAGCATGCCAAAAAAAACCCCTCTTAGTGCAATTCCAATTGTACTTAAAAATGAGGGGTAAAACAGCAGGTTAGTGATGAGGGGAGGTTTTAATGTTTAACCCTTCAGTTCCACTCTCATTTTTATCCCTAGAGCAAGTGGTGACATGCTGGAGAATTGCAAGAAGAAATTTGCCAAAGGAGCTTAATTTTGATTTTCTTTTTCTCGTTTTGGCCTAAAATTTGCAATTCTCCACCTACTACACCGTCTGAGCCGCTTTGTCTTCATCCTCCTCGCTGAATCAGTTTTTTTATTCTTTCTTCAATAAAGTGGAGTTCTGCAGCCTCCGTGCCCTCTGACCGGACGTATCGTACTCTCTCTTCCGGCAAAAGGCAGTCCGTGGCCGCGGAATGCTTCTGACACATGGATTACCGCGCCGGAGCGGAGATCAGGTCTTGCCCATCGTCCCCGGAGAAAGCGCGTACCGAATCTTAATTTAGGTGGGCGGCTGATGGTGAACTTGCTAATAATCCCAGCCTTGAGCGCGTAATTTATCTGACCCCAAAGACACGCGCTGGAGATATTTATGAAAGTAGAGGGGGCAGGACGTGAACTCCCAGGAAAATCCAGGAAGACTTCTGCCTTCAGGATTGGAAGCGAGAGCGGCCCGCCTGATGCCCGCCCGGGCATAAGGAATAACCTTCGAGGCGGCTGCTTCTGCTCTTCATAAATGCCACGCGAGATTTGTGTAAGCCGGCGGGCTGACCTCTGCACAGGTCCAGAATATGAAACGGCTGTGCGTGCTGACCCCAACGTCCCCCTTCCACACACAGAAAAGGATAATAAGGCATTGTGTAATACAGGGAGCTCAGGCCTGGTGGATTGGCCGCCGTTTTAACCTTGGAGTGCTCATGCTGCATCTATCTCAATTTTCATATATATTTTTTCTCTCTTGCTTCAGCCTTTTATTTTTTTCTCTTTTGGATTTTTTTTCCTTCCAAATCCCATAAATTGTTTCTTCTTTTAATATATAAATATATATATATATAATTAATCTTTAAAGGGAGGACTGGATAATTGTTCGTGGTTCTTTTTTCTCTCCTGATTAATGGCGCCGTTGTTCTGTCAGTAGGCCCGGGTGGCATCGTGTGTCTTCTGGATAAAATTTAAATATTGGTAAAAGCCAGGCGAACGATGGGCAGGAAATGCAAATGCCGCAATCTGTTCAACGCGTCCATAGGGTAATAGGAATGTGCTGGGCCCCGAGTACAGTGTATTAAAGCGTGATACCTCCCATCATATTCAGTTCTTTTGGCTGACTCTGTAAAGGTGTTTTGGAAAATACAAGTAAAAAATGAGAAGGTTTAAGACTCTGCATTTGTTTGGGTTTGTGTGTCTTGACATGTCTCGCCTCCCAAGAAGAGCAAGGATACCGGTACATGGATTCCACAATCAGGACTACTTGGTTTGATCCGTGACACTTGGAACGTGTGTCAGCACATATGAACATGTGGACTCCACGGAATCAAGTCTCCATTTATTTAAGTAGAGCATCCACCAGAAGCTCTCCTCTTATGCCCAAGTGTCCCTACTTAGCAGGGGCAGCCCCACGTCCATCTGTCCGTCTTTTCACTCCTAATATACCTTACTATTAGATTATTATTTTTTTAAGATGCTGTATTCAGGGTGTGCGGGTGTCTTTTTAGGGGCTCCTCCATACATTCAGGGTGTCTTCTTTAGGGGCTCCTCCATTTATTCAGGTTGTGGGTGTCTTTTTTAGGGGCTCCATATATTCAGGGTGTGCGGTGTCTTTTTAGAGGGTCCTCCATATATTCAGGGTGTGCGGTGTCTTTTTAGAGGGTCCTCCATATATTCAGGGTGTGCGGGTGTCTTTTTAGGGGCTCCTCCATACATTCAGGGTGTCTTCTTTAGGGGCTCCTCCATTTATTCAGGTTGTGGGTGTCTTTTTTAGGGGCTCCATATATTCAGGGTGTGCGGTGTCTTTTTAGAGGGTCCTCCATATATTCAGGGTGTGCGGGTGTCTTTTTAGGGGCTCCTCCATATATTCAGGGTGTGTGGGTGTCTTTTAGGGGCTCCTCCATATATTCAGGGTGTGCGGGTGTCTTTTTAGGGGCTCCTCCATATATTCAGGGTGTGTAGGTGTCTTTTTAGGGGCTCCTCCATATGTTCAGGGTATGGGTGTCTTTTAGGGCTCCTCCATATATTCAGGGTGTGTAGGTGTCTTTTTAGGGGCTCCTCCATATGTTCAGGGTGTGGGTGTCTTTTAGGGGCTCCTCCATATGTTCATGGTGTGGGTGTCTTTTTAGGGGCTCCTCCATATATTCAGGGTGTGCGGTGTCTTTTTAGGGACTCCTCCATATATTCAGGGTGTGCAGGTGTCTTTTTAGGGGCTCCTCCATATGTTCAGGGTGTGGGTGTCTTTTAGGGGCTCCTAAATACATTCAGGCTGTGGGTGTCTTTTTAGGGCTTCTCCATATATTCAGGGTGTGCGGTGTCTTTTTAGAGGGTCCTCCATATATTCAGGGTGTGCGGGTGTCTTTTTAGGGGCTCCTCCATATATTCAGGGTGTGGGTGTCTTTTTAGGGGCTCCTCCATATATTCAGGGTGTGCGGGTGTCTTTTTAGGGGCTCCTCCATATATTCAGGGTGTGCAGGTGTCTTTTTAGGGGCTCCTCCATATGTTCAGGGTATGGGTGTCTTTTAGGGGCTCCTCCATATATTCAGGGTGTGTAGGTGTCTTTTTAGGGGCTCCTCCATATGTTCAGGGTGTGGGTGTCTTTTAGGGGCTCCTCCATATGTTCATGGTGTGGGTGTCTTTTAGGGGCTCCTCCATATATTCAGGGTGTGCGGGTGTCTTTTTAGGGACTCCTCCATATATTCAGGGTGTGCAGGTGTCTTTTTAGGGATTCCTCCATATATTCAGGGTGTGCAGGTGTCTTTTTAGGGGCTCCTCCATATATTCAGGGTGTGCAGGTGTCTTTTTAGGGGCTCCTCCATATATTCAGGGTGTGGGTGTCTTTTAGGGGCTCCTCCATATATTCAGGGTGTGGGTGTCTTTTTAGGGCTTCTCCATATATTCAGGGTGTGCGGTGTCTTTTTAGAGGGTCCTCCATATATTCAGGGTGTGCAGGTGTCTTTTTAGGGGCTCCTCCATATGTTCAGGGTGTGGGTGTCTTTTAGGGGCTCCTCCATATATTCAGGGTGTGCGGGTGTCTTTTTAGGGGCTCCTCCATATATTCAGGGTGTGTAGGTGTCTTTTTAGGGGCTCCTCCATATGTTCAGGGTGTGGGTGTCTTTTAGGGGCTCCTCCATATGTTCATGGTGTGGGTGTCTTTTAGGGGCTCCTCCATATATTCAGGGTGTGCGGGTGTCTTTTTAGGGGCTCCTCCATATATTCAGGGTGTGCGGGTGTCTTTTTAGGGACTCCTCCATATATTCAGGGTGTGCAGGTGTCTTTTTAGGGGCTCCTCCATATATTCAGGGTGTGCAGGTGTCTTTTTAGGGGCTCCTCCATATGTTCAGGGTGTGGGTGTCTTTTAGGGGCTCCTAAATACATTCAGGCTGTGGGTGTCTTTTTAGGGCTTCTCCATATATTCAGGGTGTGCGGTGTCTTTTTATAGGGTCCTCCATATGTTCAGGGTGTTGGTGTTTTTTAGGGCTCCTCCATATGTTCAGGGTGTTGGTGTCTTTTTAGGGGCTCCTCCATATATTCAGGGTGTGTGGATGTCTTTTAGGGGCTTCTCCATATATTCAGGGTGTGTTGGTGTCTTTTAGGGGCTCCTCCATATATTCAGGGTGTGCAGGTGTCTTTTTAGAGGCTCCTCCATACGTTCAGGGTGTGGGTGTCTTTTAGGGGCTCCTAAATACATTCAGGCTGTGGGTGTCTTTTTAGGGCTTCTCCATATATTCAGGGTGTCTTTTTAGGGGCTCCTCCATAGATTCAGGGTGTGGTGGTGTCTTTTAGGGGCTCCTCCATATAGTCTGGGTGTGGGTGTCTTTTTAGGGGCTCCTCCATATATTCAGTGTATGCAGGTGTCTTCAGAGGCTCAAACATATATACATTGTGACGTGCGTCACTTTGGACTTGGGGTACATGGGCCTGGAAATGTATTTGGGTGGTGCAGGCCTCATGTTCTATATTATTTCCCTGCCCTGTCTTGTGTTTGTCACCCTGTGCCTGTAGAGTGGGTGCAGGGTGTTTATGTAATCTGTGTTTTGTATGAGTAATGTTATTGTCTTTCTATTGTTATTGTCTTTATCAGTTGATATCTGCTATATATTTGAGTAGTGCGTTAATCTGCTTTGTCAGACAAACACTGCCCCATTATTTGCTGTTTTAGACTGTAATCTTGTTTTCATTCACGGCTGTCATTGTCCTGTCTTGTCTAGGATGTTGAGCAAATGTTTATCCAATTATCTGTCCTAGACTAATTATGTCCCAAATGCCTTGAAGCAGTAGGAGCAGTAACATCAGAAACCCTCACAACATTTTCTAGGGTACGTTATGGATATGTAAATAACCCATGTTTGACCGCATAAATATCTGTGCCTGTCCCCAATAAACCAGTTCCATTTTAACCATGGAAACCTCCAGATCTACTGTACAGCCTTGTCTTATTTATGGGGGATGCTAGCAGGCTGTCTACGTGTCCCGGTCTTTAAGCTTTGTCTGAGGACTGGGGGAAGGCACGAGAGTCTGCTGGGGAGAACACGGGGGTCCGGCAAGAAAGCGGTATTGACAGATGTGACCTGGTAGGGGTACTGAGACCTGTTACACACACACATAAATTTAACCTGCCTTGATGAAAGTTCGTTGGAAGAACTGAAAGGTCGACTGGATTTTATTCGATATAAACACAGCACTGTGCAAAAGTTTTATGCAGGTGTGAAAACGGCTGTAAAGTATGAATGCTTTCAAACATTGAAGTGTTAATAGTTTATGTGTATCAATTGACAAAATGTAAAGTAAATGAACAGAAGATAAATTCATCCAATCAAATCAGAATTTGGTGTGCCCACCCTTTGCCTGCAAACACAGCATCAATTAGAACATAGGTTCTTATCTGCCGATATTTTCTTTCGGCCCAATTACATGGATACTTAACCTGGATTTATCTTTTGTTTAGGATAGCCTTATGCCTATCCCATGCTTGCTTAAATTCAATTACTGTTTTGGCCTCTACCACTTCTACTGGAAGACTGTTCCATGTATCCACCACCCTCTCAGTAAAATAATGCTTCCTGATGTTACTTTTAAACCTTTGCCCCTCGAAGACTATGTCCTCTTGTTTTGCCACTTTGTTTCCTTTTAACTATACTCCCTTCCTCAACCTTGTGGTTCCCTTTACGTATTTAAATGTTTCTATCATATCTCCTCTGTCTCATCTTTTTTCCAAGCTGTACATGTTAAGATCATTAAGCCTTTCTGGTAACTTTTCTCCTTCAAGCCATACACCATTTTAGTAGCCCTTCTCTGAACTCTCTCTAAGGCTAGGGTCAGACGAAAGCAGTTTTAACGTGCGTTTAGACGCACGAAATCACGGCCGTGCTAGCAGCAAATGACGTCCAATGCTGGGGAACACACGAAGTACGGCCGCACGAAAGTTCGTCCGCGCAACGCAAGTGGCAAACGAACGCATTTTTTCTAGAACGTCAAACCGCTAGTACGGACGTACAGAGTGCGCTGCGTCCGCTAGAGGCGTGTGTGCGTGATTGGGAGACGTCAGACGCTGCTAATGTCCGGCCAACATAACGTCCAGACACAAAAAGTGTTTTATTGATGATCCGTACAAAATCACGGACGAAAATGCGCATCATATGACCGCTATCGCGTATTCCGTGAAAAAATGCGTCCATTCGTTCGAACGCACTTTTTCACAGACAACGCGAAAAATGCGTTAGTCTGACCCTAGCCTTAGATGTCTATATCCTTCTGGAGATACGGTCTCCAGTACTGCACACAGTACTCCAAGTGAGGTCTCACCAGTGCTCTGTACAGTGGCATGAGCACTTCCCTTTTCATACTGCTAATACCTCTCCCTACACAACCAAGCATTCTGCCAGCATTTCCTGCTGCTCTATTACATTGACTACTTACCCTTAGATCCTCTGAAATAATAACCCCTAAATCCCAACCCTCAGATGTTGAGGTTAGGACTGTATCAAATATTCTATATTCAGCCCTTGGGTTTTTACGTCCCAGGTGCATTATCTTGCACTTATCCACATTAAAACTCAATTGCCACAGCTCCGACCATTTTTTTAGTTTACCTAAATCATTTGTCATTTGGCTGATCCCTCCAGGAACGTCAACCCTGTTGCAAATCTTTGTGTCATCAGCAAAAAGACATACTTTTCCATTAATACCTTCTGCAATATCACTAATAAAAATATTAAAGAGAATGGGTCCAAGTACTGACCCCTGAGGTACCCCACTTCTAGGTAGACTTGCAACGTGCACAGTTTTTGAAGGAACTCAGCAGGTAGTTTGTTCCAATCCTCTTGGAGAACGAAGTACAGATCTTCCGTGGATGTCGGCTCTCTCAGATCATTCAGTTTCTTTTTATGTAATCCCAGACAGACTCGTTGAATTTGAGATCAGGGATCTATGGAGGCCAAATCATCACTTCTAGGATGCCTTGTTCTTCTCTACACTGAAGAAGGTTCTTAATGACGTTGGCTGTATTTTTGAGGTCTTAGTCCTGCAGTAGAATGAATTTGGTCCAATCAGGCGCCTCCCTGTTGGTAGTGCAGGATGGATAAGTATCTCCATTTTGGCCCATATGAATCGCACTCACTAGAAAATCATATTTTCAAGGATATCAGAATCTGTAAAGAAATTTTGGTTGTTACCACTCCCGGAGTTGGCCGTCTCACAGTCACCAGATGGGTCTTTTTTTTTTTTTTGCACTGCTATTTTGCGGAAGTATTTCTGGAGTTCTATACACGTCACAGAGCCAGTTTCAGTACGAACCCCGATCGGATAAGACCCATCCGGTGACTGTGAGATGGCCAATTCTGGGAGTGGTAACAACCAAGATTTCTTTACCGATTCTGATATCCTTGAAAATATGATTTTCTAGTGAGTGCGATTCATATGGGGCCAAGTTGTGGTTCATTGTCTAAGACATCTTGCACTATGATGTTTTTATTTACATTAATTGTCTAGATATACTCCATTTGTCTGTATATTCATTCATTCCATATCCGGTTGTCCAAAGGAGGAGACCACCCACCCGGAGATATCTAGATACGTATTTTACTCATATCCACCGTCTCAGTGTGTTTGTATGCATTTTTTGACTGCATAGATAAGTATCTGCCTCTATTTGTCAGCATGGAGAGCACCATTAATCCTGACCAAATCTTCAACTCCATTTGGCAGAAATGCAGCCCCAAACTTGCAAGGATCCTCCACTGTATCCGGCAGACACTCTGTAATGTACCGCACTCCAGCCCTTCGGCAAACAGACTGCCTCCTACTCTTCAAATTTTGACTAGTTAGTCCAGAGCACCAGCTGCTATTTTCTGCACCCTCGATCCTAAGTTAAGTCGCTTACCCTTGTTTCCACTTCTTCCATGAAGACCACTACTGGCCAGATGTCACCGTTCTGTAGTCGGGTGTATCTGGGTCCCAATGGTTTCCGCCAGTTCTTTGCTGATGGCACTGCTGGACACCTTGCGGTGTTGAAGAGAAGTAGTTATGATGTGTCTTGTGCTGCATTAAGTTTCCTTGGCTGACAGCGGCATCTACGGTTCTGAACATTAGCCGTTTCTTTTTGCTTCTTCACAGTAGCTTGAACAGCACATCTTCAAACCCCTGTCTGCTTTTAAATCTTTGCCTTGGAGAGACCTTACTGATACCGTATAACTACCTTGTGTCTTGCCATGGTGTGTGACCTGTGGCATGAAACCTCACATTAGTAGCAGAGTTTGGCTGTTCCTCACCCAGTTTTAAGCCTCCAACACAGCTGTTTCTGTTTCAGTTAATGACTGTGTTTCAACCTACATATGAAATTGATGATCATTAGCATCTGCTTAGTAGAATTGCTTAGGCCGGGTGCACTTACCAGCGCCGTCGTAGCCATTTGACGCCGCAAGGGGGCCGGTCACACGCTTGTGTGTGCGCAGCAAGCGACCGCCTAGAAAGCCTCCCCGTCGATGCGCTAGGATGCGCGTAGACAGGGCTGCAAAGCGCGATCCTCCATAGGAGAAAACTTTTGCACAGTACTGTGTATCCACATACATATGCCACTCCGTTCGTGGTATTGGTGGCTTTAGCACCCGGGCAATTTACATTTTTTTTCCTTCTAAGCATATATTGTAGGCTAAAATGGGGCAAGAGGTTGAAAACCCAAGGGGCTGATAATTTGTTTAACCTCTCCTGATTCTGCTCTGGGTTTTAGCTCAGAGTGGGTTAAAACACACATTATACAGTCAGGTCCAGAAATATTGGGACATCGACACAATTCTAACATCTTTGGCTCTATACACCACCACAATGGAGTTGGAGTGAAACAAACACATTGTGCTTTAACTGCAGACTGTCAGCTTTAATTTGAGGGTATGTACATCCAACTCGGGTGAACGGTGTAGGACTTACAGCAGTTTGCAGATGGTTTTTTTTCTCATACCGCCATATGACGGAATTATTCCTGTCCGAACAATACAGCTATTAATAAGAGCATGAAAATAGCACCTTTTTCATTACCGTCAAAGGAAAGGATGTTTATCAGCGCTATAAATTCTACATTCTGACCCAAAGACGTAATAGACTGTCTGACCTAGGATCTTTGAGCCAGAGCCTTGTGTTGGGTCATCAATAGGGCTGATTTTTGGGGCGTTTGGCTTGTTCGTGGTTTTTTTTTTTTTTTTTTTATCATTTTCCGGTTACGTGTGCTAAAATCTGTTCAATAACCTGATTCCTATTCAAGTCGAGGATTATATTTCAGTTTTTAGGGCGATATAACCAATTCCTGTTAACGTTAATAAATATATTTTCCCCCTAAATACTTCCTCTAGATCAGCAGTGACCCCACACATAGGAATTGTTGACCCTGACGAGCCTGTTGTTCCCTGTACTTCTGATAAATCCTGTTGGCGATGGTCTACCTCTGGTTTTGGTTATCGCCCGTGTATTTCTGTCCGCACTAACGCATCCCTCTCTCCGTCCGATGGGACCTTTCAGTCTCGACTCTCCATCCATGTCACGTCTTTTTACAGGTCATACGCAATGATTTGTCTGTCAAACAATTTTCCCGGCCATTAAGTTTTATGCCTTTCTTCCCGTGTCCCGTTGAAGCCTTATGGGTTTTTTCTGCTGATGAGGCAGATTTTTTTACCATGTGCCCATTAAAGTCTTGTAGGAACCATTTCACTCATTCGAAAACCGTATATCTCTCTTTCTCTCTCCTTTCTTAAATCACAGGCAAGGCCTTGACGTTCCTGCTGCTTCAGCCGCCGAGTCCTAAGCTGCCGCCACACAGCACCATCCGCAGGACGGCCATCGATCTGATCGGCCGCGGCTTCACCGTGTGGGAGCCCTACATGGACGTGTCGGCGGTGCTCATGGGCCTCCTGGAGCTCTGTGCGGATGCAGAAAAACAGCTGACAAAGTAGGTGCTACATGATGCAAGATATGACCAAATGTCGACGACATTTCAGTGCTCTCTGAGTAACCCCCTCTGTGTCTAATATGCTGTGCCACTGCTGCAGTAGCATTTTTCAGCCAGCAGATGGTGATGTATGCTTGTCAAATAAGTGTAATCATGGCCTTTCCAATGATACCAAACATGACCAGATTTGGTGTAAAAATAAAATTAAAAAAAATAAATAATTTAAAAAGATATATATATATATATATTTAAAAAAAAAATTATAATAAAAAAATGTTGTCTGGGGGGGGGGGGGTAGTTAAATAGGACCTAGGCTGTCATCTAAAAATAATGAGCATAGAAAGGTCAGAATGAGCTCAGCGCACATAGGAAAACTGGCTCAGCAGTTAAGGGGTTAAAAAGCAAAAACATGTAAAAATTTTGTGTTTCTATTCTCGGGACAAAATTTTGAACCTATTTAGCCGGGGTCTTTTTTGGTGGTTGTAGATTTTGGGTATTAAATTACAAAAAAGGGTGTTTTTACCATTTTTCATCCTATTTTTTTTATAGTAATTTATAGGATATGATGGAAATAATGGTATTTTTAGAAAGTCCATTAATGGCGGGAAAAACAGTGTGTAATATGTGTGGGTTGCATAAACGAGTAAGAGGAAAATTTGACCTAAACATGACCAGTGCAGAAATGTAAAAACAGCAACGGGCACTAAAGGACAGATTTGTGTAAAACCGCCCGGTCCCTATGGTGTTAATATTGTTTGTTTGCTTACAGACATGACCGTTTATGGTTTGAGTTCAGTGAATATTTCATTGTTGACACTTTAAAGTGAAACCATCTTGGGATTTAACCCCTTCACTACCAAGTGATTTTTCAAATAAAAAAAATTAAAAGTCAGGAGCCAGTGGTTTGTTAAAAAATAATTTTTAATTATACAGTAATAAATATTTGGGCATATTCCCAGTGTATTACTTACTGCAATAACTTATTTGGCCAGTAGATGCCAAACGGAGATACAGCCGTTACAGTTGCAGCTCGTGTTCCCTGCACCGTCTGCTGTTTGTCCGATGTCAGGACATTCAGCAGCTGATTTTACACGGTTTTAGCTCTTTGGGCACTATGCTCACAGGGCTAAAACTTTGGGGGCACCTTCTGCAGCCCAAAAGCAACGAAATTAATTTGCAGCAATCAAGTTTAAACAAATTTAATTTACTATTGGACTGCAGAGCTGCAGATCGAGATGTGTATATCGGAGCACCGGATGGTGCCTTTGAAGCCCGAGATATCTCGATCTCTGTAGTGAAGGGGTTAATGACTGCCTTTCTCACCTGTCTGTAGGGATGCGCCCGATTCGTTCTGTGGTAACACTTGCCCTATAAACCTGCAAGTGAAATAAATACCATGTGCACCAAGGCAAGCGCCGAGCACACGGCTGGACCAATTTATTTCGCCCCGATCAAGCAAATAGCTAGCAGCTTCATGTGAATTCACATGCTCGGGAGTGCTGGAGCGGGTCAATACGCGATTTTTAAAACACAAAGGGTTTCTTAAATGGCCACGAGCGGTTGCTGCTATAATTTAGGGATGAAATGGTCCCACAGCACCTCATTTGGGCCTTGTATGAGTTTAGCAAATAATCCCAGGCGAGAGAGATCGACGTGCCCGCTTTAGCATAACGTGGGTAATTAGGCTCTTAAAAACACTGCTACAGGCCATCGTTTAGCAGAGCCGAGAAAGTGGAGGTCACCTGAAGCACCCCATAAAGGCCACGTATATGTAACAATAAAGCTGTTTATTGTGAAGCAGATGAACAATTAAACGCAGAACATACCGATTTATCATTAAAAGCAAGAGACACGGTTTTAGTTCGGCAAAACGGGATCCGGGCGCTTTGTGTCGTCGTTTTTGTCGCAGGGAATTCCCTAATCCTCACTTGTGAAAAAAATAGAATTGCATTAGAGATTGTAATCTGCGGAGGTCGGGACAGAGTTTTTATTAGGCGTCCGCCGTGTGAAGAGCTCCGGCGAGAACGTGTGAACAGGAGATAAAGGAACCGCTGAAATCGCCAGATAAGATTAAAGGCGACGGGGTTCACATCTCCGGCTTCAAACCCTACTGACCAGGCTGCCACCGGCGAGGTGCTAAGGGGCGAGGCCAACACCGGGAACAGGTCATACTCTGAGATGGAGAATTTACCATTAAAATACTCTCCGCGGAGCTCAGATCAGGGCAATTTAAGAGATATAAAATACAGCCGTGGGAAATGCTGCACTTATCTTACACCAAGCAGAACTGGCGGGCGCTTTTGAAACTGAGTGCTCGCCCCTAATGCATGGTCGTACTCGCCTCCGTGGCTTCCCATGAAGTCAGAAGGCAATAAAACCTCAGCAAGCAGACCTGATTACAAGAAAGTCATGCGATGGCTGAGCGTTATGGGATGTGTGGTGACTTGCTCTGTCGGTACTAATGGTAACGTTGCTGAACGGTAACATGATGCTGGTTAATGCAGCCGCGAGTCTTCTTGATCATCTCCTGTGCTGCTCCTTACATTTTAAATTAAATTACATGGTAATCTGGACATAAAAGATCTCCCTGCCTCCTCACCACATACAACACGAATCCTTTAACTGGAGCTGACCTTTCCAAATACAATTAAATAATGCTGTGGGGGGGGGGGGAGTCTATAAAAGGCTTTTCTTTAAATACCATGCCTGGTATGTTGCTAAGAGTGAGGAGGCGGGAGTATTACAATAGAAAAAATACAAATGATTATATATATAATATATTCACAAGTGATCCTGCTTGGGCCCAGAGAAAAAATAACAATGTCTGCATTGATGGGCATTTGGACCCCATTATCTTCAACTCCATAGCAGCTACAGGGTCATATGAGGTATCACTGATATGGCCAAAGTATGGCCTTTCCAATGATGACAAACACGACCCAGGTTTTTTGTAACAAAGAAATATCATTCTATTTTTATTTTTTCTTTCTAACACAGCAATACGTTACACTTTTCAATTATAAAGGGAACAATGATGCTGCACTAACTCGCCATCTCAAGTGTGGAGGTGATGGCACAATCTGTTATTACGAATTGTTACACCAAAAACCTAAACCGCCGCACTGCAGCAAAGTGCACTGGGGGGATTTTGGAACCCTGCGTCACTAATCTTTACACCTCTCAAGGTCAAGGGAGGTGTCATTGGACAGGACAGAGTCTTTGCGTTGATACCAAACATGACCATGTAAAATCTAAAAGAAAACAAAAACCCCCTTTTTTTCTTATCTACTTCTTTTTAGTTCCAAAGTGATGGCATTGTCCATTTGTCACGTATAAAATGAGCAATACCACTGCCATTACTCACCTTCCCATTTCCCACGCTGGGAGCAAGATCAGTGTTTTATACATAGTCATATTATTCATAAAACACCATCCTCCAAAACACAAGGGAAATATTTCATTTTTTTGGTTAGAATTCTATATTTTCGCAGAAAAATGCATTAGCAGGATCCCATTTCAATTTTTTTAACAAGAATGCCCCAAATAATATATAACCACAAAGGTTTGGATGATAAAATGTGCAAAAATTATTTTACACGGTGTTAATGATTGAAATCTGAATGGAACTTTTCTCACACAGTATCTGCCTGGTTAGATATACTCGTATCTGCCTGGTTAGATGTACCCGTATCTGCCTGGTTAGATGTACCCGTATCTGCCTGGTTAGATGTACCCGTATCTGCCTGGTTAGATGTACCCGTATCTGCCTGGTTAGATGTACCCGTATCTGCCTGGTTAGATGTACCCGTATCTGCCTGGTTAGATGTACCCGTATCTGCCTGGTTAGATGTACCCGTATCTGCCTGGTTAGATGTACCCGTATCTGCCTGGTTAGAAGTACCCGTATCCGCCTGGTTAGATGTACCCACATCTGCCCTATTAAATAACCTAAAATATGTTTTCATTTCACTAAATTCCAAAAAAAAGCCAACCAAAATCTTCAGCTCCAGGTCCATCGAGATATTAACCCGGCCCTGGTCCGGAGGACAGCGAGGGAGCGCAGGCCAGGTAATGTATCCAGCCCGAGTGTGGCTCGGGGTTACCGCTTTCAGCACTGAAAGTTAACCCTGAGCTACACTCGATATACCACCAGAGGGCCAAATAAATTGTAACGATTCTGACATATAAAATAAAACGCCAGGGAGGTTAATCCATTAAAACGGCCACAAGTCAACGTTTCAGTCCCTCTAGGGGACCTTCTTCAGGACAACTTTGCACCACACCCCCAGGACCAGGCAGCCGGGAGATTTGAACTTCATGGCGGTCGGTCACTAGTCCCGTCACTCAAGACATCTGCACATTCGAGCGTGTCGACGTCACGATTTCGAAGACCAATTACATTAGCGATCGGCCACAGAGAGGCAGCAATGGATCGGAGCTGCGTATGTGTGCAGCTCAGATTCATCATACCTTCCTTGCAATTTGGGCCCTTCGTTCTTGTCCTACTTACAGCTCATTTGTTGGGTAGTATTAGAAGTATACATTGATGTGCTTTCCGTGATAAAATATTTGTGTGTACTGTCTATCTAGAAGACCACGGTAAGTACTGGCTGGATGGAGTAGAGGTAACATCACTGCTCTATAACCGTAGAGACCCAGGTTCGTATCCTGGACAGAGCACCTCTCCAATAAGTGTCCTTGAGCAAGACACCTAGCGGTACATACTTGCCTACCGCACAATATCGACTGTGAAGTCCAGTGGTAATGTCTCTGCTCTTCGACCGTGGAGAAGAAAGTCAAAATCTCACTCAGCACATCCCTCCAATACAATGGTGGAGAAGCAAGTCTCGACTTTACGAGAAGCGCGTTCAACCCAACCACCAGGTCGCTGATCTACAATCATGGAAAGACAACTCGATCCCACTCAGAAGATGCCATGAGCGAATGTCCTTGGGCAAGACAACTAACTGTTTGGATGCGCCTACCCAGGACCGGCCCATGGTCATTGAGCCGTCTGGAGTGAAGGATGATATGCTGCCCCCCCCCACCACACCGCCTAAAATCCACCCACATCCATTATGTTATATCATGATATTTATCACTGATATATGCAGCAAAAACAAGTTTCATAGCGCTGTACAATGGGAGAGACAGAATAAGTATACAAGTTGCACACAGAACAGTAGGAGAGAGGACCCTGCTCCAGAGCTTACAATCGAACATGAGAGGGGACCCTGGTCCAGAGCGTACAATCTAAGAGGATATGTGTGACACACTAGGTGAGGGTGAATAGAGAATATGAAGTAGCAAGCACATGTGGGCTGGGTGGGAAGATGGCGCAATAAATGTACAGTGGGGGGAATCATGAAGTGAGCTGATAGGCTTCTCTAAA
Source organism: Leptobrachium leishanense (assembly GCA_009667805.1). Lineage (NCBI taxonomy): Eukaryota > Metazoa > Chordata > Amphibia > Anura > Megophryidae > Leptobrachium > Leptobrachium leishanense. The sequence goes on from CM019063.1 coordinate 64,601,202, forward strand.
TTAATGCGTTTTCAGAGACTTTCTGAAGGACTGGAGAGACCGTGATATATACTGATGTGTGGGAGTTTCTGTCACTGATTTGGGGATTCTCAGGGAGTTTTGGGGCCTCTCTGTCCCTGAATTGGAGGTCCCTCTGTCACTGAGCTGAGGGGATGTCTCGGTGATTTGAGGGAGTTTGCAGTCCTTGTATTGGGTCTCCAGGTGACCGGCCTGTCTCACTGCGCAATGTGACGGGATTGCTCAATGAGATGAGAATGTCACCTGGAGGCTGACAGGATGCCTCTCCCAGCCAGACCCAAGGAGCCCGGTGTCCCTTACCTGCCCTCCGGTCCCCTCTAAAACAATCTTTCAATTCCACCATCCACGTTTACATAAATAAATGTAAACGTGGATGCTAGAATTGAAAGCTAAATTGTTTTTGAGGGGACCGGAGGGCAGGTGAGGGACACTGGGCTCCTTGGGTCTGGCTTATAAAATGAATAAAAAAAATATTTTTCCTCTTTTTTTATTAATAATTATATATATATATATATATATATTTTTTTATTCATTTTATTTTTCTTATTTTATTATTATATATTTTATTTTATTTTTAGTTCTTCTTTACTTTTTTTGGCATTCGTGCAGTTCTTATTTTACAAAAACCAAACACAAAACAGGAAAGAAAACAAAGGAACCCCCCCCCCCAAAAAAAAAAAACCATATACTGTACATACTACCGCGGGGGGGGGGAAGAAAAGGAATATTTTACTAGCAATAATCCATCGAAATAACAAAATATCTTGGGTCAGGGGTCAGCACATCCCAGGAGCCCATTTCTTTTGAAAGCCGCAAATGTCATAGGTTATCTCCGTACAAAACTGTCACGCAAGCTTTTTAACTCTTTACCGTCTGTATATAAAGGGCCACATTGCACGTTAACCCCCTTGTGCGGAGGGCACAGGGACGTGAAGACCACTTATTGGGCAGACGGGGTCTGTGAGGCCTTTGCCGCCCTAAAAAAAATCTGCCGCTTGGAGCAACCGCTCCAAACGGCTTCCTGGTCGGGCCGGTCCTGCGCCTAGATCACAAAATACTTGTACTTCTCATAGATTGTAAGTTCCCTTGGGAACAGGGTCCCCCTGAATCAGGTCACCATCCATGTGTGGTATTACAATGTATCAACCCCTTGTACACTGATCTTGTAAAGCGCTGCAGAACAGGGTTGCACCGATACCGATACTAGTATCGATATCGGTGCCGATACCGGGTACTGCAGGAGTACTTGGTACTCGTGCAGTACCCCCGATATTTTTTTCCGATACCGGAAGCCGGCATTGAGCCGGCTTGCCGGTATCCGAGGGGCTGCGGCGGCTGTCCGAATGCTCTATCGGCATTCGGACAGCCGCCCCTGGAGCTCTGCGATACTTACCTTCCTTCAGCGCCGCCGAGAATGTCTTCGCGCGCGCGCGCTGGTTGGAAGGACCCCAGCCGCGACCACGTGGGACCATGTGATCACGGCTGGGGTCCTTCCAACCAGCGCACGCGCGGAAACTTTCCCGGCGTCGCTGAAGGAAGGTAAGTATAAACAAAGTGAGCAGCTGCAGGGCCTGTCCGAATGCCGATAGAGCATTCAGACAGGCCCTGCAGCTGCTCTCCGCTCATACTTACCTTCCTTCAGCGACGCCGGGAAAGTTTCCGCACGTGCGCTGGTTGGAAGGACCCCAGCCGTGATCACATGGTCCCACGTGGTCGCGGCTGGGGTCCTTCCAACCAGCGCGCGCGCGAAGACTTTCCCGGCGTCGCTGAAGGAAGGTAAGTATGAGCGGAGCGGAGGGGGGGGGGCATATCCATGAGCAATGGGGCAATATCCATGAGCAATGGGGCAATATCCATGAGCAATGGGGCAATATCCATGAGCAATGGGGCAATATCCATGAGCAATGGGGCATTATCCATGAGCAAGGGGGCATATCCATGAGCAGGGGGGCATATCCATGAGCAGGGGGGCATATCCATGAGCAGGGGGCATATCCATGAGCAGGGGGGCATATCCATGAGCAGGGGGGCAATATCCATGAGCAGGGGGCATATCCATGAGCAGGGGGGCATATCCATGAGCAAGGGGGCAATATCCATGAGCAAGGGGGCATATCCATGAGCAAGGGGGCAATATCCATGAGCAAGGGGGCAATATCCATGAGCAAGGGGGCAATATCCATGAGCAAGGGGGCAATATCCATGAGCAAGGGGGCAATATCCATGAGCAAGGGGGCAATATCCATGAGCAAGGGGGCAATATCCATGAGCAAGGGGGCAATATCCATGAGCAAGGGGGCATATCCATGAGCTGGGGGGGCAATTATCCATGAGCTGGGGGGGCAATTATCCATGAGCTGGGGGGGGCATATCCATGAGCTGGGGGGGCAATTATCCATGAGCAGGGGGCATATCTATGAGACCTGGGGGCTTTATAGGAGGTCTGTTCTTATTGGAAAGCGTCACATGGCATAAAATAAAAGTATCGGTAATTGGTATCGGTGAGTACTTGAACAAAAGTATCGGTACTCGTACTCGGTCTTAAAAAAGTGGTATCGGTGCATCCCTACTGCAGAATATATGGCGCTATATAAATAAAGGATAGTAATGAGTGGAGGACCTCCTCTGATGTTCTCTGGACTCCAGGAAGATGATTATTTTTATTTTTTTTCATGGCAGAATCTACTTTTTGTTTTATTTATGTATGTTTTGTTTAACCACAGAAGAGACGTCGGAGTGGTGATTGCTGCTTTAGTATAGTTAGGCTACAGGGCGAAAACATTTTGCCCAGATGTTCGTCGTGGCGGCCCTATGTACGTACATTTAGCTGGTGACTATATTGCGATATGTCTTATATGGGGGAGCAAGGGCAAGAAAAGACTTCTCGTATGACCAAAAACCCAATCCATTGTCCTCTCCGAGGCACAGCAGGGTGATTTTATCTGAGTTTAACAGCCGTAGTGTGATACGGTGCATGTGGAAATCGCTGCATAATGGAACACGGACCGTAAAATAGAGAAATAAGAAGCCCCAGAATGTATCTGTGTATGCCGCTGCTTAGAGAAGAAAAACGCGTGCGATTGACACGATACATCTTGGGACCAGTCTCTATATCACGCAGAGTAGGGTGGGCGACACTTGGTAAAATTACATTTATGTTTATCCCACAAATAACCAACCCCTGAAATTCTCAGTTAAGCAGAAGCAGCACATCCATAATATCGACGCACTAAGGGATGTGACCCCCCAACCCTGCATTTTATTCTTGCTGTTACACCCTCAGCTGTCATAAAGGTCGTCATTGCCCCGCTATACCCCAATAATTTAAGGGATCCGCCTGTAGCCTGCGGGAGCCTGAGGCAATCTCCCTCGTGCTAAATTGCACAATAAGCGGGGAAGCCTTCACTTATAAATCCGGAACGAGATCTAGATTGAAAGCGGCCCCTCACACCGCTGCTGGGTACAGAAAGGACCGCAGAACCAGAGCCGAGGCAACAATGCACACGTTTTACCCTCCCGCTGCCCCATTTATGTGCTTGAGTTACCGCGGAACCAATCAACGCACACAGCTGCCCGGCGCCTGCTTCTGATGCTCGCCCCGCTGTATGCCCCGGACGTTCGCTTTGCTTCTTCTTCCTTTCACTTCCCGTTTATACAAACACACACAAACACACAAAAAACTCCCAGTCACTAAATACAATAAATGTAGGTGTTTTTGTGCTTTGTGGGTTCACGTTTAGCCTGGTGCACATTGTTCGGATCCTACAGACTGGAGCTTTCAGACTGCAGCCTTTTAGATTTATATCAAAACTCCCAGGCTTTTAAGCCTGTTACATCGTCAATGTATCCCCTCCTGACAGGCCTAGACTTCCTAACCTAATGACTGCTCTTATGGGGTCGACTCATTCACCAGGTACAAACTACCTCACTCAGGTGAGTAAAAAAAAAAATGGCTAAAGGGTTAAACCAAGAGGCTTTAATATTCAACCAGCTGTTCTCCGACCTGTTTATATTTATTTTTTATATATCCTTTATAAGATTTCCTCATGTGATGTAGAATCAGTACAAGAAAAGTCATGCCGGACATATAAAACCATCATGAATGATATGTAGGGAGACCTCGTGCAGGAGGTAAAAACAAAGTCGGATCAATGGAGGGGTTAAACATTAACCCATTGATTAGGAACCACATAAAATATATAGGGGGGATAGAGTTTCTTACTGTAAGACAATGCAGACGCATTGAAGGTTATTCACTAGAGGCTGAATTTGCCACCAAATTGCAGTGAACGGTGAATATCACTATCTGCGTGTTCGGGGCAATTTGTCCATTCAGCAACTTGTTCTTTCACTGGGTGGCGTAGAGGTAACATCACTGCTCTATAACCGTGGAGACACAGGTTCGAATCCCAGCCAGAGCACCTCTCCAGTAAGTGTCCTTGGGCAAGACACCTAATGGTACATACTCGCCACCCAGGACAAACTTGAAAACGAGAGAAATCTCAATGTATCCTTCCTGGTATAATACTTTCTCCAAAAAAAATACAGGCGGATTAACCGTGAAATGTTGCCACATTTAGGAGTATATATATATATATATATATATATATAATATATCTCCTTACAGATAGGTAATGTTTTGATTGATTTTGCTATCCTATTGGCTTTTTTTTTTCTTCTTCTTTCCCAGTTTGGTGGAATTCGCCGAGGCTAATTCCACAACTGTCGATAACTGCTTTGCCCACTCTATTTTTGGCGCAATACGTTGACCATTTGGTAAATCCTTCCTGGTAAAATACTTTGCAAATAAATAAATGGTGAATGCACTGTATTTTTGCCGAAATGGAATCGCCAAATTGAGGTGAAATGGACTGAAATGTTGGCTTTGTTAATAACAACCATAATGTAAAAAAATCACTACAGATTAGCAAACTCGGGTTATTACTGAGAATGGGAAATCCCCATAACCCATCATTACATTTAAATTGGGGGGATTCCTTAAAGGATAAGGCATAAACACCACTCCTACAACATATCCTAGGCACACAATGTGTATATGTTTTTAGAAAAATTAGGGGTGGGGGATATAACCCCTTGTCACCCACCAGTTTCTACCCCCATACATTATCCATCCAGTTTTGACCCCAGAGTTTCGATAAGTTGCTGGATTCTATCGCACACCGAGCTCTCCAGTGCACTCCCTCTCTGACATAACTCAAATCCTTAATAACTTACTTGCACAAAACCAAAAAAGTGAACTGCTGGTCCTCCGCAATTTTAATACAGATCGGCTAAATCCTAAAAACAATAAACACTTTTCACTGTTTAAAACTTTGCAGCTAACTCAATTAATCTCCTCCCCACTCGCATTAATATGAGAAGCCCTAACCATACCTTGCTGGACTGGATTCTCTCCTCGTGTCCTGATAGAATACAGGAGGCAGGCGTTCTCGCTAATAGCTTCTGTGACCACTGTCTAATGTACTGCGTGCGCAAAATAAAGGCCACAAAATCTCCCCCAAAGGTAGTAATCACCAGATCCTTCAAGATATTTAATCTACAATCCTTCCTAAGGGAACTCCAACAGCTCCCATGGTACAGACTAAACCTAATCCCAGACCTGGACTGTGCAATTGAATACTTTCAGTCTGAGCTCCTGCAAGTCTGGAATTCCCATGCCCCGCTGCATAAAGTGCGAGTAAAAGGGGCCCATCTCCCCTGGGTTACAGCTGATCTTACTCAAATGTACCAGCTTAGAGATTCGCTGTGGTCAAATTTCAAGAGTACTGGTTCCATGAAAGATCACTGTGAATACCGAAAATGCCGCAATGCATGCACAAAACAAGCAAAAATGTCTAAAGCCCATTACTTCAATGCAAATCTAAACAATTACATATCAAACCCTAGAAATTTTTGGAAAATCATAAGTAACATATAAGCCCCCCCCCCCCCCGTCCACTCCCAACTTGCTGCTGTCACAGTAAACAACCAAACCCTGCAACACCCCCTAGATGTAGCAAATGCCTTTAATAATTATTTTGTTGGATGCGCCACCACCACCCTGATTGCTAAACTAGCAAACGACACGCAATCAGAAAGGCCGCATGCAGGTCAGGCCCCTACAACTGTGCAAAGACCCTGTATCAGAAAGGAATTCAGTTTTAGACCAGTGCCTGTCAGTGTCGTTACTAAACTTCTCCATAACCAAAAAATGAAATGCCAGTCTGGACCTGATCAAATACCAGCAATGCTGCTGAAAATCAGTGCGCTGGCAATTGCAAATCCTGTCGCAACCCTTATCAATGAATCACTGGCGACTGGATACATACCCAAACTCTGGAAAACTGCGAGAGTGGTACCTATCCATAAAAGTGGTGACAATACTTTGGTATCCAACTACCGTCCGATATCATTGCTCCCTGTAATGTCAAAAATCTTGGAAAAATGTGTCAACACACAAGTACTTGATTATTAGCAATATTGGAACTACTTAACCCTAGATCAATCAGGCTTTTGTCCAAATCCCTCAACTACAACCGCCCTTTAAAAATCTGCAATGATATCCAAGCTGGCATGGAACAAGGAAACCTAACTGGAGCAATCTTCCTTGATTTTGCCCAGGCCTTTGACACAGTAGACCATGGCATCTTGTTAAAAAAACCTTTTAAAAGCTCTGGTATTGGTGATCACACACTAACCTGGTTTCAATCATATGTATCCAACCGATAGCAATATGTGTCCATTTCTGGCAGCGCCTCCCTCCTTCTCCCAGTCACTTGCGGTGTACCCCAAGGCTCGAAACTCGACCCCCTGTTATTCATGATATTCATAAATGATCTCCCTAACCTCTGCAAACTGTACACATGTACGCAGATGACACCGTAATCTATACCAGCAAACCAAATCTCACGCAGCTTGAGGCCGTGCTGCAAGAACAATTCAGAGGTAGAAAAGTGGATCAAACACAACAAACCTTTTTTAAATACTGACAAAACTGTTACGATGCTCTTTGGAACAGCACCTAAACTACATAAATTCCAAACACCCATCTATGTGTTGGGGCAAAATCAAATGGCACATTGACAGCCACTTCTCTCAAATATCTAGGAATGTGGTTAGACCTAAATCTATCCTTTTGGCCACCACATCGAAAAACTCTCATCTAAACTTTACCCCAAACTAGGTGCCCTATGCAGTAAGAAAGCAAATTGGACAGCAAATGCTTATGCCGACTATTGAATACGAAGATGTAGTGTATGCAGCGGCCCCGCGAACGCACCTTCATAAACTTACTACATTGTATAACTCCTTCTGCCGCTTTGTGCTACAATGTAACTATATGACCCACCATTGTGACATGTTAAAAGATCTAACCTGGGGGGGCGTGGCTAGCCGTGGAGAGGAGATGATGTGCTTGGCGGAGCTCTGCTTCAGATTCCCATGAAAAGGGAGTTTTTGGGCCGGGTTTCTTTGCCATTTTTCCTTGCTGAGGTCCTTCCGTGGCTGGCCATAGGATACATCTGTCCGGATCCTGTTAAGTTCCCCCCTCCGGACTGGAGACTAGCATCTCAGAAGCTGCCGTTGTCTGAAGCACTTTGCCAGTGGCCATCTTGCGGCCTGGTTCCAGGGGGATCCCTTGCTGGTGCTCTTCACCCTTCTTGGCGACTATGTTCCCGATGGGGAACTCGGCTACGGGCTGACGAGATGGTGGGCCCACATCTCCCAGTCGACACTACTGGCTCTGAAGAGGAAGCAGCGGGGGAGCGTGCGGGGGGCCTGCGGGGCGGCTTACTTCCTCCTGGCGGAGAGGGGGAGGCTGTGCTGCGGGGCCTGGACTTCCTGTCAGGGGATGATGAAAGCATACTTACCAGAGGTACTTGGTGCAAAATTATGGCCGTGCTGGGGGCTTGCAGGATGCCACAGATGGTGAGTGACATCGAGCCCGCGTTGTCCCGGTGTTTATTTGCGGACTCTGTTTTCAAGACATTTTTTTTTCTCCCCCTTTTTTATGTACTCCTGAACGATTTTATGGTCCTGCTTGCTGAATTTTTGTGTTTCATGTTGTTCGTCTGTTGGAGCACTGGGACTCCCCATCCCCCCCTTTTTTTTTTTTTTGTTTGTGTGTGTGGGACATTGGGAAGTAGCCTGGGTGAGCCGCTAGGGTGGCTACCTAGGCTCTGTCCACCCTTTTGGCCCCAGGTCTCCCGGCCGCGTGGCCCCTTCCATGGTCCTCGGTTCCCCTTAGGTTACCGGGGTGAGCCAGGAATGCCACGATATATTTGGCAGTCCCTCACTACCTTATTTCCCCTTTTATATTATTATTTTTTTCCCATTTTTTATTTTTGTTTTCCTGGTGCCCCCTTAGCGAACTCCATCGCTCCCTTTTGTTTTTGCTGGATCAACCCTCCTGACGAGTTTCTGCACCCCCCCCCTGTTATTGTATACCCCCCTCCCCCAATTTTTGATATTCTACAGTTTCCTATGAGACCCCCCCCCCCTTATGTTTTATGTGATTTCTCTGTTTGATCTGGCCCTGTGAGGCCACCTGGCTGGTTGGTCTGTGACCCTTTGTTTATTGCAAAATAAAAATTTTGAAATACAAAAAAAAAAGGATCTAACCTGGCCGTCGCTTGAGTCTAGACGTACTCTTCACCTTTCCAACCTGGTGTTTAACCCTTTCGTTGCTGAGGCATTTCACACCTCTGTGCTGATGTAATTTTTACCACTTTCGCTCATCATGTTTAACCGCGTTTTTGAAGCCATATTTTAATATATGACCCAGACGTATTATATATCGTTCTTTCCTGCAGACTCGGCAGATTCATAACATGTTATTATTATATGTATACGTCATGTCCTGTCTGTATATTATAACAATAATGCAATAAAATTAGAATTTTCAATAATTTACAATGTGTAAAGTGTTTTTTTCTTCACATTTTAACATGCGAGCATTTGCGGTTATATTTTCTATGACGTGCGCTTGTTAAAAAAAATTGAAATGGGGACTCGTTACATTTTATTTTTTTTGGGGGGGGGGAATTTCACTATTTTTAACAAACGCACCTTGCGCATACAAAAATCGTTAGTGCAGCATCATTGTTCACATTATAATTGAAATGGGGACAATATTGCTGCATTAACAAAACAAAAAAAAAACTTGCTAATTTGTTTTTATTTTTGTATTTTTAATATTTTTTAAAAAAAACTTTTTACATGGTCATGTTTGGTATCGTTGGAAAGGCCATGCTCTGGCTGATCCAACGATATTAAACATTAACCCCTAGCTGCCACGGATCGGGAGATAGGGGGTTCATTCTCCACCATTGCTGGCAGCTAGGGGTTAACTCCAGGACTGGCGTCATCGTGCTATGCATGATGACGCCAGTCCTCAAGGTGAGTTCGCGGAGGCTTGGCCGACATCCAAGATGTCGGCCAGCTCCGGGAGAGGATCACGATCCGCGCTTTTCAGCGCCGAATCGTGATCCAGCTCCCCAGGGGTTAATGTCAGCCACCGTTTGGAAGGGCAGGCTGTGCCCTTCCAAATGGTGCCTGCCTTAATGCTGAGCCCCCCCCCCCGGCGATCGGAATGGAGCCCCCCCTCCCTTTCAGGCGCATCCATCCGCACACGCGGGGGGCGGCGTGCCTGAATTAAATGTCATTGCGCCGCCGCAGTGACATCTAATGTCCCCACCGGGGTCCCGGATTGCTGGGCTGACATCCAAGATGTCAGCCCGCACCAGGGGGGGGGCAGCAATCGGCCGGAATTGCTGCCTCCTGTGCATGGACGCGCTCAGCGCGTCCATAGCACAGGAGAACCACTTGTCTGGACGCACTGAGCGCGTCCATAGCAGCCAAGTGGTTAAGAGCTTTTCTGGGAAGCTGCCACCCTACCTGAATAGGCTACTTCCCCTAGCAGTTCCCTCATCCTATAACCTCAGATCCAGGACCTACCTTACATACAATACCAAAATACAAAAAGAAAGTGTCTCGATCCTCATTTTCCTACAGAGCACCACAATTATGGAATAACCTCCCAGACGCCATCAAATCTTCCCCCAGTCTAAAGTCACTTAAGAGCGCCCTATTAACATACCTCAATACGGAATGCACCTGTAAACATGTAACACAGTGACTATATACAGAATGCACCTGTAAACCTGTAACACAGTGACTATATACAGAATGCACCTTTAAACATGTAACCTAGTGACTATATACAGAATGCACCTGTAAACATGTAACCTAGTGACTATATACAGAATGCACCTGTAAACATGTAACACAGTGACTATATACAGAATGCACCTGTAAACATGTAACATAGTGACTATATACAGAATGCACCTGTAAACATGTAACAGTGACTATATACAGAATGCACCTGTAAACATGTAACACAGTGACTATATACAGAATGCACCTGTAAACATGTAACATAGTGACTATATACAGAATGCACCTGTAAACATGTAACAAAGTGACTATATACAGAATGCACCTGTAAACATGTAACATAGTGACTATATACAGAATGCACCTGTAAACATGTAGCAAAGTGAATATATACAGAATGCACCTGTAAACATGTAACAAAGTGAATATATTTCCTACATAATTATTTTCTGTGTTAATCTGTATATTTGTGTGTTTTTTTTTTTTTAATATCTTGCACTTTATTACTTTGTGTTTCTGTAATGACTGTTACAGTTCAATGTTCTTGAAGCAAGGACATACTTGAAAACGAGAGAAATCTCAATGTATCCTTCCTGGTAAAATACTTTGAAACTATTTACTTATGTATTTATAATCGCTAAAATGCTCTTTTTAAAGGGACACTAGCACTTGCAGAAGCTGTAACTAGATTACTTGTACATTACAAACAAAACCACATTATAAAATACATGCTGCATTTTTTTTTTCCTTTTGAAGTAATTGCATGTAAAAAGGAAAAAAAAATATTTTTTATCTCCTGTTCCTATTTTCTGGATTTTCCCATGATGCAACGTTTACTAAAATATATGCAAAAGTTTTACTTTACTGCTGGCTTTTTATCTTTTACAGTGTTTAACAGTTAATCAGGTGGAGGAGGGAATGTTGAGATAAGGCTGCAGGGGGCTATTGTGATGTCGAGTCTGAGAGCTGGCATCTGAATGCGATAAAATAGGGAGCTTAAAAAGACTTCTAATTTAGCCTTTGGCGTTGTCCCACACAATACAATGATGTGAGTCAGTGTCTGACCCATTCACTCCATTCTTTGGACAAAGCCACACAGTGAGGAGCAAGTGCTGGGAAGATACTGGGGGGGGGGGGGGTTTCCAACGCAAAATATCACTCAATGGATATCTCCAGTGACGCATACAGAGTAAAATATTTTCTTGACTAAACATACAAGAGAGAAACAAATCACATGTAAGAAATCAGCAAGCTAAAATAAACACAATAAGGACATTTCATTTTTTTGGTGGTAGCGGCCCGTTAAACAAAAAAGCACACTTAAAGCCCAGTATGCATTATATGCTTATTGTTATATTATTATTCGGCCTTCCTCTGCATATATATATATACGTGTTGACGATGCATTCACAGCAATGCATCATGGGGGCTGCAGTTCTACAAGCACTGGGGGACTTGTCTTTTGGCTGATCTATAACACACACTGGTCACATTTCAGAAAGGCCTGAGTGATGGGAGTAATGTCCCAGGCACACCTAATGTCTGAATATGTACCGTCAGGCTCGTAGTTAAAGAAATTGTGTAAATAAATTCGGTTTGATCTTCAGCATTACTGGGGGACGGATAGGATACATCCTTTCCCCGGAAGTAAAGATGTTGATGTGAACAAGTAAAGTCAAAATTTTGCATTTTATTGATTCCATGCAATCATTAAGAGGCTATTATTAGTGATTTTTCTTTTTCTTTACCGGGTTATTCAAAGAGATCCGAATTGTGGCCGAAAGGTAACCGAACAGTGAAATTAAGTATACGGTTACCTTTCCTGGCCATTCGGCTATTCAGAGAGCAGGCAGTTCGCCAAATCCTGGCGAATTGCCTGCACATACGGTGCCTGTTCGAGGGCAGTGAAATCCCCTAGAGAAGCAATGCTTCGTCTATTCAGAGAACAAAAACCAGCAGTGAAAAGTTGCCGAAATGCCCTGCCATTCGGCAGTTTCATTCGACAGGTTTATTCAGGCGAATCCCATAGGCTTCAATGTTAAAAATATTCCCATTTTAATTCAATATCTAATAAACCGTTCATTATAACATTCTGCAGTAAAGAGTCTCTTTATTTATAGATTTTTTTTTAGGATTTTTTTTCTTTTTCTTGCAAAAAATGTTGTTTTTTTTCATCGATTTTTCTTTTTTCTGTAACAGCCCTTTTTATTATCATTCGTTGGATCTTGTATTTAAATTCCAGACATTTTCATTCTGTAGTTTTTTTGCAAACAGTGTTTCACTTTTCCAACTTTCCAGCGTACGGGTTTTCTTTATGCTCTTCTTTTTCTCACCTCATTTGTCTGCATGTTGGGGTTTTCCGACGGCTGCTCTGCGCTGTGTTCGGCGGCTAGTCGGGTTTCTCCGGCATGTTTGGCGGGGTTATTCCAGCTGTTTCTGCGGGTTTCAGTGTGCATTCGCCGGGTTTTGCAGTTAGAGTTCCGTGTGTTTGCGGCAGGTTTTCCCTGCATTACGGCGGCCCTGTGGTGCTTGCTGAATACACTGCAGGGTCGGCGAACTAGGATCGCCGAATCGCGCCGAATTGCTTGGAACGAAAAGTCACCGAACGTGCGGTGACTTTTCGGTTCTCTTTGAATAACCCTGTTAGTATTTTTAGCCCCCATATTGGTACAGTGTGTCCGCAATGGTTAAGATCTCTAAACGAAGATGTCGGATCATCACGGGTTTCGTCAGGACACACCCAGCGCTGCCGTTTGTTTTATCGTGGTTGTAGCCGTTGATTTCCAAAGTGATAACGAGTGGATGAATACATTTTTTTTTTCTCTGAAGGCGAGAATATTAAATATATATTGATCCCGGATCACATGAGCTCGTCGTAATTGGATAGAGAAATTTTGCTTGTTCTCGGTGCAGCGCAGAAATACATGATTTACTCACAGAATGGGTGGGGGGGGGTTAAATAAACCTCTACAAACCATGGCTTTTTTTTTTTGCCAGGAACATGGTTTGTTTTTTAGTTTTGAATGAATTGAAGCCTATACGTGCCTTTTTAGCTATTGTTGACCGACCACACGATGGGTCACCAGTGGATTCAAATAACATACTGAGGCAACTTATGTTGTTTTTCATTCTGTATCTACCCTCCTCCCCCACCCATTTATCCAACATGATCTCTTTCAGATCTAACCGCCAGAGCATTTTCCCTTTGCCAAGGCTTGGCGAGGTTTTTCCTTTCGTCCTTTCTATTGTCTGGGTAGACTAGTTAGAACATCGCTGCTCTACAGCCGTAGAGAAGCCGGTTTGAATCCTGATGAGGAGAAAACCTGACCAGCACATCTGTCCTATACAACGATGAGAAGCCGGATTTACCACCTGGAAAGCAGATTCAGATCCTCCTCAGAACACGTTAGCAGCAAGTGAAGATGAAGACAACTTGAAGTTCAAACCGAGCATCAGAATGAGGAAGAAAGGATATTTAAGTAACTTTGAACCAGATGGGCTGGTCTGAGTATATCAGAAACTGCTGATCTACTGGGATTTTCCCCCCACAGCCATCTTTAGGGTTGACAAAAAAAGAGAAAATGTGCAGTGAGCGGCAGTTGTGTGGACGAAAATGCCTTGTTGGTGTCAGAGGTCAGATGAGAATGGACAGACTGGTTCAAGATGATAGAAAGGCAACAGTAACTCAAATAACCACTCGTTACAACCAAGGTCTGCAGAATACCATCTCTGAATGCACAACACGTCCAACCTTGAAGCAGATGGGCTACAGCAGCAGCAAAGCACACCGGGTGCCACTCCTGTCAGCTAAGAAGAGGAAACTGAGGCTACAATTTGCACAGGCTCACCCAAATTGGACAAAGAAGATTGGAAAAATGTTGCCTGGTCTGATGAGTCTCAATTTCAGTTGGTTGGGTCAGAATTTGTCATCCACAGCATGAAAGCATGGATCTATCCTGCCTTGTATCAACGGTTCAGGCAGGTGGTGTAATGGTGTGTGGGGGTATTTCTTTGGCACACTTTGGGCCCTTAGAAGCCAAATGAGCATCATTTAAATGCTACAACCTACCTGAGTTTTGTTGCTGACCATGTCCATTCCTTTATGACCACAGTGTACCCTGTATCTTCTGGTGGCTACTTCCAGCAGGATAATGCACCATGTCACAAAGCTCAAATCCTCTCGAACTTTAAATCCTCTTTAACATGACAATGAGTAAACTGCACTCCAATCGCCTCCACGGTCACCAGATCTCAATCCAATAGAGCACTGTTGGGATGTGGTGGAACAGGAGATTCGAATCCTGGATGTGCAGCCGACAATTCTGCAGCAACTGCGTGATGCTATCATGTCAATATGGATCAAAATCACTGAGGAATGTTTCCAACATCTTGTTGAATTTATGCCGTGAATAATTAAGGCAGTTTTGAAGACAAAAGGGGGTCCAATCCGGTACTAGTAAGTTGTATCTAATATACACTCACCGTCCACTTTATGAGTGCAAGATCTCTTGGGGAAAAGGATCTCCCAGTCATACAACGTCATCCTCGTTATGCTCTGTATCACCCCCTTCTTTACTATCTTCCAGAACGGCAAGTCTTGTTGGTGTTCCTGGTATGCATTGGAAATACCTACCAAAAGTAACCAGCATCAGGGTCCTTAGTTCCCAAGGCTCCTTGATGCGCATGAGGAGTGAAGGGTAGCCCATCTGGTCTGATCACTCAGAAGAGCTACTGTAGCCCAAATTGCTGAAAATCCTAATGGTGGCCATAATAGAAAGGTGTCAGCGCACACGAGACACGCACCACCTACCTAGAGAGTGTTGCAGACCATGTACACCCCTTCATGGTCATGGTGTTCCCTGAAGGCAGTGTCCTCTTTCAGCAGGATAATGCATCCTGTCACACTGCAAAAACTGTTCAGGAATGGTTTGAGGAAGATGAAAGAGCTTTCAAGGTATTGCCTTGACCTCCAAACTCCCCAGATCTCAATCCAACTGATGATCTTTGTGCTGTGCTGGAGCTACTAATCCCATCCAAGGAGGCCCCACTTCGCATGGTGCATGACTTAAAGGATCTGCTGCCAATGTCTTGGTGCCAGATACCACAAAGCACGTTCAGAGGTCTTGTGGAGTCCAAGCTTTGATGCATCAGAGCTGTTTTGGCAACACGAGGGAGACGTACACTGTATTAGGCAGGTGGCTTTAATGTTGTTGATCAGTATTTATATACCCCTTATCCGGAGTTCTAAAAATCCGAAAAAAATGAATTGGTCATTAACATGAAACCACAAGTGGAAAATTCAACACCTGACCGAATTATTACAAATAATCATGAAATGCCTTTTCAGGCTGTGTGTATAAGGTGCATATGAAACACAGATTAATTTTGTGTTTAGACTTGGGTCCCAACGCCAAGATATCTCATTACATGCAAATATTCCAAGATCCAGAAAAATTCCAACTCTAAAACACTTCTGGTCCCAAGCATTCGCGATGAGGGATACCCAAACTGTGTATGTATATATCTCCATGGTGGCTAACCATTTGGCACTGCAGCTGTTGAGACAATGTTTCCCTGCAATGTTCAGCCAAGCAAATTACATTCTGGGCATTAGAGGTAAACCCGGCGTGCCTCAGCAGGAACCCTGAAGGTTAGCCGACCTCGATTTAAATGAATTTGACCATCTGAATTGATGAATTGGGCTTCTGGTATTTTCCTCTTTTGTGATAGAGCTGGAGGTGTCCTGGGTGGAGACCCTCTGGATGTCAAGCTACACCATGCCTTCTGACTGTTTCAAAGCAAGTGAAACAGTTGGCAACACTCTATGTCCCGAATCCGCCTTTGTCTGTGGCTGCTGTCGCCATGCAATGTGCCGACTACCTCGTGCATGGCTTTTCAGTCTGAAAGCCAGCAGGTCCCGCCGCAGGAGCAGCTTAATCTCTGACCACATACTACCACTGCCGAGCCGCGGTGATGAATTAGCTAGGAGCCTGTTGCTTTTTTTCCCCTGAAGCTTCATGTGTAACTGGCACAAAAAAAGCAACGGTAATGGAGGAAAATGAAAGCAAGAACAATATAAAGCCGCTGACGGGAACACGTGCATAACTTCCTGAACGGGGATAAAAGGAGGTTTCTACTTAGTGTTTTCAATCCTAGGACACCGAATGACTTCTGTGAGCTTTTGAGAATTAGATTTTGGCAAAGAAAGATGCTCACAACACGATCTGGAACCACGTCATGCCTGGGATAATGCTCCAGCTCTTAAGACCTCTGGGGGGGGCTGAATGAATCTCAGATTATTTGTAAGGCTTTACCTTGGTTAACATGTCCAGGTCTTGAATTCAAATTCGGAAAATTACTAGAGGACTTTCAGAGCAAGAAAGCCTAATTATGTAAACGTGGCTGGACCGGGAAGGACAAATTAGGTGGCACGAGAGACGTTTACAAATATTTCATATTTACATGCTTGGATAAGCCTATTCTCAGGACTACTTCTGACACCATCTTTGTAGACCTTTGCCAATATCTACATTATGGCTAGTAAAGGATTCCCTAGGACCTCCAGCTTGGGTGAGGGATTTCTGTAGTTCAGTAGGCCTGGTGGGTTATCGCAAAAGCTCTCTACTTATTGACTCACACCTATTTTTTCCATTTTCTCTTGTGCTTCTTCTTGAGTCCATGGGCTTCACCAGTAGGTTTATTCGTCAACATATGTCCAAAGTGGGCTAGAGGCGAGCAGAGCCTCAGGGCTCACTAGTGGGGAAGGGAGATAAGTGCTGGAGGAAGGAGAGGAGAAAGGGGACTCTTAGTTTGGAAGATGGGTTTTCGATCTTTGGGTTAAGGCGGGGAAGGGCCATTTAAAATTGAAATGGGGCCTTGGGAGTCATGACACCCCCTTGTCATGGAGCTGATGTAACGCTCCATGCTTCAAACCCCAAGAGACTTTATGTTCATTTATATCGTGTGATTTTAAATATATTTTACATTGTTTGGTTTTAGTTTAAATTGGTTTAGTGTAAAATGGCATAGCTTTGGCTTTAAATATACTTATATTCCTGTAGGTAATGTGTTTCTGTATAGCCAGTAAACAAGCTTTACTGCTGTGTAATTTGTGCAACAGGGCTTTTCCCCTTATCTAGCTGCATGTTTATTTCAAGGGATCTGTGATGGTGGTTGTGTTTAATCTGATGTGTTCGAACAATGGATTATACAAATGTTGTGTGAGCTGAAGGCTTAAGAATGTAAAGAATGTTTATTGTAAATAACTGACATAATGTAATTAGTATATTGGTAGGACGAGGTGCGTCATTTATGCAAATTATGACTATTGGACTTCAGCATAAATGGTGGCGTTTTGTTCATTAAAACTCAGAGAACTCTCAGAGCTCAGAGAGAGAGAATCCTGTTTTAAAGCATACAGCTGCGCCTGGTGTCTTTATTACAAACTACGCTACACTATATACTCAACATCAGAAGGCACCGAGCGGCCTTCTGGAAATTCCTAACGGCTCCAGGGCAGAGGAACAGAAGCAGGCGGGTCAAGCTGCTCGAGGCGCTGAGGACAGCGCTCCCAGTGGCCGGGCTGACCGCAACGAAGGGGTGTCTGGAGAGTCAGGACAGGCGGAAGAGAACGGTTCCGTCACACCCCTTTTTTGGGGCCTGGAGTGGCATGGGTGTCTGTCTTTGTGCATGTGTTCTTTGTGTTAGGTGAGGCATAACCAGAGTCTTGCCAAGGGCCAAATTAATATTATGGATGATCCAGAGGCAGAAGGTGTCATAGGTGTAGAAGACATGAGTAGAGAAAGGGGCATGTTTTCTAATTTTTTTCCCACTGGCAAAGCACAATCCAACAAGTCTTGATGCTGCAATCCATGGAGTCCAATGCTCTCCAGAAGTCAATACCAATGGCAGTGCGGGACACTGTTGTTACGGTTTATGGGAGCTTGTATGATTACAGGTCTGGCTGCTTTAATCAATGGTTAAGGCGTAATGGATTTTTATCTCTGGGGGCGACATGTCATTTTATTATCAACTAGGTGGAAAGCCTGCCCAGAGGGCAGTCTATTGTCGTCAGCTCAGAATTCACGTCCACATATTTGGTTTTCAATGTCCTATCCAAGAGTATCTCTCTATATAAATGCATTTGTAACGCATCCGGCGCCAACCCATCTGCAACAGGAGGGCCAACTGAGCAGCTCTGATGGGTGCGCGCACAGATGACAGCGCATTACAAATGCCTTTATATATTCGAGCAGGTTCCTCTTCCCCTTAGATTGTAAACTCACGGGAACAGGACCCCTTAGATTGTAAGCTCATGGGATAGCTTGCAAGCTCATGGGATAGCTTGCAAGCTCATGGGATAGCTTGCAAGTTCATGGGATAGCTTGCAAGTTCATGGGATAGCTTGCAAGTTCATGGGATAGCTTGCAAGCTCATGGAATAGATTGCCAGCTCATGGGATAGATTGCAAGCTCATGGGACAGATTGCAAGCTCATGGGCTGTGTGAGCCCCTCCAACACAAACATTGATACTCACAGCGTCCCACACCGGGCGGCCACCCCCAGGTTAGCGCCGTAATGCTCTGTGATGCACAACTCCTGCCCGCAGTAAAGTTGGCAAGTCTCTTCCGTGTAAGAGTCCGAGAACAGCGAGCCCAGGTTCCACACTCCGCCGTCTTTCTATTTGGGCGGTTGGATGCGCATGCGCAGAGGCAGCGTGGCGACGGACACGCTGCCTCTTACTGTATTATAGTATAGATAATGCCTTATAAAGTTAATAAGCAGACTGTTGGTGACCCTATCTGGATTTTCTGGATATTCTTGGCAAAGTGTTATATCAAGGCTATGGTAGTAAATGAAGCAGTAAAGTATTCATATGGAGTTTTAGTTTCTCTTCTGGGATTTTTGGGGGTGAGTTAATCGTATTGCTGATCAATTTATGAAACTGTTTATATACAGTCTCTGAATCGGTTATTTATTTTCAGTTTGTTTAGGACAGGGATCTGAAACTCATGCCCCGCCCCCAGATGTTTATTGCCTACAATTCCCAGATGTCTTTGAATGCAATAAAGCCAGTGTATCATGGGAGTTGTAGTTCAGAAACCACTGGGAGGGCGTAGAGTATGAGATCCCTGGTTTAGGAGTTAGGCTGGCCGTCCACTGGGTCCGTATTTGTGCGATTGGTGTAATCATCCGATATTGCCTGAAGTCGTCTTACTGATCCCACAACATGCAGGTGAATCAGTCCTCTTTTACTGTATCCGACTTCCATCGGATGACTTCAGATGATTTTTTGCGACAACAGACTAGTGATCCTTCCCTTTTCAATAGGATTTATTGGACGATGCCGGAACGATCTGATACAATTTACATTACTAAATGAATAAGGGGAATGGAAGATTTAAGTTATGAGGAAAGACTAACGAGCTTAAACCTGTTTAGAGAAACCGTGCCTTAGAGGGGATCTGATAACTTTATATAAATATATACGGGGCCTTAGAGGGGATCTGATAACTTTATATAACTATATACGGAGCCTTAGAGGGGATATGATAACCTTATATAAATATATACAGGGCCATTATAAACAATTGTCTGGAAACCTATTCATTAACCTCCCTGGCGGTCTGTTTTTTTGACATTTCATGTCAAAAAGCGCTCTATTTATTTAATTCCCCCCCCCCCAGCGGCATCCCGAGTGTGGCTCGGGGTTAAATCCTATGCTGGAAGCGGTAACCCGGAGAAACACTCGGGATGCATCACCTCTCCCTGCGCTCCCTCGATGTCCCCACAGCCTCCTCTGGCGATCGCGACCCTCATACTTCCTGGTTCCATCCTCGCGAGAAGGGATCCAGGAAGTATGAGGTCGCGATCGCCGGAGGAGGCTGTGGGGACATCGAGGGAGCGCAGGGAGAGGTGATGCATCCCGAGTGTTTCTCCGGGTTACCGCTTCCAGCATAGGATTTAACCCCAAGCAACACTCGGGATGCCACTGGGGGGGGGGATTAAATAAATAGAGTGCTTTTTGACATGAAAATCGCTCTGGTATATTTGGGTTCGGCCAGAACGTTAAGATTTGCAGTTACCGCCAGCTTTTAAAAGACATTAAAATTATGTGCTCAAACGTCATTTGTAAAAAGATGCGCATCGATTGTAATACCAGCCGCGTACCAGCGCACAAACGCATTTGCGCTCACAATGTTAAGTATGGGATGCGCGCACGAACTTTGGTTTGCGCAGGGTCACTCGCGTTGGACGTTATCGCAAATTTTGTGCGCGAATGTCCTAATACGATGTTCAGCGCAATGGGTTTTTCCCCTCGCGTTAATGCGTTTTTGCACACGTGCAAAATGGTGCGCAAAAAATGTAATAGTGCCCGAAGTATATAGTTAAACTGCCGTGCCGCAGGAGGGAAATTGCCCCGTAGAGAAGTGATTCGGTTAGACTGCCCTTAGGACTCAATGTTTTGTTTTTTTTTTAAAAAATCCTATTTAATTTCTTTTATTAAAACCGTTTATTTTTGTCATCTGCAGCAAAAAGCCTTTTTAGTTACGGATTTATTTATTTATTTATTTTTTAAAAAAATTCTTTGGAAAATTTTGGGTTCCCACTTTTGTTTTTTAGAAAAGACTTTTTTTCTCTTGCTGAATGTGGCTTTTTTTCTCTCCCCTTAAGAACGGCTGCGTTCAGCGTTGCTGTCCCTGGTGCTGAAAGCTATTTCGGGAACATGGGCTTTTAAACACCCCCCCCCCCCCCGCTGCAGCTTTCACTATATTTTTTTTATTTTTTCATCTGCACTGGACAGGGCTGTCCTTGGTGCTGAAACCCAGTCCAGACGCTTCCAGTGGATGACCCTGGTGGGCCAATGCCTTTTGTCGGTAGGCGGACTGCCAAGTCGTCGTCTGACTGCGGACCCAGTGGACGGCCAGCCTTAGTCAATGCTATATGAATCCCATTGTAATACGCCATGGGGAATAATATAGACATTCCGGATTTCTACTGCACGGTTTGAAGAGTTGGGCAAAGTACTACATCGTAAGCGGTCTAATGAAGCCACGAAACCCTTAATAGTTTTTTTGTTGTTGATTAAATACTCCTAACATTTCTAAAAAACAACAGTATTGTAATATACCTATTCGAAAACTTTAAACACGGAGATTTAGCCTATCTGTGTTTTAGACTTTCTCCTGGGTGGTGTTTGGGGTTTGGCACATGACTTTATTGTCGCTCCTTGAATGAACCGTTCAAGGAATCGGCTAAAATACTAGAATGAAGTGTTTGGAAGGAAAGGTTTGCAGGTTGAATTGCACCGAGCGGTGAATTTCCCTATACGGTGTAATTTCATGGCAGGTCGTCTATTCAGAAAGCTGTCAATTTGCAAAATACAGTGCAGTTCGCGCAATTCGGCAATCTTTGGTGGCAGCGAAATTGTCCCATAGAGAAGTAATGGTTAATGTATTCACAGAATGTCAAACTGCACCGAAATGTCACTGATTTTCAGTGTTTCGGTATGACCGGTTTAAACAGGCGAATCCCATAGGATTCAATGTAATCTATATATATATATCGTTATTTATTTTTTTATTCAAACTTTTATGCTTTTCATTTTCAGCAGTCTTTTTATTTATTTTTGGAACATTTTGATGTATTTTTATTGTGGAAAAAAATGTTTTGTCGACATTTTTTATCTTCCCACCCTTTTTTTTTTTTTTTAATATTTATTTTTTTGCTTAGGTGTTTTACTTTTATTCTGTAACACAGTGTTAGAATTTTTTTGGTGTCATGCGTTTTTATTGGTTTAAACACCTTTTAGAAGAATAGCAGAGTTCTTTTTTTTTTTTTTTTCCTCCTACAGTTTCGGCAGCTCCACACAGCGCAATGGAAACGCCCAACGAGAAATCACTGCTTTTTCACTGAAATTTCAGTGCTTTCTGGATAACCCCTTGTATATTTTCTGCAAAAGCGAAGCTATAGTATTAAAGATGCACTTTAATGCAATACAAAAATACAGTATAATCTGATCATGTTCAATTTATTTAAATTGACCATTGGGTTGGGTGTATCCTACGCTACCATGGTCAGAATATTGGTTCCTTCAGTGACAGCCTCTCCATGGATGCTGTAATGCAGCATTAAAGTTTTTTGAGATTTTCGTTACAGCGAGTGTGGTGGCTAGTCTTTGCAGCTTCTTTACAGTAACACAGAGTGACAGGACTGAGACCTCAGAGAATTTAGTTTCTCCGGTGGGGGGGCGGCACACTACTCGTGCATTAACGTTTGCAAAGCGGGGTATAATATGCCAATTCTTGTTTATGATCGTAGATTTGATTATCCTTTTTGTTGGCGAAAGAGTTTAGTTTGGGTTTTATATGTCATGTTTGAAATATAAAATACTGTATATAAAATATACAGGGTGTCCATAAAGTCTCTTTACAATTTCAGACATTTATTCCAAAGGCAAATAAAAAGACAGATGAGTGGAAATTATTACAAAATGAGACGTATACATTTAAGGTTTTTGTTTTGCCTCATTTAATACACCTCTATATGGGCACCATTAGTTGCACGAAGCACATCAAGACGGTACTGGATTTCTACGCCATGTTGGCTTTAGCATCCCCTAATCAATGGTGGCAATGGCATCGGTGATCCTCTGCTTTAGGTCAATGTGTGGTTTGGGATCATGTGCAATCGAATCATTGGTCTGTTTTTCTTCAGCGAGACATCAATTACTGCAAATGTTTACCTTGACCTTTTGACGGAATA
This sequence comes from Leptobrachium leishanense, assembly GCA_009667805.1. NCBI lineage: Eukaryota > Metazoa > Chordata > Amphibia > Anura > Megophryidae > Leptobrachium > Leptobrachium leishanense. The sequence goes on from CM019063.1 coordinate 64,624,161, forward strand.
CGCGGCACCACAACTGCATGACCTTCAACCAACCATCATTTTCCAGCAAGATGCTGCACCACCACATTGGGGACTGCATGGTCATGGCTTCCTAAATGAAACATTTCCAGAGCGGTGGATTGGAAGGGGTGATCCAATTCCCCGGCCACCTCGTTCACCAGATATCACCCCCCTCCACTTCTTTCTATGGGGTTATGTTAAAGGTATGGGGCCCTATTACATTCTTCGCGCCCAATTATGCGCAAACGCATTAACGCGAGGGGCAAAACCCTTTGCGCTGAACGTCTTATTACGACATTCGCGCACAAAATGCGCGTTAACGTCTAACGCGAGTGACCCTGCGCCAACCCTTTGCGAGCGCAATTTAGTGAGCACATCCTTAACATTGTGAGCGCAAATGTGTTTGTGCGCGCATGGTATTACAATCTGAGCGCAAAATTTAACAGACAACGTTTGCGCGCATAATTTTAACGTCTTTGGTGGTAACTGTTGTGCGCAGTCTGCACAAAATGACGGACTCGCGTTAAAAATTACATTGCGCTCACTGATTTCTGCGCGCAACGGTTTTTTACGAGCGCAATTTCCCGACGGATGGAAAAATGCGCGAGGAATGTAATTCCAGCGGTGATTTTTGTGCGTTAACGTTTAACGCTTTGCGCAAAAAACACGCGTTTACCGTGCGTTTTTGCGTTAAGAATGTAATAGGGCCCATGGTGTACGGAACAAAGGTACAAAGGGACATCACTAATCTAAAGCAGAGGATCAGTGATGTCACTGCCACCATTGATGAGGGGATGCTACAGCCAACATGGCAAGAAATCCAGTACCGTCTTGATGTGCTTCATGCAACTAATGGTGCCCATATAGAGGTGTATTAAATGAGGGGAAAAAAACTTAAATATATACGTCTCATTTTGTAATAATTTTCACTTATCTGTCTTTTCATTTGCCTTTGGAATAAATTTTTGAAATTGTAAAGAGACTTTATGGACACCCTGTACATCATGTTAGTTTTAAGCGTTACGGTGAAGTGTCCTAACAAAATAATAAGAAAAGTACATTTTGCGTTTTTTAAAGCAAAACAACAAAAAAAAAAAAAACCTTTTAAAACCTTGTGATTTCCTCAACATGTGAGCTGGATCACCCAATCCCCGTCTTCATTTTAGTTTTTTTTTTCTGGTCTTTCTTGCCGCCTTCTGTCCGTAATCGCGCTTTGGAACGTAAGAAAAGAAGTTGCGCGCCGCTGCTTTTCAGAGAGCGTCCATATGCCGGGCCTACCCTTTTTTGGTTTTTTTTCTAAAATGGAAAGAGTGTAATAGCTTTCGGGTGCGCTTTGTCATACGTATTCAGTACTGCGGCTCCATAATTTGTTAACAAGACCCCTTTAACACTCGGGACAGATGCACATACTGTTTTCAATCTTCACGCTTAATTATTCAAGTTTGTATCTGATGCTGGAACACCCTGACTTCTAATCAGCGCTTATTGTTGCCAGTCCATTATATTCTAACTGTTTGAGTGATCCTATTGACCTTGAACTGACATTATAAGCTGTGTCTAATCTTTTCACTCTATATTTCTAATGCCTCCTTTTGTTTCTTTCATTTTTTCGCCCCCTCTCTCTCCCTTTTCTACCCTGATCCCTGTTTAGCATCACAATCGGGCTACCCCTGAGTCCAGCAGCGGATTCCGCCCGCTCGGCACGACACGCTCTCTCGCTCATTGCCACGGCCAGACCACCCGCCTTCATCACAACCATTGCAAAGGAGGTAAGGGGGGATAGAGTGTAATTTTTTTTTCTTCACAGTCCTCTGCACGCAGTAAAAAAATTTGAATGGATAGAGCTACCTTTTATTCTTCTGTGTACTCGCCTCCCCCAACTTTAAAGGGGAAGAAAAGTGTTTCCATCACCGCCTTAACAAGCCGGAAAAAAATAGATCAATGCGGCGCAGGGCCGTAAAATGAATGCAAAAGTGTGTTCTGTCACAGTCCTGCCCGCAGCACTGGATTTTCTACCATAATTCTCCAAAATTTCCATGAACGGTCTCCTTTTATTGAGGCTCTCAAGTGGTGTGTGTTTGTTTCTGTGTGTGCGTGTGTTTGTGCGTGTACATGAATAGGGATATGTCTATACGGCAATACTACCTCCAAAATATGTGGGCAATCCCTTATATAGGGATTAAACCTTATGGACATATTCTTATTAATAAGGCAAATAAAATGGCCATAAATTCAGTGATTTACAGGTGTAATCCATAAATTAGCCACAATATGTATACATAAAACATTATTCAGTATGGGAAAAAATCTAAAAGTGAAAAAAAAGTGATTTTGTTATTTTCTTTAAAAAAAAACAAAAAAAAAACTGAAAAGTAATCCTACCCATTTTATTCTGAGTATACAAAACGGCAGTAAGTGAAAGAAAATAAAAATCCTGTTTCCTATTGCAATTTAGCACATTAAGGAAAAATGTTTCTGCGTGTTTTCTATCATTAAGGGGTTAAGACAGAAACCTGGTGTGTTAAGCAGATAAAATCTACATTCAAGCTTGCTTTGGTCAGGTTTGTTTGATGCCTATCAAGGTGCAAATAGCCAGCAGCAGGGGATTGATATTTGTATGTATAGGTTTTTATCCGTTTTTATGTGCCTGCGTTTATATATGTCTCTGCGTGTGTTTCTATAGGTCTATCTGTGTGTTTCTATAGGTCTCTGCGTGTGTTTCTATAGGTCTCTGCGTGTGTTTCTATAGGTCTCTGTGTGTGTTTCTATAGGTCTCTACGTGTGTGTTTCTATAGGTCTCTACGTGTGTTTATGTAGGTCTCTGCGTGTGTTTATGTAGGTCTCTGCGTGTGTTTGTCTCTGTGTGTTCATATATGTCTCTGCGTGTATTTATATAGGTCTCTGCACATGCTTCTATAGATCTCTGCGTCTGTCTATCTGAGTCTCTGCGTGTTTTTATGTGCCTGCGTGTGTTTATATAGGTCTCTGTGCATATGTCTCTGCATGTGTTTATATAGGTCTCTGCATGTGTTTATATAGGTCTCTGCGTGTGTTTTATATAGGTCTCTACGTGTATTTATATAGGTATGTGTGTTTATATAGCAGGTCTGTGCGTGTTCATATAGGTCTCTGCATGTGTTTATAGGTCTATATATAGGTCTCTGCACATGCTTATATAGGTCTCTGCGTATGCTTATATAGATCTCTGCGTCTGTCTGAGTCTCTGCGTGTTTTTATGTGCCTGCGTGTGTTTATATAGGTCTCTGTGCATATGTCTCTGTATGTGTTTATATAGGTCTCTGCGTGTATTTATATAGGTATGTGTGTTTATATAGCAGGTCTGTGCGTGTTCATATAGGTCTCTGCATGTGTTTATAGGTCTATGTTTGTCTATATAGGTCTATGTTTGTGTCTATATAGATCTGCGTGTGTTTGTGTTTATATAGGCCTCTGTATTCATCTATGTCTCTGCACAGGTCTCTGCGTATGTCTATATAGGTCTCTGCGCATGTCTATATAGGCCCCTGCGCATGCCCATATAGGTCTCTACGTGTGTCTATATAGGTCTCTACGTGTGTCTATATAGGTCTCTGCGTGCGTCTATATAGGTCTCTGCGTGCATCTATATAGATCTCTGCGTCTGTCTGAGTCTCTGCGTGTTTTTATGTGCCTGCGTGTGTTTATATAGGTCTCTGTGCATATGTCTCTGTATGTGTTTATATAGGTCTCTGCGTGTGTTTATATAGGTCTCTACGTGTATTTATATAGGTATGTGTGTTTATATAGCAGGTCTGTGCGTGTTCATATAGGTCTCTGCATGTGTTTATAGGTCTATGTTTGTCTATATAGGTCTATGTTTGTGTCTATATAGATCTGCGTGTGTTTGTGTTTATATAGGCCTCTGTATTCATTTATGTCTCTGCACAGGTCTCTGCATGTGTCTGCCTCTGCGTATGTCTATATAGGTCTCTGCGCGTGTCTATATAGGCCCCTGCGCGTGTCTATATAGGACTCTGCGTGTGTCTATATAGGTCTCTGCGTGTGTCTATATAGGTCTCTGCGTGCGTCTATATAGGTCTCTGCGTGCGTCTATATAGGTCTCTGCGTGCGTCTTTATAGGCCTCTACGTGCGTTTATATAGGTCTCTACATGTGTCTATATAGGTCTCTGCATTTGCCTATATAGGTATATGCGTGTGTCTGTATAGGTGTCTGCGCGCGTCTATATAGGTCTCTGCGCGCGTCTATATAGGTCTCTGCGCACGTTTATATAGGTCTCTGTGTTTGTCTATATAGGTCTCTGCGTTTGCCTATATAGGTCTCTGCGTGTGTCTATATAGGTCTCTGCGTGTGTTTTTAGGTGTCTGTGTGTATAGACGTTGTTGTAAACACTGTCGTGCTGGCATTTACTGAATGGAGCACATTAGTCAAAGAAGAAACCTCCAGCTTTAGTTTTCTTTCATAGGTCTGTTTGGCGTGATATGTATTTTTTTCTATACATTGAGTAACTGAGATATGAACGCATGTAATAGACGCGCTTTATCACCTGTCCTTTATTAGATGGTATGAGTACACTGCTATCACCTATCGGTCTCTGTCTTGACTCTGAGCTCGGGTTTCCAGATCAGCCATGTTTTCTTGGACACATATAATTTATTCATGCTGATGAGCAGCTCACGGAAAATGCCGCCCTGCAGCATGTATAATCCATACGCTGCCTCGATTTCCTTCCTGCAGCATATGAATTACACATATTGCTGGCCAACACTTTTCCCCTGTGCTCCCTTCTGGATGAAATGGTAATAGGAGTCCGATCTGGCAGCACTACGTGTGCGCTGTAAAATCGCTCGCTTGTAGCCTCTAGTAGGAAGACACACAATTTAAGGTCACCGCGCGCTCCAAGCGGCTATTTTGTAGCACGTGTGAAATTGTTCACGTTGTTTGCTCAAACCTGTTCTCCTTTGATACCGTGGATTCCTGCTTGAGGACTCCTTGAATCCTTAGTACCGTCTCACCTCCACTTCTCATTTATCCACCAGGTGTCCCTCCCTTCATATTGATCGTGTATCGTGATTGATAATGATCACCTGCCGGATAATAATCTCTCTAACACATTATGTTAATCCGATTCATAAACGACCTCCCAGTCAACACTGTATGAATCTATGCAGCGGGGTTTAATCGATACTGATATGTGTGCGCAGATATAATATATATCCAATGTGCAAGGGAGGCACACAGGATCTTGTAAAAAGATATATATATATATATATTTATTCAGATTAAAAGATACCGACGTTTCGGCCCCTAAAGGCCTTTATCAGGTGAATATATAAGGTATAATATATATTAATGTCTATGTGCATATATATATATATTAGGTATTAATATTTAATTCTAGGTTCACAGACACACAGCGTTGGCAGCGAACACGCAATCTCAGCAGAATATTCACACAACGGCTCTGGCGCGAGCCAAAGGAGAAATCCTGCGCGTTATCGAAATACTGATCGAAAAGATGCCCTCTGACGTGGTGGATCTCTTGGTGGAGGTGAGTTTGATCTGAGATCATTATAATGGTGTATGTTATCAAGTGGTATCATATATTTCTATAGAAGACCACTACATCCTGCCACATCACGAAGCGGAAAGGCTTTGTCCTAGAAAAGGGGTTATTCACTAACCTCCGAATTGGCCCCCGAAATTGCCACAAATGGTGAATCTCCCCGTAGGTGCAGTTCGGCGCAATTGGTCTATTCACAAAGCTGTCACTTTGCCAGATACAGGAGAGTTGACAGCGGAATAAGGTGCAATTCGGCGACTTCCAAATTGTCCCATAGAAGACTATCGTGTCTTCTATTCACAGAAGGCCGAATTAAGGAGAAATGCCCTGGTTTTCGGTGTTTCAGTTCGACCGTTCTGACCAGGCAAATCCCAAATGTTTCAATGTAATAAATGGAATATATTTTTTTAATTTTTAGACCATTTATTTTTTTCAAAAACGTCTTTTTTAAAAATTTTTTAGACATTTTAGATTTATTTAATCTTATTTTTTAAATGACCCTTTTTTTTTAAGATAACAGACCATTCTATTATTTTTTAAAGGACCTTTTTTATTATCTAGACACATCTTTACTAAATTTTTTATTGATTTAAACTCCCATTAGGAGAATAGGAGACTTCCATTTTTTTCTTTTTTCTGTTCGGCAGAATTCACCAATGCCAATTCATAATTTTTTGCCGATGTCTGCTAACTGCTTCCACAACTCCAATTAGACAAAATACGGGGAGCATTTGCTTAATAGTGAATTCACCATATTTTCAGCAAAATGGATGCACGCGGCTTCTGCGCTTTGTGAATAGACCCTGTAGTGATGCAGGTCAATGTAAATAAAGCTTCTCTCCAGCAGGAAAATAATCCTGAATCGTTTTCTAATGTAGAGTGTTATACAGAAGTTTATAAAGATATTAAAAAAATATATTATAAATGCCGTTTCTCCAGATCAGCAAAAATACAGACTGTGCGTCCCTTTTTCTGGAATTATTGAAAATATGAATGTATTTTAGCCACCATTATTCCATAAGTGGAACCCCCCTCCCCACATCGCGGTCAAACTTGTTACAAATTCCTGTATAAAACGCCTTTCATGCTGTGTGTATGAAACGTACCGGCTGGGTGGAGTAGAGGTGACATCACTGCTCTATGACCTTTGAGACACCGGTTCAAATCCCGGCAAGAGCACCTCTCCAGTAAGTGTCCTTGGGCAAGACACTTAACGGTACATACTCGCCACCCAGGACATACTTGAAAACGAGAGAAATCTCAATGTTTCCTTCCTGGTAAAATACTTTCCCAAAAAAAAAACACACGTAAATGAATTTCGTGTCTATACTTTTGTCCCGTCCTCAAGATAGCTCATTATTTATACAGAGATATTCCAAAAGCCCAACAGATCCCAAAACGCTTGCGGCCCCCTGCATCTCCGATAAGGGACGCCCGGCCTCGATGTATATGATTATATATGAGATGTGATTAGTCTTGATTGCTTTGGGATTTTAATATTTATAAACATACACAACATACAAACTTCAGCACCTCGAACCCAATTGTGCATCTAAAGATGTAAAAACACCTGCCTGAAAGTAACGTTCTTGTTTTATGTAATGATGAAATTGCACGTCATTTCACATGCAAGTGTCCAGAAGGGGCGCAGATATATATATATCGCTGTCTGTGTAACACCTATTATAGGGATTGTCTGTGTTTGCAGTGTATTTTGTGGTGTGAGCGTTTATCAGCATTATTAAAGCTGCTCGGATTCTTTGTGCACTGTCACTACTAGGGGTCACTATTGGACTTTATCTTCTGCAGCCAGCGCCGTATGAATCTGTACGAGCTCTCTATACTGTACACACAATGCACTGCACGGGCGGTGTGATAAGTGGAGTGCTCTCTGCGCAGTTTATACTAGACAGACACGAGTGTTTATAAAGCGCTAACAAGTTCCGCTGTGCAATGGGTGAGACAGAACAACAAAAATACATACCAGTTCAATAAACAGAACAGTATGTGGGAGGACCCTTCTCGCGAGCGCACATTCTAAGAGGAGAGGGGTGACACCGTAGGGGAGGGTAGATAGCTGCGTATAGGAATTAGCGGGTGCATTTGGGCTGGCGGGAAGATGGGGCAAGAAATGTACAATGGGGGGATCATGGAGTGAGCTGATAGGCTTCTCTAAAGTAATGCATTTTCAGAGACTTCTTGAAGGACTAAAGAGACGGGGAGAGTCTGATGTTGCGGGGGAGGGAGTTCCATAGAAAGGGGGCAGCTCGGGAGAAGTCCTGAAGCAGGATTTAGGGATGCGGGTACGAGGTACTGATAGCATCAGATCATTGGCTGAGCGAAGTGGTCAGGACGGGGATGTACCTGTCAATAAGGGAGGAGATGGAGGAAGTAGCGCGGTTATGGAGAGCTTTGCAGGTGAGCAGCAATATTTTTATTATATAATATATATTTTTAGAATATATATAATAATTTTTGAATTGGATTCTATAGGAGACAGAGCCGGTGTAGAGATTGACAAAGGGGAGAGGTTCGGGAGGTGAGGTGAATGAGTGTGGCAGAAGCGTTCATTACAGACTGCAGAGGGAGAGTCTGGGATGTCTTAAGGCCAGCGAGTAGAGGGTTACAGTAGTCCAGGCGGGAAATAAGAAGAGCTTGGACGAGCATTTTAGTAGACTATAATATAAATTCTTCCCACACCGGTATGGCGCATATACATGGCTAATAGGCTTTGTGGATGATATCCAGACCTAGATCTGGGATAATTAACCTTGTTTGAGGTAATGAGTTTCCTCCACACACTCGTGCTTCAAAATACAGAGAAAGGTTTTGAGACGTGTCTCTTCATGATTGAGTTCAGGTGTTTCAATCAGAGCCATTGCCACAGGTGTATAAAATCGCGCTCCTAGCCCTGCATTCTGCATTACACACATTTGTGAAACACGTGTCATCCTGAAGAGCTCCGTGAATTCCCGCGTGGTGCTGTGATAGGAGGCCGCTAAGTTGGTTGGTGAAATGTCATCCCTGCTAGGTATTCCACGGACGCTGTAAGGGGTGTTATTGGAAAGCGGATTCCTTTAGGAACAGCAGCAACTCTGTCACAAAGCAGAGACAACGTAACGTCACAGAACAGGCTCTCCAAGTGCTGAGGCGCAATGCTCTGCCGATTCCATAACTGAAGAGATCCAAACGTCCACTGGTGTTAATATCAGCACCAAAACCATGCAATGGCGGGAGCTTCTTGGAATGGGTTTCCATGGCTGAGCAGCTGCATGCAAGCCTCACATCACCAAGTACAATGTTAAGCGTGGAATGGAGGGCTGTAAAGCACGTTGCCACTGGACTCTGGAGCAGTGGAAACGTGTTCTGTGGAGGGACTGACAGCTCATTTAACGGTTTGGCTAGTCGTGGTTTGACAGATGCCAGGAGAACATTACCTGCCTGACTGCATTGTCCCAGCCGTAAAGTTTGCTGGCTGATGTATGATGGTACGGGGCTATTTTTCAGGGGTTGAGTTCTGCCTCTTACTTCCAGTGAAGGGAAATCTTAATGCTTCAGCAAACCAAGACATTTTGGACAATAATATGCTTCCAACTTTGTGGGAACAGTTTAGGGTAGACCCCTTTCTATTCCTCCATGACGGAGCTCCAAGACACAAAGGAAGGTCCATAAAGACATGGCTGGATGAGTTTGGTTTGGAAGAACTTGACTGGCCGCACAGAGCCCTGACCTCAACCCCATCCAACACCTCTGAATGAACTGGAACGGAGAATATTAATCCAACACCTCTGAATGAACTGGAACGGAGATTATTAATCCAACATCTCTGAATGAACTGGAACGGAGATTATTAATCCAACATCTCTGAATGAACTGGAACGGAGATTATTAATCCAACATCTCTGAATGAACTGGAACGGAGATTATTAATCTAACACCTCTGAATGAACTGGAACGGAGATTATTAATCCAACATCTCTGAATGAACTGGAACGGAGATTATTAATCCAACATCTCTGAATGAACTGGAACGGAGATTATTAATCCAACACCTCTGAATGAACTGGAACGGAGATTATTAATCCAACATCTCTGAATGAACTGGAACGGAGATTATTAATCCAACACCTCTGAATGAACTGGAACGGAGATTATTAATCCAACACCTCTGAATGAACTGGAACGGCGAATATTAATCCAACACCTCTAAATGAACTGGAACGGAGATTATTAATCCAACACCTCTGAATGAACTGGAACGGAGATTATTAATCCAACACCTCTGAATGAACTGGAACGGCGAATATTAATCCAACACCTCTGAATGAACTGGAACGGAGATTATTAATCCAACACCTCTGAATGAACTGGAACGGAGATTATTAATCCAACCCTCTGAATGAACTGGAACGGCGAATATTAATCCAACACCTCTGAATGAACTGGAACGGAGATTATTAATCCAACACCTCTGAATGAACTGGAACGGAGATTATTAATCCAACACCTCTGAATGAACTGGAATGAAGATTGTGAGCCAGGGCTGTCTCCTCCAACATCCGTGTCCGACCTCACAAGCGCTCTACAGGATGAGTGGGCAAAAATTCCCACAGAAACACCCCAATATCCCGTGGAAGCCGTCCCTGAAGATTGGAAGCTGTTACAGCTGCAAAGGGGGGACCAATTCCATATTAATGTCTACGTATTTCCAATGCCGTCTCATAAAAGATCCTGTGGGTGTAACGGTCAGGCGTCCCAATACATTTGTCCTTGTATGTTGTAATGCTGCCTTGAAGGTGTCTTCCATTCTCTGTACTTTTTCTGACATTGTAAATATATCCCTTCGCACCCTGAACTTATCATCTCCAATGAAAGGGTTAATTGGGACTTGATAGGAAGATCTCGGGTTAAAAAAAGTCACTGACATGAGTGATATATTTCCTTCCTGCGTGGGTCAGCACAATAAACTGAAATATTTATGCGTAGACGTCATTTCTGGATGGAATAAATGCCCAGTAACAGACAATCCTGCAAAAAAAAGAATATTTCAAGAAACAATTCACCGACGCTGTGATGTTCTGGTGAGGGCGCACGGGTCTGGTCTGATAACATGTTTAGCTGCTTCTAATGTAAGCAAAAGAAATTTAGTTGCAAAAACACTTGGAAGGCTGAGGATGCGCCCCCCCCCGCCCCTCTTACTTAGTAACAATATTTACAGAATTCTCATATTATCGCTACTCCTGATATTTCTAATCCGATTCTGCTCTCCACTCTCTGCAGGTGATGGACATTATAATGTACTGCCTGGAAGGGTCCTTGCTGAAGAAAAAGGGACTACAGGAGTGTTTCCCCTCTGTGTGCAGGTATTTTACACCTTTAATTCATAATGCGACATACATAAATGATTCACATTACTAATAGAAGGCATCCTATGCAAAAGACGTGATTTTTCTTTTTTTAGACTCGCTAAAGAAGATGCATCTTTAAATAAAACGCGCCAATTCAGACGCAACCGATTTGGAAACTGGCAGAATCCGGCGCTCCAGTCTTTCGGGTTAGAAATGAGAGGGTTAGAAGTCAGGGTTAGGCTTGGAAGTCAGGGTTAGGCTTGGAAGTCGGCGTTGGGTTTGGAAGTCGGGGTTAGGCTTGGAAGTCGGCGTTGGGCTTGGAAGTCGGCGTTGGGCTTGGAAGTCGTACCGGCTGGGTGGAGTAGAGGTAATGTCACTGCTCTGCATGGAGAGAGCCTGTGGAGTCATGGGTTCGATCCCAGCGAGCAACCTCTCCAGTAAGTGTCCTTGGCAAGACACCTAACGGTACAGACTCGCCACCCAGGACATACTTGAAAACAAGAGAAATCTTAATGTATCCTTCCTGGTAAAATCCTTTCTCCAAAAAAAAAAAAAGTCAGCGTTGGGCTTGGAAGTCGGCGTTGGGTTTAGAAATCGGGGTTAGGGATTAAAGTTAAGAAAAATGGAGCAGAATTTTAGGGTTAAATCTAATTTTAACCTAATCCTAATCTCTAACCTCGGCTAACCAAAATTTACGCTCCTTCTTGGACCTGAGCATCTAATTCGGGTGCGGCTGAATTCTGTGCGTTCACAATCGTCTGCGTCTGAATTGGGCGCATCATTTTTTAAAAACTCTTATTTTATTGCGCATTATTATTTTATTCAGTGCATAGCTTATGTAGAGAATATCTTTTCTACTCATGACTGTATTCACTCTAGGGGTTAATCAATAAGTGCTGGTGTTGGAAATGCTATCAAATCACCGGTATTACAGCGCCAACAAACACCGGCACCTCTCAAAACTGAAATTTGTACTGTACCGTACAGCTTTTCCTGTAGCTGTATGGATAATAGTGTTGTGAAGCTCCGGCGTTTGTCAGCAATGCATTTACCAGTGTTTGCAACACCAGCCCTTAGGGAATAACCCCTTTATATGTACCTCTTCAGTGGCCACTTCATACAGCGATAAGAGGTCTTCGTACATACCTGAGAACGGTACAGTTGTCAAAACAAGGCCCAATCCCTCGAAGTCGAAGCCGCGCTCAGGCCCACGGTGAGAAAGCACTTGTTTTTACAGGGATTCCGGTGGAATCCTCCAGGTTTCGCTTCCATTGTGTGCTTTTAGCGGTACGTTCAGGTGAAAAGCTCCAGTGTGCAAGGGCGGTATATAACATTTATCTCCCGGATTTGCTGAATTCACACTTGTGATTGTAATACCGTAGCGTTGTGTTTGTGTTCTTTATGCTTTATCCCAGGAGAAATCTTTATTGGTGCTCATTAGAAGTCTGATACCAGATAACAGCTTATCTGCCGTCCACACACCGCTTTCTGCACGACTCCTTCCACTTAATAATTTTAAGCTCCTTGCACTGGCGCTTTGCCTGCTTTTAATAAAAAAAAAACCTCATTCTGTCCACTCCTATGGACATAAATACGTGTTTACATTGTCATGCCGGTGGATTTTCTCCTGAAAGCCTCCGTCTGTCCTTAAGACCCCATTCACACTAAGCGATTTATCGCCGCGATATCGCGCATATTTCTACACGATATCGCTCTATGTAGCTTCTCCAATGCATTTCAATGGAGCTGTTCACATCTCACAGCTCAATGTCGCTTGTAGCTCGTCGCTGGTACATGAACCCTTTTTCACAATTTGCGATTTGCATCAATGGTGTTGCGCAATATCGCCCATAACGGTTTTCCCCAGTCCTCTTCGTAACCGCGGCATGCCGCTTTGAGCAGGATAGCTGTGAGCAGAGACGTCCTACAGGACAGCCCTTTGCTCGCTGTGTGTGTGCTGCGTTGTCTGCCTGTCATGATCTGACGGTGCAGGGAGCTGTTCTACAGGACGGCTCTCTGCACTTCCTCCACCGGCAACATGGCGCCACTCCTGGGAAGGGGGGAACCTCAAAACGCAGTTTTTTTTTATTATTATATTGGATAGAACAGTGCAAAATACTAATATAAAGGGAGAGGTGCCTGGTCAAGTGGGCAAAGGTAGTTTTGGCCGTGACAGGTGCACTTTAAATAACGAAGTGCTGGCATCATACAGGGCTAGAATGCCACCTCTGTAATGTAGCCTATGGTCACACATTCATCGCTTGGTGTTGACTGCAACACCCTCGACCACAGGTTTGAAATCCCCCCCCAAAAAGTTGGTTTGCATTGCATATCCATATAATATAATCCATATTATTGCATTGGCTCCTCTTGTGTGCAGAATGTTTGTGTAATCTGTGTTATGCAAGAATAATGTTATGGTCTGTCTATTTTATGGTCCATGTGTAGCTTACTATCTTTCTGATAGGATTAGCCTTCTAGCATACCCTGTCTCAGGAATGTGTTAATAGCTGTTTATATTTGAATAGTTTGTAAATGTGCTTTGTCAGACAAACACTGCCTCGTTATCTGTTTGCAATCACGGTGGCCATTGTCCTGCCTCGTTTAGAAATGTCACGCAATGTATATTCCATTATTTGTCCTAGTTAATTATGTCTCCCAACATTTTCTAGGGAAGGTTTTGGTGTATGTAAATAACCCAGATTGGCCGTATAAATATGTGTGCCTGTCCCAAATTAAAGACCTTTCCATTCTGACCCTACATGCAGTCACGACTCACGGTGTGAGTAGCTGCTGTATACAGTGGTAGCTGTTCCAACGAATACCTCCAGATCTACAGTCACAGCTTATTTCTGGGGGATACTAGCAATGCTCTCTACGTGTACCCATCTTTAAGCTGCGGCTAAGGACTGGAGAAAGGCACGAGAGACATGAGGAGAACATGGGGGTCCAGCAAGGAAGCGACATTGACAGATGTGACCTGGTCGTGGTACTGAGATCTGTTACACTTCTCTAGGTACAATAATTTGCAACATGTTCTGTAATACTCTCCCTCAACTTGATTACCATCTTTGTTGGAGTTCTTCTCCATTATAATGGGTTTAACAGTAGAATTAGACTTCGTAGTTCTCTCCCTTGGATAACAAAAATTTCACATTTACATAGCGTTCATCAGTGCCTCCAGGAAACCCGAAGTTCAAAGTCCAGCAGATTGCTGGCCGGTGACCTGCATGCTACTCGATCAATGAAGGAACCCATGATTAAGCCAATGACGGGGCATGGGTTGGTACGCTTTATTGTAAAGAAGTTATAGATATTCCACTTAGGTCAAGATGGGATCCTTAATAACGTTCTGTGACCATTTAAATAGGGGGCATCTTAAAATAATAGGTGAGTTCTTCAACCGTGATGCCGTTTCCAACTTCAACCCAATGCCATCCCCCAATTTTATTAGAATTTACAGGCTGGGTTAACTTGCCCAATAGCTTGATTTGCTTAAAAAAATAAATTATGTTTTCATGATGAATGATTAACTCAAAAGGATATTGGCGATCCTATAACTGAATGTTGAGGTTGCCCCCATATATGATGGACCAAAATCATTCAGAGAGCCATTTACCTTGTGAAACATACAGGGTTATTCAAAGAGAGCCGATCTGGCCCCGAAAGGTAACCGAAAACTGAAATTCAGCATACGGTTACCTTTCCCGGCCATTCTACTATTCTGAGAGCAGACAGTTCACCAAATGTTGGCGAATTGCCTGCACATACGGTGCCTGTTCGAGGGCAGTGAAATCCCCATAGAGAAGCAATGCTTCATCTATTCAGAGAACAAAAACCAGCAGTGAAAAGTTGCCGAATTGCCCTGCTGTTCGGTGGTTTCATTCGACGGGTTTATTCAGGCGAATCCCATAGGCTTCAATGTTAAAAATATTCCTGTTTTAATGTAATATCTAATAAACCGTTGATTATAATATTCTGCAGTAAAGAGTCTCTTTATTTATAGATTTTTTTTTTAGGATGTCTTAGGCATTTTTTGGGATTTTTTATATATATATATCTCTATTTTACCTTCCTGGTAAAATACTTTATAAACAAATACAGTATATATATATATATATATATATATACACTGTAATTGTTTATAAAGTATTTTACCAGGAAGGATACATTGAGATTTCTCTCATTTTCAAGTATGTCCTTCGTTTTTTCTTTTTTCTGTAACAGCCCTTTTTATTATCATTCATTGGATCTTATGTGTAAATTCCAGACATTTTCCTTCAGTATTTTTTTTGCAAACCGCATTCAAACTTTCAAGTGTACTGTTTTTTTTCTTCCACCTCGTTCGTCTGCATGTCGGGTTTTTCCGGCGGCTGCTCTGCGCTGTGTTGGGTTTCTCCGGCGTGTTCGGCGGGGTTAATCCTGCGGTTTCTGTGGGTTTCGGTAATTGTTCGGTGAGTTTGCGGCGGGTTTTCCCTGCACTATGGGGGACCTGCGGTGTTTGCTGAATACACCGCAGGGTCAGCGAACTAGGATCGCCGAATCGCACCCGAAGTGCAGGGAAAGAAAAGTCACCGAAAGTGCGGTGACTTTTCGATTCTCTTTGAATAACTCTGATAGTCAAATGGCTGATTTGAAGATGTGAAACACATAGCCCAAGCACAGGAGGACCTTTACAAGGTGTAAAAGCAAATTTGAGACTGTTCTGCCACGGTCATCTGGAATCAATTGCAGAGGGCTCCGTAAATGTTCTAGGAGGCATTCTCCAACCTCATGAAAGGGAACATGGGCCAGCAAATGTTCTAGGAGATGTTGTTCAACCTCCTGAAGGATGAAATGGCCTAGATGTTCTCCAACTTCATGAAGGATGACATGGTCAGTAAACGTTCTAGTGGATCTCCTCCAAGTTCATGAAAGGTGGCATGACCCCTGGAGCCAAATATGTGCAGATTATCATGAAAAATATTGTTGAAAAAAAAGTTCCCCTTCAGGGTCCAGCAGCATATGGTTTCCAACAGATGGTCGCTCTTAGGACCGCATAAGTTCAAGGTCAACGTTTTTCTGAGCATTGTAGGAGGACACATGAAGGGCTAGCAGTCCCCTAGGGCCACCTCAACATCCCGTGCTTCATTTTCTTACTGGTTACTGTGTGATTCAAACCAGGGTATATATATATATTTTTTCCTCTCCCTTCATATAATAGAGCGTTGCACTATGCCAGACGTAGACTGCAAGATTTTGCATTTAAGTGCTTTTCCCTGTACTTTTTAATTTCTAAAAAGCAGAAAGTTGCTGAATTTACTGCCTCAGAACTGCTTGTGCCACACAATTCTTTTGTTAGGTAATTGAAAACTAAGCTTTTATTACCTTGCATCTTAATTACATGGCCTTTTAAAGCAGGGCTCTATGATGAGAATCTCCTTGTAAAACGTGAGTTATTTGCTGCCCGGGTCTCTATTAAATGGACTCGTTAATTCGGCGGCGCTTTTACAATTGAACAATAAGCAAATTAGTTTTTTGAGGTTTTTTTAATCTATTCAGTGCAGATATTACAAGAAAGAGGAGCCAGCAGGGCGCATATCTACCAAAATGCATGGCCTGATCCCAAAATGGCTAATTATTGTATGGTGGAACGTATATTATCACACAGGACATCATGGAGCCTCCCCATTTAATTCCTGGTTACTGATCCTCCTGGGCAGTGACTACTCTCGTGTTGTGTTGCTTTGGTTTCAGATGGTGGATTTTTTTATTGATGAGAGTTGTCGGAGTGCTCTGCCCACTAGTTTAATCTTTTATTTTTGGAGTAGTGGTTTGTTTATTTTTTAGCTCCCTGGGTATAATGAAACCTGCGGGTTTATACTGTTGTTTGCAGCTGTTGCAACGACAATAAACGCTTGTGTGTCTACACCCACACGTCTAACTCTCTTGTCCAAGACTTCTCAAGGGCAGCTCCAGTCCTGGGGAATGTCTTGTCTCACCCTGTCAAACGCTCCCCTGATCTTCAGGCCTTCAAGAAATCCCTCAAAACCCATCTCTTCAGATCAGTGTACCACATCACTGATGCAACTCATCCCTCTGCTCACCTACTCACACTTGATTGAAGCTGTGTCTATGGCCCCACCATTCCCGAACCACTGGCACTAATGATCCTGCCTTCCAGTAAAATTTCCCTTGTCTTCCTCAACCCCCAATCCCTCTAGATTGTATGCTCCTATGAACAGGGACCTCTTCACCTAACGTTTCCATCCTATGTCCATTTATCTCGTTCCATTCAGTTATTGTAAAGCGCTGCGGATACTGTTGGCGCTATATAAATGATGATACTAATAATAATTGTGCATCCTAAAGAGCGATTCAAGCAGGAGAAGCTTCATCAATGAATCTCTTCTCCCTCTGCCCTTCAGGAAGTTCAAAGTTTGTAGTCATTGTAACAGTGGTGGAGAAATACCCTGCTGGTATTTTCAATCCCTCATCTCATTTTTACCCACTTGTATTGTTGGACCTTTTGGGCGGTACGGTTTTCTCTGGGTTTGGTGTCGCAGCCAATGGGATCCTGCAATATTATATTATGTATCCTGATCAATTGAATATGTGTCCTATTATTTATTTATTTATTTATAAAGTATTTCACCAGGAAGGAAACATTGAGATTTCTCTTGTTTTCAAGTATGTCCTGGGATCAAGAACTTTGAATTGTTACAGAAATATAAAGTAATAAAATGCAAGATATTAAAAAAAAAACAGCACAAATATACAGATTAACAGAAAATAAATATATTCACTCTGTTACATGTTTACAGGTTACATTCTTTATTGAGGTATGTTAATAGGGAGCTCTTGAGTGACTTTAGACTGGGGGAAGATTTGATGGCGTTTGGGAGGTGTAACAGGGCATCATGTAGAGATCAAGTAAAGGTCCTGTCCGGGGTTTATGTGTCACCCAGATTCCTCTCTTACACCTTCCAGAACCTCTAGTAAGCACCTGGTTTTGCACTTGGCCTGAGTGGCAATTTAGTGCAAGTGAGGCAAACAGACATTGCTCTGGAGCCTGGGAGCAGACACTCTCCATCTGCTGGAGCACAAGGTTGGTTTGCTGAAGCCTGACCAACACTAGGTTTGTAAAGGTTGATAGTCAGGACTATTGTATGTTTAGCTAGCGCCGGGACACGGCTAGGATTTTTTTTTTTCAATTCAGGTACTGGCTCTTTAAACAGCAGGTTCTTGCTACCACTGTGCCCGCATCATCCACCATATGTGAGCTGGGAAACCGGTAGCGGGTGCAATTGCTCTCTGGGGTGAGCGCTCTTGAAAGGTTTAGAGACCAGACCAGTGACTTGCCTTCAAACGGTGGTACATTTATTGCAGCAACATACAGGTTATACACCATGCTGTACAGTGCTCAAAAATAAACCCTTCAAAGAAAAATTCCTAGCCGTGTCCTGGGTGACACATAAACCCTGGACAGGACCTTTCCTTGCTCTCTACATGATGCCCTGTTACAGGGGTTATTCCATAACTGCGGTGCTCTGTAGGAAAATGAGGATCGAGCCACTTTCTTTTTGTATTGTGGTATTGCAAGTAAGGTGCTGGTCCTGGATCAGAGGTTATAGGATGAGGGAACTGCTGAGGGAAGCGGCCTATTCAGGTAGGATGGTAGCTTTCCAGAAAACCTCTTAAACACCAGGTTGGAAAGGTGAAGAGTGCGTCTAGATTCCAGCGACGGCCAGTTTAGTTCTTTTAACATGTCACAATGGTGGGTCATGTAGTTACATTGTAGCACAAAGCGGCAGAATGACACTACATCTCCATATTCAACAGCCGGCATAAGCATTTGTTGTACAATCTGCTTTCTTACCGCGGGGCTCAGGCAGGATTTGTTTCTGTACAGGGCACCTAGTTTGGGTTAAAGTTTAGATGAGAGTTTTTCGATGTGAGGGTTAAAAGATAGATTAGGGTCCAACCACATACCTAGATATTTGAGAGAAGTGACTGTGGTCAGCGTGCCATTTGATCTTGTCCTGACATGTAGATGGGGGGTTTGCAATTTATGTAGTTTAGGTGTTGTTCCAAAGAGCATCGTTACAGTTTTGTCAGTATTTAGAAAAAGTTTGTTATCTGATCCACTTTTCTACCTCTGCGAATTGTTCTTGCAGCACGGCCTCCAGCTGCGGGAGATTTGGTTTGCTGGTGTAGATTACAGTGTCGTCTGCGTACATGTGTTCAGTTGAGGCTTTGCAGATGTTAGGCAGATCATTTATAGACCTGTGCACAGCACAACATTTCGTTTTGGACGAATGGATTCATCCTAAAACGTAATTTATTTAGTTGCTGAAGAAATTCGTTTTCAGTTCTTTAGTATGAAAACGAATTTCATTCATCCGAAAATGAGCGGATACAATTAATATTGTAGTGGTGGCTCCTCAGCGGGCTGCGATCGGCTGCTTGTTACAGTATCTC
Organism: Leptobrachium leishanense; assembly: GCA_009667805.1. NCBI lineage: Eukaryota > Metazoa > Chordata > Amphibia > Anura > Megophryidae > Leptobrachium > Leptobrachium leishanense. Next base: position 64,643,531 of record CM019063.1, read on the forward strand.
TCACTCTCGGCACAATATGTGAGGCAAAGCTGTTACAGTAACTGCTGCTCATCACAGCGCTCAGAGTTTCAGTAAAACTAGTAAATAATATTTTTATGTAAGAGGTTCTAACAATATTATTTGCTTGTTTTACTGAAACTCTGAGCACTGTGATGAGCAGCCGTCAGTTACTGTAACAGCTGAACCTGATACATTGTACTGAGAGATATTGTAACAAGCAGCCAATCCCAGCGCTCACAGCCACTGGATTTAAAGGACTCAAAAAAAATATTCCTATCTGTGTAATGTATAGAACATCCACCTGCATTAATTAATACCCCACTCTGTATAATGTATAGAACAGCCTCTTGCATTAATTAATACTCCTCTCTGTATAATGAATATAACATCCTCTTGCATTAATACCCCTCTCTGTATAATGTATATAACATCCACCTGCATTAATACCCCTCTCTGTATTATGTATATAACATCCTCCTGAAATAATTAATGTGTATAGAACATCCTCCTCAATTTATACCCCTCTCTGTATATATTAATGCAGTAGGGTGTTATACATAGAAGGACATCCTCCTCCATTAATTAATGCCCCTCACTGTATAGAACATCCTACTGCATTGGCATGTGGAGGGTGCAGAACTTCGGGATTCAATGCAATCCAGCACAGGAGAGGAAACTTTTACTTAAACTTTATCTCTGTGGGGGAGACGTACAGGATTATAAAAGCAGGGGAGAGGGAAAATATTAATGTAAATCGGTCTGAAAGCTCGGAGAAAAGATGACTGGCGCAATTTTTTTTTAATAACACAAAGCACTTTAAATCCAGGGAAAACATTCAAATAAATCACACAGAAGGCTCATAATGACAGGGTAACTGTGAGAGCTGGATACTAAATATATCAGTTGTAAAAACCCCTTTATAACAAGCAGCACTGGGAGAGGAGAGGGATTTTATATAAAACATGTATTATATATGTATTATATATATATATATATTATGTATTATTATGATGAGGAAAGGGGGATAGTGCTCCTGGATAATATAAAATGTATCAGACCTAAGCCCCTATTATGCAGAGCGGGAGGGGAGATAACACACGTTTTATAAAGTCCCTCTCTTCTCCCAGCGCTGCTTGTTATAAAGGGTTTTTACTATCCAGCCCTCCCTGTTATACTCTGTCATTAGCTTTCAGTGTGATTTATTTGAAAGTTTTCCCTCTCCAGCTGCTTTTATCATCTCGTCTGTCTCAAAGACATGTAAGGGTTAAGTAAAGGTTTCCTCTCCTGTGCTGGCTGTCTGTGTCCTGCGAGTGAGTTTTCTGGAGCTCCATCACTGTCAGATTTTCGGGTAGGGGTCGGGAAGGATTACGCACACAAACTTTTTCTGTAGTTTTGCGATGTTGCGCTCCTCATTGCTGGTATCCTTCACTCATCCATGTAATATTACAAAAAGAACTGAAACTAAAATGTAATGCATTTTCCTTTCGTTTTTTGGACCGAGCAGTTTCGTATCTCCTGAGTCATGCGAAAACTAAATTATCCCAGAATTTGGACTAAATCGTTTTAGTACTAAAACGAATGCACAGGTCTAATCCTTTATGAATATTGTGAATAGCAGGGGGCCAAGTATCGAGCCTTGGGGTACACCGCATGTATGAATCATGGGATCATCAAATTTCCTAATTTTCTGGGAAATGTAGCAAAAGAACCATACACCCAAGCGTAGGTGTCTGGCATTATTCAGGACATGTGTCACAGTGCCACTGTGCGCTCCTGAAGCCATTCCCAAGTAAAATCAAACCTTTTTTTTTTTTTTTTGAGAAACTGCTCCAGACGAGAGCTAGAACGTTGTGACACAAGTCTGGAATAACAGCTCCTAAACTGACCTTCACTTGGGTGCCTGGTCCTTTTGCTACATTTTTGAACTTAACAGAATGGATAGTTGGTGCGGTTAGTATGTCAAGTGTAGCTCCTGTCCATTCTCCAAGGTCACAAGTTCTTGGTGATTTCCACTCAATTTTGTATCATGTTTTGAGTATTTCTAATATAAGGTTTATTTATGAATGAAAGAGTGCTAAGGGTTCATTGTCGGCGAACTGTCCATGTGACACATACATTGGTATGATGCAGGAGCATGTGTGTTGTAGGGTCTCTCTCGAAAGGAAAAAACCCACTCTCCCTGGGCTGGTGTATCCCGGTTTAAATTGTGACCGATCGTTCCTAATCACCAAGCAGTGCTGGAGAGACTTCATTTGCGTTTGCGATTGAGCCGAGAAGTGTCTTATCCCCCCAAGGATAAACCAAAGACAAATTACAGGATGTTTTCCTTGCGTGTAGCTGCCTGTGAAGAATGAGATCTATTAAATGCTTGGCAAGGTCTATTCCCGGAGAAATGAGATTTCTGAAAGCTGGTCTGGTCCTGAGGCAAACTGGATTCTTTGTTTGGTTTAGATACTTTTTCTTCAAATAGGCCAGTGATTTCTAAGCTAGACAAGGCAGAGAGGTCTGCAGACTGGAGTCGGCTTGATGTTCGGCCAAGCCTTGAGAATGGCTGCATAGATATAACAGAGCCGTAGATGGACAGTGGCCGTCAGGTTTGGTTTCGATGTTAGTCCTCCTACAGCTTTTTTTTTGAAGAATTGCTGCCCGTGTACTCTTCTTGGTTTTGTGGAGCTTTGTGATCCGTGCCCCATGGCAAACCTGTGAAACGTACCTCACTATGGACATTCCTGTCCCTTCCTCACTGTGCAGGTGCCAGTCGAGAAGGTCGAGCCTGACTACTTTTGCCAACTGCTTCCTGAAGAGCTTTCATCTGAAAACACAGCAGAAGGATTAAGTGACAGCTTACATGGAGATCATAGTTACATAGGCTGAAAAAAGACATGCGTCCATCAGGTTCTGCCACACATCACCTACTGCTCTTGATCCAAAAGATGACAAAAAACCTAGCATGAATGGTTATGTTATAATTGTTGTTAAGTTACGCATCATTTCATTTTGTAATATTTTTTTCGCAAAAAAATAATGGGTGACCAGTGGACCCTCTAACATTTACGGGTGAGCCACAATCGATAACGGCTCCACATGTAACGGTCTTCTTGTAAGGACTGTCAAAGGGTTCATGGGATTTTCCTATAAACTCCAGGAGCAACCACACGTAGCGGTGTACATCAACGCTGCTGGTATTCATTTACCAGCCCAAGCAACTAGGAATCCAACCTCTATTGGCAGCGAAATTGTCGCATAGAGAAGTAATGGTCAATCTATTCATCGAATGCCAAATTGCGCCTGCGTGTCTGCGAAATGCCCTGATTTTTGGCGTTTCAGGTTGACCGATTTAAACAGACGAATCCCATAGCTTTCAATGTAAAAAAAAAAATAATAGAAATTTTAATTTAAACATTCTTTCCATTTTCGGCAAATTACTTATTTTTTAGAACACCTTTTTGTATTTTTTAAATTAAATTTTTGATTTCCAGGCTTTTGTTTTTTTAAGGTTTTTCTTTTTATTCCGGGGCAGACCTTTTCATAATTTAAAGGACTTTTTTATTATTCAGACAGATTTTAAGACATTTCTATTGGTTTAAACACCAAATAGGAGAACTCTGTTGCTTTGTTTTTTTTTTCCTGCCGTTCGGCTGTCTTCGGCAACCAGCTTGATGGTTTTCAGTGACCGAAGGGTCGGCGAAATGGAATCGCTGCAGCCTGCCCCTACTGTCTTTAGTTTTATTTGCATGTTTTTTTTTTTTTTTTTCTTTCTTTTTAGGTTGCTCTTTTCTTGCTTTACTGTAATTTTTTTTATATTGACCTTTTCTTGCTTTACTGTAATTTTTAAACTATTTTCTTGCTTTACTATAATTTTTTTTTATATTGACCTTTACTTGCTTTACTGTAATTTTTTTTATATTGACCTTTACTGTAATTTTTAAAAAATATTTTCTTAAAAAAAATAAAAAAAATATATATTTTCTTGCTTTACTGTAATTTTTAGTTTTTCTAGCATTGAAACTTAAATTTCTAATTTTAAAAAGAAAATTAAACCGATTTATTGATTTAAAATAATAATTAAATAGAAAGTGACGTTACACGCTTATTTCTTGCATAAAGTTTAGGCTTTTGTTTTTTTTTTTCTTCAATAATACGTAATTGATAATGGGTCTCATTTTCCTCCATCTCCTTAATGTCTTCCCAGGTTTTACATGGTCAGTTACTGCGAGCGGAGCCACAGAATAGCAGTGGGCGCGCGACACGGCTCAGTGGCCCTCTATGACATACGGACCGGCAAATGTCAGGTAAATAAATCAAAGTGACTCCTTCTCACATAAAACATACACATTATTGAAAGGAGAGAGGCCGGATCTGCACCAGTTAGCACGGTAAACTGCTGAAACATTATGTGTAATGCTATGGGGATCAATATTTTAATGAAGAAAGTATATAGAGTGTGCGATCCTTTTCCCTTCTCTTCGCCACCCCGAGATCAGAGGGCACGTCATAGTATGGATGGTAAGAGATTAAAATTTGTTGCTAGTCTGCAAAAAGTGCGCGATGCCGTGTTGTCCTCTAATATCGAAATGTACAAATCTATTACGTTAAAAGGTGGGGAATTGCGAGCGCTTTTTCCGAGGGAATGGTTAATTCGATGCCCGTGGCATTTTATATCTGGCGATTTCACTTTTTCATTAGCACCTGGACTTTATCCTGTTACCTAACGTGCTTAAAACCTGGTTGCGTTTTACTTTAATAGTGCTCGCAGCTACACATAAGGTTTGCGCGTTAATCCAGTTGGTAAAGATTTCTTCTCTCTTCAACGGGAAAGACAAAGCATATATTTATTAACATGGTTACGGTGTTGCCGCCTTTCATTGTCCTGCATCAGGCCGATTAGTTTTACCGCCATTGAGCATTGTTTTCCAAAACACGCAGAAAAAACCCACAACTAGAGTGTTACATAATAGTCATGGTAATAAAGGTTGTTGGTTGGAGGGGGCATTAAAGTCCTTCAGGTCTAGTCTTTCCAATTTCTCTGTTAAAGTTGATACAAAATAACGTGGGTTAGCTAGCAATTCAAGCAATTTCCAAGCGTGCCAACCATGGTAACCAATGAATTATTTTTTGAGTCGATGAGGACTATCAGATTTCTCCTTGGTACAGCAAGGTGGTGAAGGAAATATTACCAGTGATTGTCACAAGGACAGGGTTTGGTAAAGCTATGGGAACTTGTGGTATGAACTATTTGCCATGATACAATGGACTACAGCCCAGATGTTTAGTAGACAAAAAGGGGCAAAAGTCGACCATGTGTCTCAACTTCTGAATGGAATGAAATCCTATAACAACACGGAAAATAAGCGGCAAAGCTCCACTGGCTTGGAGATGTTGACTTGGTGGCTGCTGGTACACAGGGTCATTTTGATGTAGACTCCCTTCAACGCAAGAAAAAATAGAACTACTGCTTGTCGTCCAATCAGCTGAAGATGCCACAGTACATTGTCTCGTTAAGAAGAGAAGTACGTGGTTGTAAACGTTGTAGCAGACTCCCATGTAGAAGGAAGAATACCTGGATGTCTTCCGTCTAGTAGTATGCTGGACAGAAAGATGCATTATGGCTGCAGTATTGGACTTTCCAAGTCATCCGACCTGTTGTGTCTGGTGTTTGAATGCCACAGTGGATTATTTGTTCAGATACAGTAGTTGACCTGACATTGATTTTACAAACGTACACCTGGACCTGGTTCCTTGTTCTTGGTAATGGAGATAAGCTGGAAAGCCCACCACCATACAACTGGGTCATGAAACCTCCTTCTTGGCTTCACCAGGATTTAAAGATTATCTGGTTAGAGAACCCAGATCTGAATGTATAGTTAATTGGCCAGGATTAACCTTGGCTGTAGACCAGTGGTTCTCAACCCTGGTCCTCACGTACCCCTAACAGCGCAAGTACGACGGATAACTGAAGCACAGTTGATATGATTTGCTGCTCAATGATTGCAGGATTCAGTCTGCATTTCCCTAAGGGAATCTTTAAAATCTGGTCTCTTAGAGGGACTTGAAGACCAGGGTTAGGAACCAGTGGTGTAGAGCGGTGGTTCCAAACCGCAATCCTCAAGTACCCCCAACAGGCCAGGTTTTAAGTATTCCCTTGGGGAAATGCAGACTGAATCCTGCAATCACTGAGCAGCAAATCATATCACCTGTGCTGTGCTTAACATATCCTGCAAACCTGACCTGTTGTGGGTACTTGAGGACTGCGGTTGGGAACCACTGCTGTAGAGCATCAATAATAACATTCCTTCATGGTCTTTGTGGATTTGGATTCCCGGAAGCATCTTCATCCTTTTGCACCATGATGTTGCCAAATGCTTGTATCATGTAATGGGTTTGCAGCCTGTCAATCACTTCTGGATTTTCTTCTTTATATTTTATTTGCTATCAAACTGCAGGAAAGTTCTCTTTGAAAAGGCGCTAATGTTTTTATATTTCCTACTTTATCGTGACCACTTGTCTTTGATTAGAGATCGCGTTAGACCAGTTAGGGCTCAACTCAAGTTCAAAGGTCATGTTAACTCGAATCCGATGATTGCACCCAGCAGGGTTTTTGTTTCGTAAAGACAACATTCAATGGCTTGTTCAAAAGCTACAATGTGATGGGCAACTTACAAATGGTTAGAGGATAAGGCACCCTGGGTTCTGTACAACCCTTATACAGATCACTAGAGAAGCTCAAGCCAAGGATCTCGAACCAAAGGACGCGGCTTTCAAGGTTCAAAACCGAGAAAAATACACTCGAGACACTCAACCTTGCGATTAAAGAATAGGATCTGGACAATATAAATATTTGACAGCAAAGGCACATGTTATGTGGACCCTAGAGCAGAGGATTCAGCAGTTCTTCATTCGTGAATGAAGCACTCCACAGCAGTTACTATAACAGCAAAAGTCACGGCATATCTCGAGTGATTCCATTGTGACACCCACTTGATAGAGAATAGGAAGCTGGGGCAAGGCACGGCGGAGATGGTGCTTTTGTTCGGGAGCATAGCTGGATTGTAGTGCTAATACTTTATTTTCTCTGTTAAATGAGATCATCTCGTGTAGCATTGAATAGGACAGAGCGCAACTACAATTCCTCTGCAAACTAGTACAATAACAAGTACAAAATATACAGTATCTGACAGAAGTGAATACACCCCTCACATTTTTGTAAATATTTTATCTTTTCATGTAGGGTTGCACCGATACCGATACTAGTATCGATATCGGTGCCGATACCGGGTACTGCAGGAGTACTTGGTACTCGTGCAGTACCCCCGATATTTTTATCTCCGATACCGGAAGCCGGCATTGAGCCGGCTTGCCGGTATCCGAGGGGCTGTGGCGGCTGTCCGAATGCTCTATCGGCATTCAGACAGGCCCTGCAGCTCCTCTCCTAACTTGGTTTATACTTACCTTCCTTCCTTCAGCGCCGCCGGGAAAGTCTTCGCGCGCGCTCGCTCCTTGGAAGGTCCCCAGTCCGTGACCATGTGATCGCGGCTGGGGTCCTTTCAACAACGAGCGCACGCGCGGAAACTTTCCCGGCGTCGCTGAAGGAAGGTGGTAAGTATAAACAAAGTGAGCAGCTGCAGGGCCTGTCTGAATCCCGATAGAGCATTCGGACAGGCCCTGCAGCTGCTCTCTGCTCATACTTACCTTCCTTCAGCGACGCCGGAAAAGTTTCCCGCCGCGCGCGCTCGTTGGAAGGACCCCAGCCGCGATCACATGGTCCCACGTGGTCGCGGCTGGGGACCTTCCAAGGAGCGCGCCGCGCGCGAAGACTTTCCCGTCGTCGCTGAAGGAAGGTAAGTATGACCGGAGAGTGGGGGGCATATCCGAGAGTGGGGGGCATATCCATGAGCAGGGGGGCATTATCCATGAGCAGGGGGCATATCCATGAGCAGGGGGCACATCCATGAGCAGGGGGGCATTATCCATGAGCAGGGGGGCATTATCCATGAGCAGGGGGCATATCCATGAGAGCGGGGGGCATATCCATGAGCAGGGGGGCATTATCCATGAGCAGGGGGCATTATCCATGAGCAGGGGGCATTATCCATGAGCAGGGGGATTCCATGAGCAGGAGGCATATATCCATGAGCAGGGGGCATATATCCATGAGCAGGGGGCATATCCATGAGGCAGGCATATCCATGAGCAGGGGGGCATTATCCATGAGCAGGGGGGCATTATCCATGAGCAGGGGGCATTATCCATGAGCAGGGGGCATATCCATGAGAAGGGGGCATATATCCATGAGCAGGGGGCATATATCCATGAGCAGGGGGGCATATCCATGAGCAGGGGGGCATTATCCATGAGCAGGGGGCATATCCATGAGCAGGGGGGCATTATCCATGAGCTGGGGGGCATATCCATGAGCAGGGGGCACATCCATGAGCAGGGGGCACATCCATGAGCAGGGGGGCATTATCCATGAGCAGGGGGGCATTATCCATGAGCAGGGGGGCATTATCCATGAGCAGGGGGCATATCCATGAGCAGGGGGGCATTATCCATGAGCTGGGGGGCATATCCATGAGCAGGGGGGCAGGATATCCATGAGCTGGGGGGCAATTATCCATGAGCTGGGGGGCAGGATATCCATGAGCTGGGGGGGCAGGATATCCATGAGCTGGGGGGGCAGGATATCCATGAGCTGGGGCAATATCCATGAGACCTGGGGGCTTTATAGAAGGTCTGTTCTTCTTGGAAAGCGTCACATGACATAAAATAAAAGTATCGGTAATTGGTATCGGTGAGTACTTGAACAAAAGTATCGGTACTCGTACTCGGTCTTAAAAAAGTGGTATCGGTGCATCCCTATTTTCATGTGACAACACTGAAGAAATGACACTTTGTTACAATGTCAAGTAGTGAGTGTACAGCTTGTATAACAGTGCAAATTTACTGACCCCTCAAAATAACTCAACACACACCGCCATTAATGTCTAAACCGCTGCCAACAAAACTGACTACACCCCAAGTGAAAATGTCCAAATTGGACCCAAAGTTTCAATATTTTGTGTGGCCCCCTTTATCTTCCAGCACTGCCTTAACCCTCTTGGTCATGGAGTTCACCAGAGCTTCACAGGTTGCCACTGGAGTCCTCTTCCACTCCATGACGACATCACGGAGCTGGTGGATGTTAGAGACCTTGCGCTCCTCCACCTTCCGTTTGAGGATGCACCATAGATGCTCAATAGGGTTTAGATCAGGAGACATGCTTGGTCAGTTCATCACCATTACCCTCGGCTTCTTTAGCATGGCAGTGGTCGTCTTGGAGGTGAGTTTTCGGTCGTTATCATGTTGGAATACTGCCTTGTGGCCCAGCCTCTGAAGGGAGGGGATCATGCTCTGCTTCAGTATGTCACAGTACATGTTGGCATTCGTGGTTCTCTCAATGAACTGTAGCGCCCCTGTGCCGGCAGCACTCATACAGCCCCAGACCATGACACTCCCACCACTATGCTTGACTGTAGGCAAGACACACTTGTCTTTGTGCTCCTCACCTGGTCGCCGCCACACGCGCTTGACACCATCTGAACCAAATAAGTTTATCTTGGTGTTATCAGACCACATGTTCCAGTAATCCATGTCCTTAGTCTGCTTGTCTTCAACAAACTGTGGACTTTCTTGTGCATCATCTTTAGAAGAAGCTTCCTTCTGGGAGGGACAACAGCCATGCAGACCAATTTGATGCAGTGTGCCACGTATGGTCTGAGCACTGACAGTCTGACCCCCCCCCCCACCCCTTCAACCTGTGCAGCAATGCTGGCAGCACTCATACGTCTATTTCCCAAAGACATCCTCTGGATATGACGCTGAGTACGTGCACTCAACTTCTTTGGTCGACCATGGCGAGGCCTGTTCTGAGTGGAGCCTGTCCTGTTAAACCGCTGTATGGTCTTGGCCGCCGTGCTGCAGCTCAGTTTCAGGGTCTTGGCCGCCGTGCTGCAGCTCAGTTTCAGGGTCTTGGCAACCGTGCTGCAGCTCAGTTTCAGAGTCTTGGCCGCCGTGCTGCAGCTCAGTTTCAGGGTCTTGGCCGCCGTGCTGCAGCTCAGTTTCAGGGTCTTGGCCGCCGTGCTGCAGCTCAGTTTCAGGTCTTGGCCGCCGTGCTGCAGCTCAGTTTCAGGGTCTTGGCCGCCGTGCTGCAGCTCAGTTTCAGGGTCTTGGCCGCCGTGCTGCAGCTCAGTTTCAGGGTCTTGGCCGCCGTGCTGCAGCTCAGTTTCAGGGTCTTGGCCGCCGTGCTGCAGCTCAGTTCCAGGGTCTTGGCCGCCGTGCTGCAGCTCAGTTTCAGGGTCTTGGCCGCCGTGCTGCAGCTCAGTTTCAGGGTCTTGGCCGCCGTGCTGCAGCTCAGTTTCAGGGTCTTGGCCACCGTGCTGCAGCTCAGTTTCAGGGTCTTGGCCGCCGTGCTGCAGCTCAGTTTCAGGGTCTTGGCAATCTTCTTCTAGCCTTGGCCAACTTTATATAGAGCAACAATTCTTTTTTTCAGGTCCTCAGAGAGTTCTTTGTCTTGAGGTGCCATGTTGAACTTCCAGTGACCAGTATGAGAGAGTGAGAGCGATAACCACACATCCGTGTCGTCACATGAAAAGATATAATAAAATATTTACAAAAATGTGAGGCGTGCGCTCACTCCTGTGCGATACTGTATATGAAAAAGAATTAAAACAAAAAGCACTTCTAAAGAAAGGGTTAAACAATTCCCATGCAGCTTTAATTGGAGATTTCTACAGATAATATTAGGGGAATATCCATTTCTAAAAATGAGCGAGTAAAAAAATAATAAATAAATAAATAAACCAGCGCAATATCTGGGTTTATTTTTGGTTTTAACGGAGTTATTTTTACACAGCGCTGTTTTAAAAGGATTGGAGATAAGATAAGCACGCTTTAGTCTGCAGTAGCAAGGGCAAACCACGCCAGAGGGAAGATTTTCACAGCAGATTCATCTACGTACGTACAGCAGCGTGGCAGTCAGCACTTAACTAGGCTTTTTATCAATGCCCCTGACCTTCTTTATCCACTTCAGAAAAATGGCTGTTAATACGTGGCCTGCTTTGCCAATATGGAGATACACAGGGTGGAAAATATCTATTGATTCAGGGGGTGGGGGGGTTTGGCACATGTTTTGTTCTCCATGGTTCCTCTCCTGTCTGCTCTTCTAACGGATCTGTCAAATTCCCAAAGAAAAAGCTTTTAACTGGCCTCGTGCGGGACGTTCCGTGGGGATTTAATGTGAATTGGTGTCTGATTTTTGTGTGATTTTGGAACATTTCTTTCTTATGTGTACTAAGGCACCGTCAATAGTCGTACGCTTTAGGCCGGCGTCAGACGAACGCAGTCATCACGTCCGTGTCGCCGCACAGTTTAACGTCCGTCGTAGCGATGATTTGTGATCAATAGAGACCAACACACGAAGTACGCGCGCACCGAAATGCATACGCACCACGCAGGTGGCAACGGACGCCATTTAGGCCTCGATGTAAAAGCGCTGCGACGGACGACCAATGTGCGTGATGAGGCGACGTCAGACGCAGCGCATTTACGACGTCCATCACGTTGACGCTCAGAAGTTTTTTTGGTCTGGCTGACTGTACCTGTCTTTTAATTTTAATTTTTGTTTCCTATATTTCCCTTTTTTTTTTTTTTTTTCTACGTCCGTAAAAAAACATGCACCGTGTGGTGTTTACAGTATCTTCCGTCAGTCCGTCCGTAATGCACGCACGCAGAGTGCGTTCAGACTGCGTTCATCTGACATTAGCCTTAGTATGAATCCGTTAAGGAACGCCCAAAAGTGTCTTTAATCCAAAAAACTAGCCAAGGTCAAGGACAACAGAGTTTTTGAAGGATAGCCAGGTCAGAACAAGAAGATCAAACAGTGCATCAACGGGTCTAGAACAGAACCATGATCGGGCAGCAAACGCGTGACTGATGCAGTTCTATAGGGTTAGGTCAGTGGATCTCAACCGCGATCTTCAAGTCCCCCTAACAGGTCAGGTTTTAAGGATCACCTTGGGGAAATGCAGACTGAATCCTGCAATCACTGAGGAGCAATTCATATCACCTGTGCTGTGATTCACATATCTGGTAAACCTGGCCTGTTAGGGGTACTTGAGGACCGCGGTTGGGAACCACTGGGTTAGGTAATAATGCGGTGGTCGGCGTCATCCCTGTGTATCAAAACGTGCACGGTCAGAATGACACCTACACATTGGCGTCATCTTAACGACACAAAGTACGCTACAATAAATACCTTTTCCCCTATAAGTTTGTTATCCTAAGGGGTTAATTTTTTTTTCTTCACTGCAGTTCTGTATTCTTGGTGTGAGCTATTTCGGGGAAAACAGGGAGTAGGATTTAGTTTTACATTTATGTAAAAAAAAAAAACCTTTTATAGCGGATAATTATTTTTTTTATTTGTATATTTTTTTGGGTACCACAAAGACCCATTTGTTATTTAGAAAAACCTTTAGAACATATGTGGGTTCCCCCAAAAAAGATATTACGGATAGAAAAGAACATGGCAAACATAAAACAAAATTTTTCTCGTGTCGTAAGCGCATCGCCAAAGGAATAAATCCTGTGCGATTAAGGGGTTAAAATGGCCATTTCTCCATTCCGCAGTGATAAAATCCTGTTCGTCCTGTTCCTGTGTATTTGTGCGTCGTGTAACATTAACGTTACAAGCTTGGGCTTTTCTGAAATGTGATTCTCGCCCTGTTTATTAGGAATCTCATTCTCCACATCCCCCCCATTGTGCGAGGGATGATGGTGTGACACCACCGTCTTCTGTGAAAGCACAGCGTATGCCGAGCAGAAGAGCTTACGGTGTTAAACTCAGGTTATTGCGGTTCCTAGAAACCTCTGCTTTTTTAGCGCGCTCAGATGCTTTCCTACGGTCACAGTAGCTTATTGTGGGAAGCGTAGCGCGGTAGTGTCCTTCCCATAGCCGTATTGATTCGCCCTTCAGCTGTTTGCAGTGCACACAGGACCCAGGGCCTTGTTGTTGATTATCTCTACACAATGTCTCTCTGAGCATTATTGACCCATTGCAGCTCACTGCCTGTGGCTCTTGATTTTTCACACCGTCTCCATGACACTCATAATAAAACATACTATATTATTGTCCGTCTATTCGGGAAGTCGACTATTTCTAATGCAACCGGATGATGAAACCCGTGTGGAGAACCCTCATTGTCCACCTTGTGATCCGACAAAATCGCCCCTTTCTTTAAAGCCGAGTTGAACATGGCCCTTGAGCCGAGTTAGTGATGGATGACGAGCTTTAACACGACTACTGTAATCTAGCCCTGTTATTTTTATGTGTTCACCGCAGATGGCTGTGAATTTTAGATTCCAAGATCCTCAGCCAACCCAATCCCTCTCTTCCATCTCTTTGGGCATCAAGGGGAAGTGCAATAAAAAATACTGTCTAGACAAAAAAAAAATCACACACCGATATGTCATTGGACCACATTGAGATTTGAGTAGCGCACGCATTAGCCGCGGCATCGTCTCGATAAGCTCATGCAATGTCACAGCATTTATTCGCATCCAGATTGGCATTAACTTGCGGCCAAGATCTTGTATTGATGATGGGAGAGTCGCAGCGCTGCGTAAAGTCTTCTCCAGCACATTATCCCAAAGATTCTCAATGGGGTTAAGGTCTGGACTGTGCGGTGGCCAATCCATGTGTGAAAATGATGTCTCATGCTCCCTGAACCACTCTTGCACAATTTGAGCCCGATGAATCCTGGCATTGCCATCTTGGAATATGCCCGGTGTGCCATCAGGGGAGAAAAAAAACCCATTGATGGAAAAACCTGCTCATTCAGTATATTCAGGGAGACACATGACCTCATTTTTTGCAGCTGAAACTTATTAAACACTTCAGTAATTATCCAATGGAAGGCTCACACCTATTTGCTTCGTTAAATCCAATTGGTGACTTTTTGGCCTGGCGGTGTACATCTAGGGTCTCCAGAGTCGGCAATGGTAGACTTACTGGTTCTATTGGGAGATGGCCTAGGGATAGACCGATGAAGTGTTTCGCCGATTATCAGGAGCTGATATTTGGCAAATTACCTATAATCTGCAACGGCTTTTATTTGTCGTTAATTGGCTAAGGCAGCTCACTGCATCTATGACACCCAAAGTCCTGCGGCTCAGCGCTCATCTGGGACTTCTCCCACAACCAATTGATAGCTGTAGGACTTCCCCTGCCCATTGACTGTATTGCACATGGGTATGATGCTACCAGAAACGGGGCTTCCCTCCCATCTGGCAGGGAATTTCTTAACACGGGAGCTGCAGGGGCGAATGGACATGGTACAGTGTTTCAAATTATATTAAGCACATTCATTTAATGGTATAATGTCATACTTGTGTTTTTTCACTGCTTTAAATGTACGTAATAGCGGCTGTCAGCCAGAAAGACTTCCTATAATCCGTATCGGCTCTGAAAAAATATCAGTCTATCACTAGTATATAATCATTTTCAAAAACAATCACAAAATTATGTATTTTTTATCATAATATAGTTCAGGCCTCAAAAATTCCACTCGCTAGTATTTGGCGAGTGGAAATTAAGTGAGGGCGAGTGGGAATGCAGACGCAGGTAGCACAACCAATTATTTAGTTCTGCCTGTGCTGCATATCCTGGCACCGGCCGTGCTTTTTTGTTTTTAGGCCTTCCTGCCGGCCGGGGGAATTCAAGATTGCGGCCGGCCCCCTCTGACGACGTCAAAGAGGGCGTGCCAGACATCTGCCACCTGTGCCTGCCCTGTCCTGACGGTTCACATCTGGTCCCTCGCTCTGCTCACACTGGGGTCTGATGTCTGGGAATGCTTGCATCTGGGGTATGATGTCTGGGTATTCATGTATCTTTTGGCCTGATGTGTCTGGGTATACATGCATCTGGGGTCTGATGTGTCTGGGTATACATGTATCTGGAGTGATTGTGAAGATGAAAAAATGCACTAAGTTTATTAAAAGCTGAGCAGTTACACTTAATATTTTGTATGCATCCCCAATGATGTAAAGCACTTGTTTACCTTTACGTTTACATTGGTTTATGGTAATGTTATTTATTTTTGTAACTTTATTCTGAATAAAACATTTAACAGTGTAATTTCATAAGATAATTTGAGGGTGTGTTTGGGGGCAGGGTAGGGGTACGGTGGGGCAACTGGTGGCGAATAACTCTTAAGGGCTGGCTAGTAGCACGGAACTTGAAATTTTGAGCCCTGATATAGTTCCTAGTTTACAGTATTGTGTAACCTCCCCTTTTGTCTCCAATGTGATCCTTCTTTACAGCTCTTTTTGCCTTGATGGATCACAACCAGTGCAAGCTTTAATGTTACTGACAACATGGCGTCACGGATGAGGTCACTACTGATTTGTTTTGTCACTGGGGATCCCATAAAGCCTACATTCTTTCAGCCTTTAGGACTGTACTTTGGCGCCTGCGTTTTGGTAACTCGTCGGCGCAGAGGTTAAAACATGGAGAGAGCGTTTCAGTGATGTATTTCCCGCAAGGCTGAAATTCCCATGTCATTCTGTGGAGCCTATTCATCATTCTGAACATGATGCTCGCGATGGAATAAATAGATTTTTCACACTCTGACCTTTCACCTCTGGATCTATTCCTGTCCAGTGCCGTGCTTGACCCAACTATTAGTACCTGGCAAGAATTTTTCTTTTACTTTTAATTTGAAGTTTTTGAATCTTGAAGGGGTAATTCACTAATCACCAAACTTGCCACCAAATTTCACCGTACGGTACAATTTCGGGGCAGTTCGACTATTCACAAAGCTGTCAATTCTCCAAATACTGGCGAATTGTCGGCGAAATACGTTGCAATTCAGCCATCTTTGGCATCAATCGGTCAATTATTCCATAGAGAAGTAACTGTTAATCTTTTCAGAGACACCGAACTGCACCGACGTGTCAGTGAAATGCCCTGATTTTCGGTGCTTCAGTTCGACGGGTTTAAAAAGGCGAATCCCATAGGATTCAATGTAGAAACGTAATATCTTTTTTACTTTTTCAGCAAAAATTCTTATTCATTTTAAACACTTTTTTATTTTTATTTTTTAGACAAAATTTTTTTTCCCCAATTTTTTTTCAGTGTTTTGTGAATAACCCATTTAGTCCTTTTCGGCAGACATCTTGGTTTGTAGTGGGGGGTGAAGTCTCTCAACATCGAGTGAAGTGATAATGCTCCAGTGATTGCATTGAGAAAGGGGTAAAAGATTTAAGCTTATCCTCGGGGTTAGCCTTTACATAAATGGGGTGTCTGCTGTGATTCCAGGACACGGTGCGAGTGATGGGCAAGCTGTTACTTTAAAGCAGGATCAGAGCTAATTATCTCAGTTGAAGATGGTAATAAAGGTCCCTTGTGAAAACTAAACCAAGAGGTCCTCCCTGCCTAAAATATGAAGTTTCCCTATAGAAAAGAGGGCTTCAAACTCTTTATAGAAAGCAAAAGGTTGTAGCTCCTCAATGTGGTGCTGTTTGCTACATGAAAGGATGGCAAATCCGCTGCCTCCATCACTCCACCATTAAGAGGGCAATGACAGTGCTCTCAGCAGTCAGGATGGACTTAAAGCTCCACACAAAAGGGAGCGGAACAGAAGGTCTCAGTGACCGAGAAAAGGGGAGTAAACCTAAAGAGAACAGGTGAAAGAATGACTAAAGGTCTCTCCAACAAAGAGATTAAATGTCCACACGACATAGGAACTAAAGGTCTATGTGGCATGGAAAGGGGGACAATAGGTCCCTGCAACAGTAAGTGGAATTAAAGGTCATGCAACATATGAAGAGCTATTAAAGGTCCCTGCGACAGAGAATCTGGGATTAAAAATCCCTGCGACAGAGAATCTGGGATTAAGGCCAGTGTCAGACGAGCGCACTAGGTGCGGCTTCTGGCGTACGTTGCCACGGGGGGCCGACCAGACGCTGTGTGCACGCACGAATTGCGCATGCAGTAACAGCCGTGCTGCGTCCATGCAGCAGGCCTCTCTGTCAAAGCGCATGGGGACCTTCCATCCCCTATTATATGTCGCAGGGACCTTCCATCCCCCATAGGAGGATGGAGTCTTGCAGCGCTGAGCGCACTAACTAACTGCGCTCAGCGTGGTGGTCAGATGGGCGTCGAGTGGAAGGAACGTCCACTATCACAGACGTTCCTTCCGCCTTTCAAACCGCTCGTCTGACACTGGCCTAAACGTCCCTGCCACAGAGAATTGGGGATGGAAGTTCCCTGCGACAGATAATGGGGGGTGGAAGGTCCCCGCGACAGATAATGGGGGGTGGAAGGTCCCCGCGACAGATAATGGGGGGTGGAAGGTCCCCGCGACAGATAATGGGGGATGGAAGGTCCCCGCGACAGATAATGGGGGATGGAAGGTCCTCCCCGCGACAGATAATGGGGGATGGAAGGTGCTCCCCGCGACAGATAATGGGGGATGGAAGGTCCTCCCCGCGACAGATAATGGGGGATGGAAGGTCCTCCCCGCGACAGATAATGGGGGATGGAAGGTCCTCCCCGCGACAGATAATGGGGGATGGAAGGTCCTCCCCGCGACAGATAATGGGGGATAGAAGGTCCTCCCCGCGACAGATAATGGGGGATGGAAGGTCCTCCCCGCGACAGATAATGGGGGATGGAAGGTCCTCCCCGCGACAGATAATGGGGGATGGAAGGTCCTCCCCGCGACAGATAATGGGGGATGGAAGGTGCTCCCCGCGACAGATAATGGGGGATGGAAGGTCCTCCCCGCGACAGATAATGGGGGATGGAAGGTCCTCCCCGCGACAGATAATGGGGGATGGAAGGTCCTCCCCGCGACAGATAATGGGGGATGGAAGGTCCTCCCCGCGACAGATAATGGGGGATAGAAGGTCCTCCCCGCGACAGATAATGGGGGATGGAAGGTCCTCCCCGCGACAGATAATGGGGGATGGAAGGTCCTCCCCGCGACAGATAATGGGGGATGGAAGGTCCTCCCCGCAACAGATAATGGGGATGAAAGGACCCCGCGACAGATAATCGGGGATGAAAGGACCACGCGACGATAATCGGGGATGAAAGGACCACGCGACGATAATCGGGGATGAAAGGACCACGTGACGATAATCGAGGGTGAAAGGACCACGCGACGATAATCGGGGATGAAAGGACCACTCGACGATAATCGGGCATAAAGATTAATGGGGATGAAAGGACCCCGCGACAGATAATCGGGGATGAAAGGACCACGCGACGCTAATCGGGGATGAAAGGACCACGCGACGATAATCGGGGGTGAAAGGACCAACGCGACGATAATCGGGCATGAAAGGACCACCGCGACAGGGATTCGGGGATGAAAGGTCCACCGCGACAGGGATTCGGGGATGAAAGGTCCACCGCGACATGGAAAGAGGAACTAAAGGTCCCGGGAGCAGGGCAAAAGCTCCACATGCCAGGGGGGATAAAGGTTGCCTACTTCAAAGAGGAAATAAACTCTGCAGCACTTGGAAAAGCTAAAGCTCCTATAATATCAGGTGATAGGTTGAAGCTTTCCTTGCCAGAGATTGCAAGGGATGTATTTTAGCTCCCATGATGTGAAGAGGGGGGAGGGGTGCTATAACTTGCTAAAGCAGAGCAAAAGACTATGTGAGGCTCATTGCCTCAGTGTCCTCTTCAACTCTGACCTCTCCTTCACTCCTCACATTCAGTTGCCACACAAGCATCCAAAAGGTCAGGGCAAAATAAATCCTACCTTTTGTATAAGTGGTAAAAGTTGTATGATACAACACTTGCCACATGTAAACAGCGGTATCTCCTCCGTCCACAAGCTGCGTGTTGTATATGAGCCTGATCCGAGGTCCCGTTCCTCTCAGTATGCAGATGTCTTCATATAAATAAATTACACTTCTCTGCTAAAGACTGTTTAAGGATATACAATGTCCAAACATTATCGAACCCGTCCCATTACATCCTCATCATAGTATTACTGGGCTTCTCGCAGGCTGTCAGAGATGTAATACACAATCAATAACTCAATAACTTGTTAACTGAGGCCCGTGGAAGAACGGAATAAAGAACTTGTAAGATCCACGTGCAAGAGCACAAATCTCCTCCGTTTTGGGGCTTTTAGTTTGTCCGAACGACTTTCCATTTAGTCAGTGAAGAATGTGCTATAATTACAGTTTCCATTTGATTTCCACAAACCTGGCACCACACTCTCGTGGCTTCAGGCTGGTCACGTTGAGCTCCTTTTCAGCTGTATGGAATCACTAGGTTGCAGTTTTCACGATGGCTTGACGCTTTGGATTTGGGTTGAAGGAATTTAATGTGTTTTGGTTTATGTGGTCTTGGTTCTCAATGTCTGTAATCTCGCAACCATGACTCCCTGTTAAATGGTTAACCCATTTAATGATTAAGTCGAGTTGACTTGATTATGTAATACAATAATTGGCTTATCAAACCTAATTTTCATATCTTTTTAACCCCTTCACTAAGGTGATTGTGCATACACGCTCAGCGATAGCAGACACAGCAGCCAGAGATCGTGTTAACATTTGTGTTTTTGCAAATGAATTTCATTTGTTGCAACCAAAATTTGTTTGGGGGCACCTTCTGGAGCGAAAAGCAGAGTTTTAGCCCTGTGGGCATGATGCCCAAGGTGTTAACCACTTGAACGTGAAGGCTGTGCAGGGAGCATCCTCTCGTTTCACTCCTGTGGGTCTTCGAGTTACTCTTATCTGGCGCTGTACGGGAGCTCCAACTGCAGCGGGCTGACATCTTGAATGTCAGCTCTCGCTGTGAGACTGGCTCCTGGCCACGGGCGTCATCGTGCTTGCCCGCAATGTTGTTTTCAGGCGACCCACCCCCGGCATGCCGTGGGGAGTACCTGAAGGGAAGGGTCCTTTGGACCCCTCTATCTCCCCATCTGTAGGTGCTACAGAAATAAGAAAGTCATCTCTGGGATGGTCAGAGTCTGACATTTCCAACGATGCCCCTCTTAACCCCTTACCAGCCAGTACCGCAATCTGGCACCAATTGCGCTGGATCGTGGTATTTTTCTGTTGGGGGCTGACATCTTGGATGTCAGCCCCGCCTCTAGGGCATCCACTTATCCACTGATGACATCAGTAAGGGAATCCCGGGACTTTGGACCCTCGTACCTCGCGGTCAGTTAAAGAGCATGGCCTTTCCAATGATATCAAATATGACCAGATTATTTGTAAAAAAATAAAAAAATATTAAAGTGTAATTTTTTTTTTTTTTTTTTAAACAAGTGTACCCCATAGAATACATAACCACAAAGGCTCGGATGATAAAATGTGAAAAATAATAATTTTACACGTTGTAAATGATATCTGAATGGAAATTCACTTTTTTTTGTTATAGCATTCTGGCAGGACATGACATATTCATATAATAATGATCTGATTCTGCCAAATCTGCTGTAAATTATTTATTTATAAAGCGCCAGCATATTACGCAGCGCTGTACAATGGGCACAGCATAGACAGGGTTACAATGCATTGAACAACATTTTGACAAACCAGTACAGGAGGAAACAAGGGCCCTATTCCCGTGGGAACTCACAATCTAGAAGGGTAGGTGGTGGAAACAGGAGGAGAGGACTGCAAGGTGAGAGTGATGGACTGCAAGGTGAGAGTGATGGACTGGTAGAAGTGATGGACTGCAAGGTGAGAGTATTGGACTGTGTTGCTGTCCCTGGTACCGAAGCCTATTCAGTACCAGGGACGGAGTTAATTCTCCCCCCCCCCCTCCGCAGTCTCGCAAGTTTTTTTGGGGGGGACTGTCCTTGGTGCTGAAACTGAAGTTTTTTTTTTATTCTCGCTGCAGCAGGATTTTTAGGCTTTTTCTTTTTTTTTTTTGGCCGGCCTGTCCATCGGATAAATCTGGGTCCACTACAAATGCTTCCAGTGAACGACCCTGATCGGCCAATGGTGTTGTCTGTAGTCGGGTGACCAAGTCGGTTGCCTGACTAGGTGCCAGTGGACGGTCGGCCTTACACTTTCCATGTCTCCCTATTATTATTATTATTATTATTCTTTATTTATAAAGCGCCAGCATATTCTGCAGCGCTGTACAATAGGCACAGTATAGACAGGGTTACAATACAATACATTGAACAACATTTGACAAACAGTACAGGAGGAGATGAGGGCCCTATTCCCGTAGGAACTCACAATCTGGGAGGGTTGGGGTTGGAAACAGGAGGAGAGGACTGTAAGGTGAGAGTGATTGATGGTTGCGTCAGTGAGTTGGGTGGTAGGCTTCCCTAAATAGGAATGTTTTAAGGGAGCGTTTGAAGGAAGAGAAGTTAGGGGAAAGTCTGACAGTATGAGGGAGAGCGTTCCAGAGAGTGGGGGCTGCGCGTGAGAAATCCTGCAGTCTATCATGGGAAGAGGTGATGCGGGGAGAAGCTAGGCGCAGGTCACTGTTTGACCTTAGGGAGCGGGCTGCGGTGTATTTGGTGATTAGTGAGGACAGGTAGTGGGGAGCTGAGTTAGTGAGGGTTTTGTAGGTAAGGATAAGGATTTTGAACCCTTTGCTGGCTGTCAAATCATTCTATGGGACCATGCCCCCTTTCCCTCTTCCTTCCATGCTCAGTGTCATTCTTTTCCGTGAGCTCAGAATCTTGAATATACAAGAATGTCAATTAGCATTTTGTGTGTGTGTTTTTGTGAATATTCTTGGTACAGATTGCTCTGTCGCTCGTGGATTCACCTAAAGTCCCAAAACCCTCGTTATCGAATCACATGTTCCTCTGGGCCTTCCGTGTGAGGTTTCCAGCAGTTCATACAAAGTAGAAAAGCCTAGAGAGTCCAGTTTTATTATTTTTTTTGCTACTTCCATCAGTAGTTCTAGTTGTTGGCCATAATTTGATTAACATTATTGATTATTTCTCAGCCTCTCGCTCCCAGTGCGCCGCTTGCTGCACGGGTCGGGCTGCGGTCCAGCAGGAATAAGGCTCCATCTTGATAATGGACCACGTTGAGATCCTGTTATTTGATAAAGGTAATTGATGTTCTGCAGTAAATCGCCAGGCAGTTGCTGGATATTGAATAGTTTTCGTGCCAGCTGCCTAGAAAGCAGAGACGTGGAGCGTCGGCCGGCTTTCCCCAAACAAAAATCAGATTTCCTGTTTTGTTTTCAGGTTTCCCCCCTCTGTGGAAGAGTGATGAGTTTTATTTCTTTAGCGCTTTGTTTTTTATACACCAGAAAGCAAGCTGCTTGGCCATGCATTTTGCAAGCTGTGCCCATTCCAAGTAGTTTTGTTCACGCCTTTTCACTCGGAGACATAAATGTTTAATTTACCATGAAGATATATACTCTCATCGCTCAAGGAAAAGTGTTTTGCTCATTCCTGTCGACCATTCCTTGGCTCAGAGACTTGGCTAGCTGCACAGACCTTTATGCCGAAGATTTGATTGACACACAGGGGAGTCTGAATTTTGTTCTCTGTATCTACTGGTCTCAACGGAACCTCTATGAGATATGCTTGTCCAGGTGGAGTGCTGCCCTTTTGTTGTTTGTGCGTGTACAGGGGTGCAACTACCATGGGTGCAGTGCATGTTGACGGGTGGGTATATGTTTTTGTCTAGGGTGGGCCATCATGGATTCCTGCACCTGGGCGCCCTGAGGTTTTGATTTATGCCTCTGTGTCTGTACAATCTTCGATGTGCGTCACAGCCGAGCAGACCTTTGGCATTCTAGGTGTCAGGTGGTTGACATAATCTGCAGAGTTTTCACCCTGCTCCTCCTGAAGCTCCTATACACGTTGGATTGACGTGATGGACACGTCCTACGTACTGTGCGGTCTAGCTGCTCCCACAAAAGCTTAATCCAGTTGTAATGGATCTCTATGCCCGGACAGGATCACCACTGTTAAATGCCGCTTCCTCACTGGACACCCAGGTTCTCTTCGTGACTCTCACGCCTTTCTCCAGTACATTAGCCGCAGCTTAAAGAGCGGTGCATGTAGAGAGCCTTTCGTTGGCACAGCAAGCAGACGATGGCTGCTACCCAAAAACATGAGCCGTGACTTCAAGTTTGGTCAGAATAGAACTGACTGTTTATTCACAGAGGCACACAGGTACAGTCAAGGACCAACTCCATTTGCATACAACCAAACAGATAACCTCACAGATCAGATAACTGGACAGGACCTTCAAACAATGGGATTTCCTAGGAGGAGGAGAAGGGGGAGGGAGAAAGCTGGGTAAACAAAAGGAATTTCTTATAGAGAAATGTACACAATAGAGAGAGCAGGTACTAATACAGAGGTCACACTATACAGAGAACACAAACACCCTGCATCTAGAATTGTAGATACAGGATGACTTTAACAAAGGAAAGAGCAGGAAAACAATATAAAACATCAGGCTCACACTTCCCAAATACATTTCTAGGCCCATGTACTTGGAGTCCAAAGTGACGTATGTCACACCAGTGATGTTGCTGGCCACAATACCAGCTGATGGTGTCTTCCCTAAATAGTCCTTGCATAGTTTGGAGCTGGGCTTTAGGTCATTGGTTGTAGGTAAAAATTTGCTCCAATCAAGCACTGTCCACAGGGTATGCCATGGCACTTCACAATAGTGTGACAGCCTTCCTTCTTCAAGGTCACTATTACCTTGTACAAATCTCCCACTTTACCACCACCAAAGCACCCACCAGACCATCACATTGCCTCCAACATGCTGACAGGTGGTGCTACGCACTCCTCCATCTTTTCATTTGGTCTGCGTCTTAACACCTGAGAAGTGTTCATTGCCGTGACGTGCTTTTCACTCATCTCAGTGCTCATTGCGTATTTCTGCTATAGTTTATTCTGTGTTTCGACTGACTTGTATGACTCTTCTCTCCCGGTTCTTAACTCCTGGCATTCCATTGACTATCTGATTTTAGCTATACGACCCCTGGAATTCCAACTGGGTGGAGTAGAGGTAACATCACTGCTCTGCGTGGAGAGAGCCTGTAGAGACATGGGTTCGATTCCAGCAAGAGCACCTCTCCAGTAAGTGTCCTTGGGCAAGACACCTAACGGTACGTTCTCGCCACCCAGGACATACTTGAAAACAAGAGAAATCTCAATGTATCCTTCCTGGTAAAATACTTTCTCAAAAAAAAAATAATAATAATTTTTCCTAATAACCCGCTCTGGCTTGCGACTCTTGGCCTTCCTCTGACATTCTGAGTTTGTAGTAACCCCTGGTTTGTTCTGTTTACATACTCCTCTGAGTCTGTTATAGACGTCCCGACCAGTCTAAGGATCTGAAGTGTAGGATAGTTATGCTGTGTACAGGCATCAGACCTATATATATATATTGGGGAGGAATGGTACACTTCCGCCCATTGTCTGTGTTCTTTTGCCTATCTCAATCTTATTTATTAGCCGGTCTGAGATACGGCTTTTTCTTTAAAGGATCCTCACCCTCTTTTCACTTTTAAAGTGGCCAGGATGTGTAGCACGCCCCCCCCCCCCCCTCGCTCCACTGTTCTGCTGAAACCGCTGGATGAAGAGGCGGTGTTCCCTCCTCTCCCAACTAGCGTTACCAGCAGCCAGGATTTTTAATTTCCCTTCTGTCGGTCACCAGATCAGTCACTAGTGACCTCATCACACAGAGAACGTGCCGACGTCACCCTGTGGAAGACCAATCGCCGTAGCTGACGGAGACAGCTCTGATCCATCATTTAAGCTCAAGCGCAATGGACCTACACTATGCAAGTTGCAGAAAATCTTCAGGAAGGAGGAGTAGCGCCTGGTGAGGGAGAAGATGTGAGTATGGGAGGGGACGTAAAAATAATCGAGCATTGGCTGTCAGCAGCTTCTACCCTGTTATTTAATGGCAAAAAAGGACCTTTATTTTTTTAATGGTTTTCCTTTAAAATCACTGCTCTGCGTGGAGAGAGCCTGTGGAGACAGGTGCTCGTCGGGATCGAAACCATATCCAGTAAGTGTCCTTGGACAAGACACCTAACGGTACATACTCGCCACCCAGGACATAGTTGAAAACGAGAGAAATCTCAATGTATCCTTCCAGGTAAAATCCTTTCTCAAAAAAACCAACTCAAAAGTGGATCATCAAACCATGGGGCGCTGGCAGAGGGTTGGTGATAATGGGCCTCCGTATGCATGTAAATACCCCATTAAAAATCAGCATTTTTTTTATTATTTTACTTTATTTTATTATCCTTTATATAGCACCACAAATTCCGCAGCGCTTTATAAGATCAGTGTACAAGGAGTTGATACATTAGAATACCACACGTGGATGATACGACCTGATTCCGGGGTCCCTGTTCCCGAGGGAACTTACAATCTATGAGATGTACAAGTATTTTGTGAGGTAGGTGCACCCATATCGTTAGGTGTCTTGCCCAAGGACACCCACTGGAGATGTTTTCTGAGTGGGATCGAGTCATCATTTCCATGATTGTAGATCAGTGACCTGGTGGTTAAGTTGAACCCACTTCTCGTAAAGTCGAGACTTGCTTTTCCACAGTTGTATTGGAGGGATGTGATGAGGATTTGACTTCTCTGTGGTCGAAGGGTAGAGACGTTATCACTGGACTCCACAGCTGATATTGTGTGGTAGGCAAGTATGTACCGTTAGGTGTCTTGCCAAAGGACACTTACTGGAGAGGAGCTCTGGCCAGGATTTGAACCTGTGTCTCCACAGTTTAGAGCAGTGATGTTACCTCTACTCCACCTAGCTACAATAATCATTTGCAACAATAACAATGTCTTTGATTTGGTGTTAAAGGACAAAAATATTCTTTTCTTTACGAAATCAAGTGGCGTCAAACATTTGAAATCTGTCTGCACATGTAGAAAATGTTCATTCTAATTCTGAAAATGAATGGAACTAAACTACATGTAAATTATGCTGTAATACAGAATTCCAAAAGCCAAACCGAGAAGATTTGTTATAGATGAAACCTAATTTATTTTCTCCAGCATCTTCCCTTCAGCGTCCTATGTTTTTCATACTTAATAAAATTTTTAAGAAATCCTGATTAATGCAATGTGAAAAAGAACCTTAAGTCGCCCTTACCTTAGTGTCAGTTCATATGTTACTAATAACCATCATAGCTTGCAATACTGTTTTGGCGCAAGAAACTAGATGTTATGTTCAGGGATCAAGTCCTAAAAAAAGAAGTGTGGGAACTCACCAGGATTTCTGTCTCCCAATAAGCAATTATCACCTCGCACGTAACACAAACACACACTCAGATCTGATATACTGTATGTATGTATATTTGTCAACAAAAAAGCAGATTGCGCAACAAATGCTTATGCCGGCTATTGAATACGGAGATGTAGTGTATGCAGTTGCCCCGCAAACACACCTTCATAAACTTACTACATTGTATAACTCATTCTGCCGCTTTGTGCTACAATGTAACTACATGACCCACCATTTGACATGTTAAAAGAGCTAAACTAGCCATCGCTGGAATCTAGATGCACTCTTCACCTTTCCAACCTGGTGTTTAAGAGCTTTTCTGGGAAGCTACCACCCTACCTGAATAGACTGCTTCTCCCAGCAGTTCCCTTATCCTATAACCTCCGATCCAGGACCAGCACCTTACTTGCAATACCACAATACAAAAAGAAAGTGGCTCGATCCTCATTTTCCTACAGAGCACCACAATTATGGAATAACCTCCCAGACGTCATCAAATCTTCCCCCCGTCTAAAGTCACTTAAGAGATCTCTATTAACATACCTCGATACAGAATGCACCTGTAAACATGTAACATAGCGACTATATACAGAATGCACCTGTAAACATGTAACATAGTGACTATATACAGAATGCACCTGTAAACATGTAACACAGTGACTATATACAGAATGCACCTGTAAACATGTAACACAGTGACTATATACAGAATGCACCTGTAAACATGTAACAGTGACTATATACAGAATGCACCTGTAAACATGTAACACAGTGACTATATACAGAATGCACCTGTAAACATGTAACACAGTGACTATATACAGAATGCACCTGTAAACATAACATAGTGACTATATACAGAATGCACCTGTAAACATGTAACACAGTGACTATATACAGAATGCACCTGTAAACATGTAACATAGTGACTATATACAGAATGCACCTGTAAACATGTAACACAGTGACTATATACAGAATGCACCTGTAAACATGTAACATAGTGACTATATACAGAATGCACCTGTAAACATGTAACATAGTGAATATATTTCCTACATATTTATTTTGTTAATCTGTATAATTGTGTTTTGTTTTTAATATCTTGCATTGTATTACTTTGTATTTCTGTAACAATTCAATGTTCTTGAACCTAGAACGTACTTGAAAACAAAAGAAATCTCAATGTCTCCTTCCTGGTAAAATACTTAATAAATAAATAAATAGGTGAAATATAGCAAAAATATATGATGATAAATCCTATATTTATTGTGACTTAATAGAGAAATATGTGATTGAACACCTGACTACAAGTTTTATAGAGTATGGACCAAAGGGAACTCCATTCCCTCTGCAAAATTAGTGCAGGAACTCCGTTCCCACGCGTTCCCCCTCGACTTGACCCCTGGTTATGTTGGTGATTTATGTTATGATTTGGTTACGGATGATAGAGTTCCCTGTTCTGAAGAGCTTGCAATCCAAATGAGAGTATGTTGTGATCATTAAACAATCTTCACTCTAATAATGATCTTTTTCATCTGTCATTGCGTTTTAAGATGATTCTTTTTTTATTCTACTAAAGGGCAAGTGGAGTTTTTCCCCTGATGTCATTTAATTGTTTCCTGTCGCTGATACGGCCTCATAGGGAACCTCGTTTATTTAAAGCGTTATTGGACGGTGGATGTAAATAGGACGGAGGGCTGTTAATGGAAATTGATTTGGACGTTGAAAGTAATTAAGGGTACCGGTTACCGGCTGTTTCGTCATGTCTAGCCCTAAACTTCCTCGAAACGACCAAATGTTAAGTATCTGATGGGACTTTCGGGGATCAATCGTTTTGAACGTTTCAGCATCCTGCGGCCGTCTGCCTTGTGGGGTCGATTTACTAAACCGCACAGTGTAAGGAGCTTAATATCAAATACTCATGGCTGGAATATGGAGATTTGGAGCGGTTTTTGGTTGCTTGTCTCTACATTTTACCACATTTAACTCCATGTTACAATTGGGTCTTTAGTGACTGTATATGTGATCAGCTTTTCTGTATAAAATCTAGGACAAAGGCCTCTCTGTATTGAACGTGCGGCCTCTCTGTATTGAACATTCAGCTGTGCGGCCTCTCTGTATTGAACATGCGGCTGTGCGGCCTCTCTGTATTGAACATTCGGCTGTGCGGCCTCTCTGTATTGAACATGCGGCTGTGCGGCCTCTCTGTATTGAACATGCGGCTGTGCGGCCTCTCTGTATTGAACATGCGGCTGTGCGGCCTCTCTGTATTGAACATTCAGCTGTGCGGCCTCCCTGTATTGAACATTCAGCTGTGCGGCCTCTCTGTTCTTAACATTCAGCTGTGCGACCTCTCTGTATTGAGCATTCAGCTGTTCGGCCTCTCTGTATTGAACATGCAGCTGTGTGGCCTCTCTGTATTGAACCTGCAGCTGTGCGGCCTCTCTGTTTTGAACATTCAGCTGTGCGACCTCTCTGTATTGAGCATTCAGCTGTTCGGCCTCTCTGTATTGAACATGCAGCTGTGTGGCCTCTCTGTATTGAACCTGCAGCTGTGCGGCCTCTCTGTTTTGAACATTCAGCTGTGCGACCTCTCTGTATTGAGCATTCAGCTGTGCGACCTCTCTGTATTGAGCATTCAGCTGTTCGGCCTCTCTGTATTGAACATGCAGCTGTGTGGCCTCTTTGTATTGAACCTGCAGCTGTGCGGCCTCTCTGTTTTGAACATTCAGCTGTGCGACCTCTCTGTATTGAACCTGGGGGCTGTGCGGCTGCTCTGTATTGAACCTGGGGGCTGTGTGACCTCTCTCTATTGAACATCCAGCTGTGCGGCCTCTGTGTTGAACCTGGGGGCTGTGCGGCTGCTCTGTATTGAACCTGGGGGCTGTGCGACCTCTCTCTATTGAACATTCAGCTGTGCGGCCTCTCTGTATTGAACCGGCAGCTGTGCGGCCTCTCTGTATTGAACCTGCAGCTGTGCGGCCTCTGTTTTGAACATTCAGCTGTACGACCTCTCTGTATTGAACATTCAGCTGTGCGGCCTCTCTCTATTGAACCTGGGGGCTGTGCGGCCACTCTGTATTGAACCTGGGGGCTGTGCGACCTCTATTGAACATTCAGCTGTGCGGCCTGTCTGTATGGAACATGCGGCTGTGCGGCCTCTCTGTATTGAACATGCAGCTGTGCTGCCTCTCTGTATCGAACATTCAGCTGTGCGACCTCTGTATTGAACATGCTGCTGTGCTGCCCCTCTGTATTGAACATGCAGCTGTGCTGCCCCTCTGTATTGAACATGCAGCTGTGCGGCCTCTCTGTATTGAACATGCAGCTGTGCGGCCTCTCTGTATTGAACATGCAGCTGTACGGCCTCTCTGTTTTGAACATTCAGCTGTGCGACCTCTCTGTATTGAACATGCAGCTGTGCTGCCTCTCTGTATTGAACCTGGGGGCTGTGCGGCCTCTCTGTATTGAACCTGGGGGCTGTGCGGCCTCTCTCTATTGAACATGCAGCTGTGTGGCCTCTCTCTATTGAACCTGGGGTCTGTGCGGCCCCTCTGTATTGAACATGCGGCTGTGCGGCCTCTCTGTATTGAACATGCAGCTGTGCTGCCTCTCTGTATTGAACATGCAGCTGTGCTGCCTCTCTGTATTGAACATGCAGCTGTGCTGCCTCTCTGTATTGAACCTGCAGCTGTGCTGCCTCTCTGTATTGAACCTGGGGGCTGTGCGTCCGCTCTGTATTGAACCTGGGGGCTGTGCGACCTCTATTGAACATTCAGCTGTGCGGCCTCTCTGTATGGAACATGCAGCTGTGCGGCCTCTCTGTATTGAACATGCAGCTGTGCGGCCTCTCTGTTTTGAACATTCAGCTGTGCGACCTCTCTGTATTGAACATGCAGCTGTGCTGCCTCTCTGTATTGAACCTGGGGGCTGTGCGGCCTCTCTGTATTGAACCTGGGGGCTGTGCGGCCTCTCTGTATTGAACCTGGGGCTGTGCGGCCTCTCTGTATTGAACCTGGGGGCTGTGCGGCTCTCTCTATTGAACATGCAGCTGTGCGGCCTCTCTGTATTGAACATGCGGCTTTGCGGCCTCTCTGTATTGAACATGCAGCTGTGCTGCCTCTCTGTATTGAACATGCAGCTGTGCTGCTTCTCTGTATTGAACCTGCAGCTGTGCTGCCTCTCTGTATTGAACCTGGGGGCTGTGCGGCCTCTGTTTTGAACATTCAGCTGTGCGACCTCTCTGTATTGAACCTGGGGGCTGTGCGGCCGCTCTGTATTGAACCTGGGGGCTGTGCGACCTCTATTGAACATTCAGCTGTGCGGCCTCTCTGTATTGAACATGCAGCTGTGCTGCCTCTCTGTATTGAACCTGGGGGCTGTGCGGCCTCTCTGTATTGAACCTGGGGGCTGTGCGGCCTCTGTTTTGAACATTCAGCTGTACGACCTCTCTGTATTGAACATTCAGCTGTGCGGCCTCTCTCTATTGAACCTGGGGGCTGTGCGGCCACTCTGTATTGAACCTGGGGGCTGTGCGACCTCTATTGAACATTCAGCTGTGCGGCCTGTCTGTATGGAACATGCGGCTGTGCGGCCTCTCTGTATTGAACATGCAGCTGTGCTGCCTCTCTGTATCGAACATTCAGCTGTGCGACCTCTGTATTGAACATGCTGCTGTGCTGCCCCTCTGTATTGAACATGCAGCTGTGCTGCCCCTCTGTATTGAACATGCAGCTGTGCGGCCTCTCTGTATTGAACATGCAGCTGTGCGGCCTCTCTGTATTGAACATGCAGCTGTACGGCCTCTCTGTTTTGAACATTCAGCTGTGCGACCTCTCTGTATTGAACATGCAGCTGTGCTGCCTCTCTGTATTGAACCTGGGGGCTGTGCGGCCTCTCTGTATTGAACCTGGGGCTGTGCGGCCTCTCTCTATTGAACATGCAGCTGTGTGGCCTCTCTCTATTGAACCTGGGGTCTGTGCGGCCCCTCTGTATTGAACATGCGGCTGTGCGGCCTCTCTGTATTGAACATGCAGCTGTGCTGCCTCTCTGTATTGAACATGCAGCTGTGCTGCCTCTCTGTATTGAACATGCAGCTGTGCTGCCTCTCTGTATTGAACCTGCAGCTGTGCTGCCTCTCTGTATTGAACCTGCAGCTGTGCTGCCTCTCTGTATTGAACCTGGGGCTGTGCGTCCGCTCTGTATTGAACCTGGGGGCTGTGCGACCTCTATTGAACATTCAGCTGTGCGGCCTCTCTGTATGGAACATGCAGCTGTGCGGCCTCTCTGTATTGAACATGCAGCTGTGCGGCCTCTCTGTTTTGAACATTCAGCTGTGCGACCTCTCTGTATTGAACATGCAGCTGTGCTGCCTCTCTGTATTGAACCTGGGGGCTGTGCGGCCTCTCTGTATTGAACCTGGGGCTGTGCGGCCTCTCTGTATTGAACCTGGGGGCTGTGCGGCCTCTCTGTATTGAACCTGGGGGCTGTGCGGCCTCTCTCTATTGAACATGCAGCTGTGCGGCCTCTCTGTATTGAACATGCGGCTTTGCGGCCTCTCTGTATTGAACATGCAGCTGTGCTGCCTCTCTGTATTGAACATGCAGCTGTGCTGCTTCTCTGTATTGAACCTGCAGCTGTGCTGCCTCTCTGTATTGAACCTGGGGGCTGTGCGGCCTCTGTTTTGAACATTCAGCTGTGCGACCTCTCTGTATTGAACCTGGGGGCTGTGCGGCCGCTCTGTATTGAACCTGGGGGCTGTGCGACCTCTATTGAACATTCAGCTGTGCGGCTCTCTGTATTGAACATGCAGCTGTGCTGCCTCTCTGTATTGAACCTGGGGCTGTGCGCCTCTCTGTATTGAACCTGGGGGCTGTGCGGCCTCTCTCTATTGAACATGCAGCTGTGTGGCCTCTCTCTATTGAACCTGGGGTCTGTGCGGCCCCTCTGTATTGAACATGCGGCTGTGCGGCCTCTCTGTATTGAACATGCAGCTGTGCTGCCTCTCTGTATTGAACATGCAGCTGTGCTGCCTCTCTGTATTGAACATGCAGCTGTGCTGCCTCTCTGTATTGAACATGCAGCTGTGCTGCCTCTCTGTATTGAACATGCAGCTGTGCTGCCTCTCTGTATTGAACCTGCAGCTGTGCTGCCTCTCTGTATTGAACCTGGGGGCTGTGCGGCCTCTGTTTTGAACATTCAGCTGTGCGACCTCTCTGTATTGAACCTGGGGGCTGTGCGGCCGCTCTGTATTGAACCTGGGGGCTGTGCGACCTCTATTGAACATTCAGCTGTGCGGCCTCTCTGTATGGAACATGCGGCTGTGCGGCCTCTCTGTATTGAACATGCAGCTGTGCTGCCTCTCTGTATTGAACATTCAGCTGTGCTGCCTCTCTGTATTGAACATGCAGCTGTGCGGCCTCTCTGTATTGAACATGCAGCTGTGCGGCCTCTCTGTTTTGAACATTCAGCTGTGCGACCTCTCTGTATTGAACATGCAGCTGTGCTGCCTCTCTGTATTGAACCTGGGGGCTGTGCGGCCTCTCTGTATTGAACCTGGGGGCTGTGCGGCCTCTCTGTATTGAACCTGGGGGCTGTGCGGCCTCTCTGTATTGAACCTGGGGGCTGTGCGGCCTCTCTCTATTGAACATGCAGCTGTGCGGCCTATCTCTATTGAACCTGGGGTCTGTGCGGCCCCTCTGTATTGAACATGCGGCTTTGCGGCCTCTCTGTATTGAACATGCAGCTGTGCTGCCTCTCTGTATTGAACCTGCAGCTGTGCTGCCTCTCTGTATTGAACCTGGGGGCTGTGCGGCCTCTTTTGAACATTCAGCTGTGCGACCTCTCTGTATTGAACCTGGGGCTGTGCGGCCGCTCTGTATTGAACCTGGGGGCTGTGCGACCTCTATTGAACATTCAGCTGTGCGGCCTCTCTGTATTGAACATGCAGCTGTGCTGCCTCTCTGTATTGAACATTCAGCTGTGCTGCCTCTCTGTATTGAACATTCAGCTGTGCTCCTCTCTGTATTGAACATGCAGCTGTGCGGCCTCTCTGTATGAACATGCAGCTGTGCGGCGCCTCTCTTTTTGAACATTCAGCTGTGCGACCTCTCTGTATTGAACATGCAGCTGTGCTGCCTCTCTGTATTGAACCTGGGGGCTGTGCGGCCTCTCTGTATTGAACCTGGGGGCTGTGCGGCCTCTCTGTATTGAACCTGGGGCTGTGCGGCCTCTCTGTATTGAACCTGGGGGCTGTGCGGCCTCTCTGTATTGAACCTGGGGGCTGTGCGCCTCTCTCTATTGAACATGCAGCTGTGCGGCCTATCTCTATTGAACCTGGGGTCTGTGCGGCCCCTCTGTATTGAACATGCGGCTTTGCGGCCTCTCTGTATTGAACATGCAGCTGTGCTGCCTCTCTGTATTGAACATGCAGCTGTGCTGCCTCTCTGTATTGAACCTGCAGCTGTGCTGCCTCTCTGTATTGAACCTGGGGGCTTTGCGGCCTCTGTTTTGAACATTCAGCTGTGCGACCTCTCTGTATTGAACCTGGGGGCTGTGCGGCCGCTCTGTATTGAACCTGGGGGCTGTGCGACCTCTATTGAACATTCAGCTGTGCGGCCTCTCTGTATTGAACATGCAGCTGTTTTGCCTCTCTGTATTGAACATTCAGCTGTGCTGCCTCTCTGTATTGAACATTCAGCTGTGCGACCTCTCTGTATTGAACATGCAGCTGTGCGGCCTCTCTGTATTGAACATGCAGCTGTGCGGCCTCTCTGTTTTGAACATTCAGCTGTGCTGCCTCTCTGTATTGAAC
This sequence comes from Leptobrachium leishanense, assembly GCA_009667805.1. NCBI lineage: Eukaryota > Metazoa > Chordata > Amphibia > Anura > Megophryidae > Leptobrachium > Leptobrachium leishanense. The sequence goes on from CM019063.1 coordinate 64,677,606, forward strand.
CTGGGGGCTGTGCGGCCTCTCTCTATTGAACTTGGGGGCTGTGCGGCCTCTCTCTATTGAACCTGGGGTCTGTGCGGCCTCTCTGTATTGAACATGCGGCTGTGCTGCCTCTCTGTATTGAACATGCAGCTGTGCTGCCTCTCTGTATTGAACATACGGCTGTGCGGCCTCTCTGTATTGAACCTGGGGTCTGTGCGGCCCCTCTGTATTGAACATGCGGCTGTGCGGCCTCTCTGTATTGAACATGCAGCTGTGCTGCCTCTCTGTATTTAACCTGCAGCTGTGCTGCCTCTCTGTATTGAACCTGCAGCTGTGCTGCCTCTCTGTATTGAACCTGGGGGCTGTGTGGCCTCTGTATTTAACATTCAGCTGTGCGGCCTCTCTGTATTGAATATGCAGCTGTGCGGCCTCTCTCTATTGAACATTCAGCTGTGCTGCCCCTCTGTATTGAACATTCAGCTGTGCGGCCTCTCTGTATTGAACATTCAGCTGTGCGGCCTCTCTGTATTGAACATTCAGCTGTGCGGCCTCTCTGTATTGAACATTCAGCTGTGCGGCCTCTCTGTATTGAACATTCAGCTGTGCGGCCTCTCTGTATTGAACATTCAGCTGTGCGGCCTCTCTGTATTGAACCTGGGGGCTGTGCAGCCTCTCTGTATTGAACCTGGGGGCTGTGCGGCCTCTCTGTATTGAACCTGGGGGCTGTGCGGCCTCTTTCTATTGAACCTGGGGGCTGTGCGGCCGCTCTCTCTGTATTGAACCTGAGGGCTGTGCGGCCTCTCTCTATTGAACATGGGGGCTGTGCGGACTCTCTCTATTGAACCTGGGGGCTGTGCGGCCGCTCTGTATTGAACCTGGGGGCTGTGCGGCCGCTCTGTATTGAACCTGGGGGGGCTTGCTGCCCTTTGTGTAGTGTGTGCGCATGGGAATATCGATTTAGAGGAATAGTTTGTTTTTGTTTTTTCTGTCCTGATATCGGGCTGTGATGTAGCACGTCTGCAGCCGGCCCTCATTTATCACGCAATAGGCACTGAGTGGAGCACGGAGAATCGTCGCAGATGATGAATGGCCGGGGGGGGGGGGTAGGGTGGGCTGCCGGTTTTGTGGCAATATCTGCAGTGCGCATTAGTCCAATTTGCACCAGGGGAAAATCTTACAGATGACAGACATTAGTCTCCGTGTGTAATTGCTGCTCTCCCGCACGTTAAAATGCGGGAGACAGAGAGCGACGCGATCTGCTGTGACCCGGCTGAGGATACACAAATTGCCGTGTGACGAGCAGCTTAAGCCCGCGGAGACGACGGGCAACAAGAGACCCGTTCCTCCAGCACTGAATGGATTATATATTCGGTCAATATACTGTGTGGGGTTATATCATGTCCGGTTTCCCTGACGTCGTTGACTGGATTTGCTCCCCACACACTTTAATTTATTTATTTATTTTATTTATAAAGGATTTTACCAGGAAGGATACATTGAGATTTCTCTCGTTTTCAATGTCCTGGGTTCAAGAACATTAAAATGTTACAGAAATACAAAGTAGTAAAATGCAAGATATTAACACAAAACAAATACACAGATTAACAGAAAATAAATATGTAGGCAATATAGTCACTATGTTACATGTTTACAGGTGCATTCCTTATTGAGGTATGTGAATAGAGATATCTTAAGTGACTTTAGAGTGGGGGAAGATTTGATGGTGTCTGGGAGGTTATTCCATATTTGCGGTGCTCTGTAGGCAAATGAGGATCGAGCCACTTTCTTTTTGTATTGTGGTATTGCAAGTAAGGTGCCGGTCCTGGATCGGAGGTTATAGGATGAGGGAACTGCTGAGGGAAGCAGCCTATTCAGGTAGGGTGTTAGCTTCCCAGAAAAGCTCTTGAACACCAGGTTGGAAAGGTGAAGGGTGTGTCTAGATTCCAGCGACGGCCAGTTTAGTTCTTTTAACATGTCACAATAGTGGGTCATGTAGTTACATTGTAGCACAAAGCGACAGAATGAGTTATACAATGTAGTAAGTTTCTGGAGGTGCGTTTGCGGGGCAGCTGCATACGCTACATCTCCGTATTCAATAGCCGGCATGAGCATTTATTTAAAACCATTCTCTCTACCATGTTATTTTTTGGCTATAACTGGGATTTTTTTTGTGAAGCAAAGCCATGTTACAGTTCAGGGCTCCGTTACTGATCACAAAACCGATCGACTTCAATATTAATTTATTTGGATACTTGTAATAATTTCAGTGAACTAATTTTTGTGGCCTCATCTACCGCGGAGATGGTTCGGACATAGTCAGTTCCAGAAATATTGGGACATCGACACAATTCTAACATCTTTGGCTCTATACACCACCACAATGGAGTTGGAATGAAACAAACACAATGTGCTTTAACTGCAGACTGTCAGCTTTAATTTGAGGGTATGTACATCCAACTCAGATGAACCGTGAAGGACTTACAGCAGTTTGCAGATGTGCCTCCCACTTGTTAAGGGACAAGAGGTAATTTAAGTAAGTAAAGTAAACTTAACGCTGGTTACCGCCCTTGGTATCTCTCCTGAAAGCGGGACATCATGGCACAAAGTGCCCACCACAGATCAACATCCAGCAAGGTCTTTGCCTGAACCTAGAACCAATTCTCCAGTATGCCATTCGTCTTTTTGGGACCATGTAGTCAACGAAACGGCAGAATTCTCATTACTAAGGATTAAAGTGTGTTATCGGAAACCGAGACCTTGATACCAGACCAGAAATCCTGTTTTAAATCAATGTATTGGAAACTCTGATACCGTCAAGGCTTTGATAAATCCAAGGCTCAATTTTGCTATGGTCAACATTAAAAAGGACCCTCCCTCAAACAAAAGTCTCCCCGTCCCTACAAGACAGCAAATGACAGTCCGATCAAAGGCTCCTCTGACGTCCTTACTCAAAGCAATAGGTGGAAGTGGTCAAATACCCTTCTGGCACGGTGTTGTCAAAGTATCCAGAGATAAACCAAGATGCCGCTTAAGATGAGAATTCCAAAGCTGCGCAGGCAGGCGGCTTTATAAAAGTCCTAGGGCCCTATTCCCTAGTGAACACTAATGGTAGCTTTCAGATGAGTGTTAGCGCTAGGATAAGTGACTTTAACGCGTGCCCCTCATATTACATCCCTAACGTTAAACCTGTGAAAAATCCATTAGTGTATCGGTGATTGCGCGAGCTTACTGTACTTAGCGCTCCCCATGTTAAGTATAAGATTTACCATCCGGATTTTAGCGCCACCTAATATCTAGTGCTAAATGATTCTGCATTTTCAAAATCATTTAGCACCCCCTAAACCCCCCCCCCATAAATCTTGTACTCCCTTCTACTTTCAGAAGTTGTAACTAGACTACTTGTGCATTACAAAAAACCCATCTTATATAACACATTATAAAACCACCTTTATGAAACAACCTTGTAAAACACATGCTGCATATTTTTTCTTTGAAATTAATTGCATTTAAAAAGAAAAATAATGTTTAGATATAGCAGATTTATCTCCTGTTTCCATGTTGTGGATTTTTCCTATTATGTAACATTTACCAAAGCTGTGCAAAAGTTTTACTTTACTGCTGTGGTTTATATAATCTACAGTATTAATTGTTATGAGGGGGAATACTTAGATAAGGCTGCGATGGGTCCGTTGTGTTCTCCGGGCTACTTGAGATAAGCGCTGGCAGCTGAATGCGATAAGACAGGGAGCTTAAAAGCTCCAAATCTACCCCATGGTGATATCCTTAGAATACATCCCACACGTTACAATGATAGGAGTCAGTGATCGACCCATTCACTCCATTCTATGGCCAAAGCCACACAGTGGGGAGCAAGTGATAACATCCTGGGGGGTGCAGTTTACAACACGAAAGACCACACAATGGATGCACCCAGTGACACACATTGAGTAAAATACTTGAACTAAACAAACAAAAGAAAAGTTTTCATTGGAACCCTGCATGGTTTTTCAATGATTGCTTTCATAAAGTTTCGGATCTGTATCCTCAGGTCAGGTAGTCTGGTGTTGTCCTGCAGCTCCGCGATGGACTACAGGAATTTCTAAATGTTCAACAAGTCGGGTGAGGGCCGGACAGGAGATATTTGGGGAAAACAAAGACCCTGAACGAATGCCGCAAAATGCAAGAAAATCTGATTGTTAGGCCAAAATAAATAAACCGGTGGGATTGGCAGTGCAGCGGCGAGGACGGGCGCAGACAAGGTCATGGATGTAATCGCTCCATATTTTTTTTTCTAGCATGTTAGTCTAAGCTGTCATTCCCTGTCCATTTTAACCGGTCCTGTAATTTTTCTAACGGGGGGGTTGGAGATAGGATTTTTCTATTCCTTCTACCTGGAATTTCGTGATGTGGCTTCCCAGAAACATCCCCCCCCCCCATTGCATTTTATCCCCTCCTCTACGCATCAAGGTTTACATTACGGTATGTGGAGCTCGCTGTGGACACCGAGTGGTCCTCCAGCTCCTGAAGGATTGATGACTAAGTAGCAGGTTCTATTACAGGACGTCACAGACAAACCACTCAGCCGAGCATTAACCTCTCTCCCGTTTTAATACTTCCAGTATAAGACCTGGCTTAATGTAAACCGTGGTTGTAAATAACTCGGCTTGTATCACTGCGCAGTGTCTAAATATTCCTATCGCAGATTATTTAACTGTGGACACAAAACTGGTACCATGCACTTAGCAGGGAGTATAGCACAGCCTAATTATTTCAGCAGTAACTAACGTTTTCCAGTTTTTGGCTTTTGTGATCCAGCACTCGACTCATAAATAAAATCCGCAAATGATCCGCTTTGAAAGTATGAGTACCTCTCAGCATTTTCCTTTATTACAGCAACAAAAAAGCAGCCATAAATTCACAGTAATGTGTGGTGTGTATGATTTTAACAGTTTAACACCGTTTCACAGCAATAAAACTCATTCACACCACACATTACTGGAAGTTTTATTGCTGTGGAGCTTTTTGATACACCCTTACACACTGCACATTACTGTATCACAGAGCTCCACAGCAGTAAAACTCTCAGTAATGTGTGGTGTAGGTGCTACAATGTAACTACATGACCCACCTTTGTGCCATGTAAAAAGAACTAAACTGGGCGTCGCTGGAATCTAGATGCACCCTTCACCTTTCCAACCTGGTGTTTAAGAGCATTTCTGGGAAGCTGCCACCCTACCTGAATAGGCTGCTTCCTCCAGCAGTTCCCTCATCCTATAACCTCCGATCCAGGACCTTCACCTTACTTACAATACCACAATACAAAAACAAAGTGTCTCGATCCTCATTTTCCTACAGAGCACCGCAGTTATGGAATAACCTCCCAGTCACCATCAAATCTTCCCCCAGTCTTAAGTCACTCGAGCTCCCTATTAACATACTTCAATACGGAAAGCACCTGTAAACATGTAACACAGTGACTATATAAAGAATGCACCTGTAAACATGTAACATAGTGACAATATACAGAATGCACCTGTAAACTTGTAACAGTGACTATACACAGAATGCACCTGTAAACATGTAACACAGTGACTATATACAGAATGCACCTGTAAACATGTAACACAGTGACTATATACAGAATGCACCTGTAACACAGTGACTATATACAGAATACGCCTGTAAACATGTAACATAGTGACTATATACAGAATGCACCTGTAAACATGTAACATAGTGACTATATACAGAATGCACCTGTAAACATGTAACATAGTGACTATATAAAGAATGCACCTGTAAACATGTAACGTAGTGACCATATACAGAATGCACCTGTAAACATGTAACATAGTGACTATATATATATATACACAGAATGCACCTGTTAACATGTAACATAGTGACTATATACAGAATGCACCTGTAAACATGTAACATAGTGACCTATATACAGAATGCACCTGTAAACATGTAACATAGTGACTATATACAGAATGCACCTTTAAACATGTAACATAGTGACTATATACAGAATGCACCTGTTAACATGTAACATAGTGACCATATACAGAATGCACCTGTAAACATGTAACATAGTGACTATATATATATATACAGAATGCACCTGTAACATAGTGACTATATACAGAATGCACCTGTAAACCTGTAACCTAGTGACTATATACAGAATGCACCTGTAAACATGTAACATAGTGACTATATACAGAATGCACCTGTAAACATGTAACATTCTGAATATATTTCCTACATATTTATTTTCTGTGTTAATCTGTATATTTGTGTTTTTGTTTTTTAATATCTTGCATTTTATTACTTTGTATTTCTGTAACAACTGTAACAATTCAATGTTATTGAACTCAGGACATACTTGAAAACGAGAGAAATCTCAATGTATCCTTCCTGGTAAAATACTTTATAAATAAATAAATCCCAGAGCTCCACAGCAATAAAACTCAATGTGCAGTGAGTATGAGCGTATCACAGCTCCACAGCAATAAACCTCTCAAGAATGTGCAGTGTGTAGCAGTTATCTCAGATTCACAGTAATGTGCGGTGTGTGAGTTTTATTGCTGTGAAGCTCTGATACACCCATACAACATCGCACATTATTGTATCAGAGTTTCACAGCAATAAAACTCATGCATAGCGCACATTACTGTAAGTTTTATTGCTGTGAAGCTCTGTGATACGCTCATACACACAACACATTACTGTGCGTTTTTATTGCTGTGGATCTGTGATACACCCAAACATATCGCACAGTACTGTATCACCAAGCTCCACAGCAATAAAGCTCACAGTAATGTGCAGTGTGTATGAGCGTATCACAGAACTCCACAGCAATAAACCTCACAGTAATGTGCAGTGTTTTAGCATATTACAGAGCTCCACGACAATAAAGCTCACAGTAATGTGCAGTGTTTGAGCATATCACAGAGCTCCACAGCAATAAAACTCAGTAATGCGTGGTGTATAAGAGAATTTCAGAGCTTCACAGCAATCAATTTCAGCTATACAATTTGTTTTTAAACTGTATGAAACGTACGTGCCAATAAATGTCTTCCAGTTGCAGACTTGCTACATATGACACTACCAATGCTGTGTTCACATGTTCCCAAATTTGTATAATGCCTTACAACCTTACCCCAGCTACCATCCTTTAAATAATGAGCCTTTCCTTTCAAGTAGAGCCATTGCAAATACCAGCGCGTGTGTCTTCTAACAATATCAAAATATTTTTTTTTTATAAAGTGAAATCATTTAAAAATTTTCTACTTGAGCTGTTTCTCAGACAATGCAGAGCGAGGGCTTCACAGAGGTATAATGCATTTTGTTTTCAAGCTCTCTTAGTTTTATTGTGTTCGCTGACGCACCGTGCTGGCGCGGTTTTCTTTTTCCATAAATTGAGCACAAATGCGATTCCCCTGAAACGTTTTGTCATATGGCCAAGCATGGAATACATAAATAATCTTCTCATTAATATTAGAGCGAATCAAAGCACCTGTCAGAGCATGATGCGGTTATCTGCCCACCTCTATACGTGTGGATATATTGATTTGGATCTCTTTATATTGATCACAAATGTATTGAATAAATGTCCTCCTTTCATTAGTCACGTCTGTCGTGCTTGTAGTGCTAGCTGTGTGCGTGCCCACAGAGTATTCATATAGGCCAAATTGAAATGCTTTTGGAAGCATAAAGTAATTGGATTGGACAGTGTAATTATTTACAGAAAGGCTCAAATAATTGTAAACCTTTAGAAAGGTTTAAATAGAGGGATGAATGGAATGTCAACTAGAGAGGATGCAGGAGTGAGGATAGAGGAAGGATGTGTGGGGAGAGGGAGCAGGGAACGGTTGGTTGGGGAGAGGGAGCAGGGAACGGTTGGTTGGGGAGAGGGAGCAGGGAACGGTTGGTTGGGGAGAGGGAGCAGGGAACGGTTGGTTGGGGAGAGGGAGCAGGGAACGGTTGGTTGGGGAGAGGGAGCAGGGAACGGTTGTTTTGGGAGAGGGAGCAGGGAACGGTTGGTTAGAGGGAGCAGGGAACGGTTGTTTTGGGAGAGGGAGCAGGGAACGGTTGTTTTGGGAGAGGGAGCAGGGAACGGTTGGTTAGAGGGAGCAGGGAACGGTTGTTTTGGGAGAGGGAGCAGGGAACGGTTGTTTTGGGAGAGGGAGCAGGGAACGGTTGGTTGGGGAGAGGGAGCAGGGAACGGTTGGTTGGGGAGAGGGAGCAGGGAACGGTTGTTTTGGAGAGGGAGCAGGGAACGGTTGGTTAGAGGAGCAGGGAACGGTTGTTTTGGGAGAGGGAGCAGGGAACGGTTGTTTTGGGAGAGGGAGCAGGGAACGGTTGTTTTGGGAGAGGGAGCAGGGAACGGTTGGTTGGGGAGAGGGAGCAGGCGATGGTTGGAGAGTTGAGAGGGAGGAGCAGGGGATGGTTTGTTGGAGGGAGCAGGGAACAGTGGTTTGGGAGAGGGAGCAGGGAACAGTGGTTTGGGAGAGGGAGCAGGGAACGGTTGGTTTGGGAGAGGGAGCAGGGGAACGGTTGGTTTGGGAGAGGGAGCAGGGGAACAGTTGGTTGGGGAGAGGGAGCAGGGAAATGGTTGGTTGGGGAGAGGGGCAGGGAAGGGTTGGTTGGGGAGAGGGAGCAGGGAAGGGTTGGTTGGGGAGAGGGAGCAGGGAAAGGGTTGGTTGGGGAGAGGGAGCAGGGAAAGGGTTGGTTGGGGAGAGGGAGCAGGGAAAGGGTTGGTTGGGGAGAGGGAGCAGGGAAAGGGTTGGAGGGAGCAGGGAAAGGGTTGGAGGGAGCAGGGAAAGGGTTGGGGAGGGAGCAGGGAAAGGGTTGGGGAGGGAGCAGGGAAAGGGTTGGAGGGAGCAGGGGACGGTTGGGGAGGGAGCAGGGGACGGTTGGGGAGGAGCAGGGGACGGTTGGGTGGGGAGAGCAGGGGATGGTTGGTTAGGGGGAGGGAGCAGGGGATGGTTGTGGAGATGGATGAGCAGGGGATGGTTGTGGAGAGGGAGGGGCGGGTGGGGGAGAGGGAGGAGCAGGGGGACGGGTTGTGGAGAGGGAGGGGCGGGTGGGGGAGAGGGAGGAGCAGGGGGACGGGTGGGGGAGAGGGAGGAGCAGGGGGACGGGTGGGGGAGAGGGAGGAGCAGGGGGACGGGTGGGGGAGAGGGAGGAGCAGGGGGACGGGTGGGGGAGAGGGAGGAGCAGGGGGACGGGTGGGGGAGAGGGAGGAGCAGGGGGACATAGGACAGTGTGTAGATTAAAGGTTTGCTAGAGTGCTATTGAAATGTCTTTCATGTTAAACCAAAAGCCATTATTCATAAAAAAAACTGCAGTCAAACCAGATAGGATTGGGTCATCTATAAAGTCTCATTCTAGTTATGGTGAAGAACCTCTTTTTAAATGTCCCAATGCTAGAATAGTGATATAAGGAAATTGACTTGGCACCTGGAAACGAGGGAAGTCATTGCATGCACCTTCCACCTCCACACAGATTCTTTGGGATTGTCCCAATTTTCATCTCCTGTCCCTTAATCCTGTGAGGTCTTCTTTTGGGGACGCAAGTGAATAAATCCCAGGTGACATGGGATGAGCAGATCATGAAACGTTGTCTGGATTTCCTGCACGTAACCAACTCTAAAGAGGGGTGACTTGCAGGAATCCTTTGATTTGGATTCTCTTCTTCCTACTCACCGCTGACATGGCGGCCGCTTGTGCTGCCCATCATCATCCCAACGTTTTGTGAGCAGGTTGATTTCTGCAGGAATATAATGAAGTTTAAACCTACCCCCACCTCCTCTCCACGTAGAAAATACATATTTTGTAGCGGACGTTTAATTTTTTTGCCTTGCCATTTTTTGCTGGGTCTACCGAAATCCTGTTTGTTTCATCTGACACCGAGAAATCCAAAATCCCAAGAAACCGAAAATCTGTGTCGCCGCTGAAAAACGTAAAATAATTATTTAGAATTGATCCTAATGAGGTCACATCGCCTTCCCGAGATAATAAAACGCTTATTGTCAGATAAAGATCTGATGGACGCGTTTCACACGTCTCCAATGCCACACAAACCTTTTTATTGCACTCCGAGCCACTGTCACCAGACTTCTATTCTGAATGGTGGTGGGCAGTCGTCCCTTTGAATTTTATACCTTTTCTTTCTCTTTACAATATATATAATATACACGCCACGGTAATTTGGGATTGCTGGGCTGTTAAATGGTACGAGTGGCGCGTCTCCATTGTACGCCGAGGTTTTACAAGGCGAATTTAGGATTCATCTGAATTTATTCATAGGGTTTCTGCGGAGACACATTTCGCTGAAAGGTTACTGCAGCTGTTGTGTGTCTCTGGGGGTTATTTCTTTCATGATACAAACGCTGCACTCTCAGGAGTCTGTGTTTTTGTTGATTGTTTTTTTGCCTTTCTATCTGAAACGGGAAATTGCTTCTTTGCACACTTAGATGTATTTTTTAATCAACGGTTACGGCACAATAACCGTTGGAGATTGTGCAAGGGGTTTTTATTTTTGTGTATTTTTTTTATTTCACGCTTGCACTATGATAGAAAAGTGTTAAGTGATGAGCGGCTTAGCGACGTAAACTCAGGAGATCCAGAGATCCAGGACTGCTCCGGCTTTGTTTTCAAGCAAATCTGTGCTCATTCCTCTGCAGCCAGCTCAACCAGAAGCCACAAACTCAAGGGGCATTATTCCAGGTGAACACAAACGTTGGCGTTCAGATATGTAAGTGTTCTCAACAGGATAAGTGAATTTAACATATCCCCCCCCCCCCCATATTACCTTGCTGACCCTAAACCTGTAAAAAATCACTTAACGCATCGGTTTTTGCGCTAGCTTCCACGAGCTTTCTTTACTTTATGCACCCTATACTTGACATGGGGAGCGCAATCATTAATAAGTGTTGGGATAAGTAAGTCATTGCAAAGTGCTAGCGCTATTTACCACAGGGATGCGCAAGGCAAAATTTTAGGTACACCTAAAAGCTGGTGCTAAATGATTCTGCATTTGCAAAATCATTTACCAACCCCACCACCCCAATAAATAGGAACATAGAAACATAGAAAATGTCGGCAGATAAGAACCTCTCGGCCCATCTAGTCTGCCCAATTACATGGATACTTTACCTGGATTTATCTTTTGTTTAGGATAGCCTTATGCCTATCCCATGCCTGCTTATATTCAATTACTGTTTTGGCCTCTACCACTTCTACTGGAAGACTGTTCCATGTATCCACCACCCGCTCAGTAAAATAATGCTTCCTGATGTTACTTTTAAACCTTTGCCCCTCTAATCTAAGACTATGTCCTCTTGTTTTGCTACTTTGTTTCCATTTAAATATACTCCCTTCCTCTACCTTGTGGATTCCCTTTACGTATTTAAATGCTTCTATCATATCTCCTCTGTCTCGTCTTTTTTCCAAGCTGTACATGTTAAGATCATTAAGCCTTTCCTGGTAACTTTTCTCCTTCAAGCCGTACACCATTTTAGTAGCCCTTCTCTGAACTCTCTCTAAGATGTCTATATCCTTCTGGAGATACGGTCTCCAGTACTGCACACAGTACTCCAAGTGAGGTCTCACCAGTGCTCTGTACAGTGGCATGAGCACTTCCCTTTTCCTACTGCTAATATCTCTCCCTACACAACCAAGCATTCTGCCAGCATTTCTTGCTGCTCTATTACATTGACTACTTACCCTTAGATCCTCTGAAATAATAACTCCTAAATCCCTTTCCTCAGATGTTGAGGTTAGGACTGTAACAAATATTCTATATTCAGCCCTTGGGTTTTTACGTCCCAGGTGCATTATCTTGCACTTATCCACATTAAAACTCAATTGCCACAACTCCGACCATTTTTTTAGTTTACTTAAATCATTTGTCCTTTGGCTGATCCCTCCAGGAACGTCAACCCTGTTGCAAATCTTTGTGTCATCAGCAAAAAGACATACTTTACCATTAATACCTTCTGCAATATCACTAATAAAAATATTAAAGAGAATGGGTCCAAGTACTGACCCCTGAGGTACCCCACTGGTAACAAGACCTTGCGCCGAATAAACTCCCCTCCCATCCCGCAGCGAGAACGATGGCTCGATCCACCACTTCTTGTCGCCGGGAGCAGAGTGAGACTGGGAAGAAATAGTTTCCACACTCCCTTCGCGATCACTCCATGGTGCTGCACGATCTCGCGGCCTGGAAGAGCACACCTCAATGGAGTCCTATGGACTGCAGGAGGTGATACTTGCGGCAGCGAATAAGCACTATCGCGGGTATCCCAGTGGTTGGCACCTTGTCCCAAAACGTAGTGCTGAGACAGCACCTGCCCCGGAAATTAAAGGTAAAATGGGGACGCTATGGTGAAACCTGCAGACGCAGATTTTATTTATTTCCATTAGCATCCCCATTTTAGCGTTAACCATGGACTAGTGCCCAAGATTTGGTGCCTTGGGCCAAACATTGGCGCAAACCGTTTAATTAGTCCTTTAAGAACGCCAATATTATAATTGGAAGTAGGAAAAATAGACGAGCAAAAAGATTTGAGCAAATAATACAAGGGTAAACAGTGGTGGCTAGACACCCGTGTCACAGCATCTCCTAAATGGCAAATCTTATGGGGGGGGAACCTGGTATATAGTGGTTAGTACCTACCAAAAGTGGTCCATGGAAGAACAAGCGGCGAATCGGCATCAGAGTCTTGGGCACCCAAGGTCCATTGATGCATGTGGAAAGTGAAGGCTAGCCTGTCTGGTCCGATGACACAGAAGAGCTACAGCAGCTCAAACGTCTGAAAAACGTAATGACATAATGCTGGCCATGATAGAAAGGTGTCAGCAGACACGTGGCATGTTCCACCTACCTAGAGATTGTTGCAGGCCACGTACACCCCTTCATGGCCAGGGTGGCCTCTTTCATACCGTAATTACAGTCCAGAAATGGTTTGAGGAACATGACAAAGATTTCTAGGTGTTGCCATGGCCTCCAAATACCCAGATCTCAATCCGACTGACCATCTGTGGGATGTGCTGGAACTACAAACTAGATAGCCAGGAAAGACATTGATAATCTTGTAAAATCCTATAAGATGTAACACTCAGTTGGGCTTCAAGGTCCACCGATGTAGATCAACTTGGTCACCTTTGTGAGTTAAATGTTTCTCATACGCGGGGGGCGTGTCTGGCCGCCATGAGGAGCAGTCGCATGTGAGAGGAGCTCCAGGGACGCGCCGGTATAAACCACCTACAGCGGCATTTTGAAAGCGGCGGATCCCCGCGATTTCGGGCACACGAGGCGCCGGAAGACTGGGGGAGCGAAATATGGCCCCACCGAAAGGGTCCAGAGGTCAGGGCGGCCCGGGATCGGTCCGAAAAGTGAAGGCCCTAAACACCCAAGATGGCGGCTCCCGGGAAGCGCACTCGCCGAGTTCCATGGACGGCTCTGATGAAGGTATGCAAATGCTTCCCTTAGGTTCCACTCCAGCGTCGGAAACCCAGATCAGAGCAATGTTGGGAGAATTGAGGGACACACTACAAAATGACTTTAAAAACATAGTGGCAGATCTCCATAAAGATATCAGGGACCTGGGCGACCGTACAGATCAACTAGAGACCAAAACTGATGACCTGTGTTTAGCGCACAATAAACTGGTTGACGCATTTAAAGATCTCAAAGCATCCCACGAGAAGCAAGGGGCTAAACTGGCGGACCTAGAGGATCGCTCTCGGCGAAATAATATAAGGATAAGAGGGGTCCCCGAAACGGTGAAACCTGACGGCATTCGGGAATATCTCCACCGGCTCTTCCAAACACTGCTCCCAGAGACCTCGGAGACAGACATGCAGATGGATAGAGCACACAGGGTGCCCAAACCTAAAAACCTAGCCCCCTCGGTGGCCCGAGACATCCTAGTGAGAGTGCACTTCTTTCAAGTGGAAAGGAAAAATTGCTAGCAGAAGCCCGGAGACAGGGGTCTCTTCCTGCACCGTTTTCGGACATTCTGTTCTTTCCAGATCTGTCCGCAGCCACAATGGCTAAGCGGCGTGAATTTACTCCGATCACCAAAATTCTCAGGAATCATGAGATTCAATACCGGTGGGGATACCCGACAAAAATTCTGGTATGGAGACAGGGAAAAATACACGTGATTATGGATCCCTTGACAGGTCTTCAAACACTGAAGGAGTGGGCTCTCTTGGATGAATTTACACCGCCGAGACAGGCCACATCGTCGCCATCGAAAGTCTCCCCAGAGTGGCATAGAGTCAACACCATGAAATGATAAGAGATCGAAGGACTTGAGATTTGTCCTGGACGAGGCCGTTTCATACGACAAAGATGTAGCCTTGGGCCCGGTGTCGCGAAGGATGCATAAATCGAGGTGGGGCGGCGTCTTCCTGGAGGCTCTGACACCTGCCCTAGGCCAGGATCCGACCTTCCACCCTCCCCCCAAGGCCTTGGGGCGAGCTGTTAGGAGAACTCAGCTCAAGGAGGCTGTTCACGCTATACATGGAGGGAGTAATGAGCGCTCTCCATTTTTTTCTTTTTTTTACCTTTTTAACCTATTTTCTTTTTTTCTGTTTGTTTTGTTTGATTTTTTCTTTTTTTTTCAATTTTTGTCTGGGGAAAAGTCTTTGTTTTCTTCTTCATTCCAGACATCGCCCGGTTGGCGACCATCGAGAAAATGCAGCTTAAAGCTCGAAAGGCAAACACATGGCGGGTCATTCCACACTGAAAGTGTTCTCAATGAATACTAAGGGGCTGAACATCCCGCATAAGAGACATTCGTTATATGCAGATCTCAAATCGGCCTCACCAGATGTAGTCTGCTTGCAAGAGACACATTTTAAGAGACAGGCACATCCGCGACTGTACCTACCACAATATTCCACTCATCTCCATGCTATGTCGCCAACGAAATCCAGAGGAGTGTCGATCCTGATCCACAAGAGAGTGGCGTTTCAACTCCATCGTAGGGTGGTGGACCCGAATGGCAGATCCCTTTTACTGGTCTGCTCCCTCAACCACAGCGTCTACACTTTCGCAAACATTTATTGCCCCAATGAATCACAACGCCCGTTCCTGGAAAAGGTACTGACTCGACTGGCAGGTATCTCGTCGGGCACACAAATTGTCTGTGGAGACCTAAATTTAACCATGGACATCCCTACGCGGGCATCTAAGAGACAGAGAAAAGAGGGACTGCAAAATAAAGCTGTACTAGCAGGACACCACCTTTTTGACGCATGGAGACTGCTTCACCCGTTAGAGGTGGACCACACCTTCTTTTCCATGGCGCACAAAGTTTATTCCAGGATAGACTACATATTGGTGAAAGGTGAAACATTGAACCGAATCCGGGACTGCTCGATAGGTGCCGTGTCGTGGTCGGACCACGCCCCGGTCACTATTGAGATATCTGATTGTTACGATGCTTGCGGGAGGGCTCCGTGGCGGCTAAACGAATCACTTCTGGCTCGGGAGGATGTGCGGGAGGAAATAGGCCAAGCCTTGGTTAATTATTTTAATGAAAACGGGTCCGCAGAGGTACCAGTGGGAACGGTATGGCAAGCGCATAAGGCTGTGAAACGGGGGATTTTGATTAAATGGGGGTCTAGACTGAAGAGACAACACACGGAACAGAGGCTGACGCTACTGAAGGACATAGACGAGGCAGATGTTTCCCATAAACAACTGGGGACTCTTTGACCAAAGTGACGGATTTACGCAACCAACTAATTGACATGGACAAAAGGGATTACGCCTGGGCCACTAGACGGCTAAAGGCTAAATGTTATATTTATAGTAATAAGGCAAGCAAAATGTTGGCTAATAAACTAAGGGCGAGGGCCGGCCACTCCAGAATCCCACAGATAATGGATGCGAACGGTAATTTACACTATCAACCACGGCATATAGCAGGATGTTTTGCAGACTATTACGAGGCACTATATAATCTAGTGGGAGACGTGAGTACACATTCCCCAACCCTACTTGACATTGTACCGTACTTGCAGAATCTTCATCTCCCCTCACTAACAGCAGAATTGGGCGACAGATTAACAACCCCTATAACACCAACGGAGTTATTATCGGCACTACGGTCTCTTCCAGAGGGGAAGGCCCCAGGACCCGGTGGTTTCACCGCCAAATATTATAAAAGCTTTGCGGACACATTGAACCCACACCTGCTCTCAGTTTACCAGGACATATTTACAAACGGCCATCCGCCGGGTGACTGGCTTAATGCACACATAATAACGTTACCCAAGACTACATCCCCATCTCAGTTGTGCTCTCAATACAGACCGATATCATTATTAAACGTGGACACTAAACTCTATGCCAAAATACTTGCAAACAGAATGTCGGAGATCGTGCCAATCCTGGTCGCAGATGACCAGGTGGGCTTCATAAAAGGTAGACAGGGGCCAGACAATACCATGAAGACACTAACATTAATGGAACAGGTCACTAGACAGAAACAACCAATGCTACTACTGTCCCTAGATGCCGAGAAGGCTTTTGACCGGGTCAATTGGCTCTTCCTCAGACACGTACTCATGAAATTTAATTTCCCCGCCCCGTTCATAACTGCAATATTTTCATTATACACTCATCCCCGGGCCAAAATAATACAAGCCGGCTTTGGCTCCAGGGACATCGCCATATCCAATGGTACGAGACAGGGGTGTCCTCTATCACCCCTACTGTACGCACTTGTGCTAGAGCCGTTAGCTCAGGCCATCCGCCAGTCCCCAGAGATTAGGGGAGTGGACGTAGGCCCCACACAATGTAAACGGAGTCTGTTCGCAGACGACATCCTATTAATGCTGACAGACCCGGCTACATCTCTTCCCGCCTTACATACAGTCCTAGAGGAATATAGCAGAGTATCTTTTCACAGGATAAATGTTAAAAAATCACAAGCGCTGCCATATCTGATACCAAGGGAGGTCATCACGCCCCTGCGCAATCTATTCCCCTACGAGTGGAGAACCTCTCATCTTAAATATTTAGGGATACAGATATCCTTCTCACAGACGGAGCTATTCCAGTATAACTTAGACATGTGCACAGCACAAAATTTCGTTTTGAACTAATGGATTAGTCCTAAAATGCAATTTATTTAGTTAGTAAAGAAATTCGTTTTCAGTTCTTTAGTATGAAAACTAATTTCATTCATCCGAAAACTAGTGGATACAATTACAATTGTAGTGGCTCATCAGAGGGCTGATATCGCTGCTTGTTACAGTATCTCTCACTCTCAGCACAATGTGTCAGGCAAAGCTGTTACAGTAACTGAGGTTAGAACAATATTATTTCCTTGTTTTACTGAAACTCTGAGCGCTGTTACAGTCAGTTACTGTAACAGCTGAGCCTGATACATTGTACTGAGAGATAATATAACAAGCAGCCGATCTCAGCGCTCACAGCCACAGGATTTAAAGGGCTAAAAAAAGGCTGCTCTCTGTATAATGTATAGAACATCCTCCTGCATTAATTAATACCCCTCTCTGTATAATGTATAGAACATTCTCCTGAATTAATTAATGTCCCTCTCTGTATAGAACATCCTCTTCAATTTATACCTTTCTCTGTATAATGTATATAACATCCTCCAGCATTAATACCCCTCTCTGTATAATGTAAAGTACATCCTCCAGCATTAATTAATGCATAGAACATCCTACTGCATTGGCATGTGGAGGGTGCAGAACTTCGGAATGCAATGCTTATCCAGCACAGGAGAGGGAACTTTTACTTAAACTTTGTATCTCTGTGTGGGAGACACAGGAATATAAAAGCAGGGGAGAGGGAAAATATTAACGTAAATCAGTCTGAAAGCTCAGAAGAGATGACTGGTGCAAATTTATTTTTATAATAAAATAAAGCACTTTAAATCCAGGGAAAACATTCACATAAATCACACTGAAGGCTCATAATGACAGAGTAACTGTGAGAGCTGGATACTAAATGTATCAGACGTAAAAAAAAACTTTATAACAAGCAGCACTGGGAGAGGAGAGGGACTCTATATAAAACTTGTATTATAGATGAGGAAAGGGGGATAGTGCTCCTGGATAATATAAAATGTATCAGACCTAAGCCCCTATTATGCAGAGCGGGAGGGGAGATAACACACGTTTTATAAAGTCCCTGTCTTCTCCCAGCGCTGCTTGTTATAAAGGGGTTTTTACTATCCAGCCCTCCTCTGTCATTAGCTTTCAGTGTGATTTATTTGAATGTTTTCCTTCTCCAGCTGCTTTTATCATCTTGTCTGCCTCATAGACATGTAAGGGTTAAGTAAAGGTTTCCTCTCCTGTGCTGGCTGTCTGTGCTGCGAGTGAGTTTTCTGGAGCTCTATCACTGTCAGATTTTCGGGTAGGGGTCGGGAAGGATTACGCATACAAACCTTTTCTGTAGCTTTGCGATGTTGCGCTCTTCATTGCTGGTCTCCTTCACTCATCAATGTAATATCACAAAAAGGACTGAAACTAAAATGTAGTGCATTTTATTTTAGTTTCTTTCGTTTTTTGTACTGAGCAGTTTCGTATCTCTCGAGTCATACGAAAACTAAATTATCCCAAAATTCGGACTAAATCGTTTTAGTACTAAAACGAATGCACATGTCTAGTATAACTACAAACCTCTAACCATGGAAATAAGCCGCCTATGCCATAAATGGTCGGGTATGGAGGTGTCCTGGGTGTGACGCATGGCAACAGTAAAAATGTCATTGCTTTCAAAAATCCTTTACCTTTTCAGAGCTGTGCCAGTGCGGCTCCCTAGGGGCTACCTCCAGGCCCTTCAGAGGGTGCTCACGAGATTCATATGGAGAGGGAAAAGGCCGAGGGTGAGTTTAGCATTGTTAAATCAACCACGGAACCGAGGAGGAATGGGGGTACCAGATCTGAACCTTTATTATACGGCATCACTGCTATCGCACACCCACCAAATTTTCCAGGGCAAAATAGGACCACAATGGGCCAGGCTAATATCAAACTCTTTTCTTCCGTTCGACCCGGGAGCCATACTCTGGCTCAACAAGAGTTTGCGTCCGCAGCTGCCGCTCATTTTCCTCCTCGCCAATCTGCTAATTAAAATATGGGACACTAACATGTCTAAACTGACCATATTTCATCCCCTTCTGATGGCTACACCGATCTCGGCATTTAAACTATTATTGACAGACTTTAACCCAATCCCCTGGGTAGCGTGTAATGTGACCCGGGTTTACCAACTGTTCTCACAAGAGGGGCTGCTCAGCTTCCCCCAATTAACTTCTAAGTTCTCACTCCCACCTACCCTTTGGTTTTCATATAAAAGACTGCAATCCTACCTTGCGATATGGGGCATGGGGGGCAAGATCACATCGCCCCCGACACTTTTATCCCCATTTGAGGACAAATACACACAGACAACGGACAGGCAAGGACTGATTTCATTATGCTACGACAATATAATCCAGACCCCCCAGCTTAAACGGTGGAGGTTCCAGATGGCGTGGGAAGGGGACGTGGGACGAGGTTTTCAGACAGAGGTGTGGGCGAAAAGTTTTGAGGACGATACAGGGAAGTTTCGTTGTGCAACACTGGGGGAAGCCAGAAAGAAACTGCTGTATAGGTGGTATTTGACACCAGATAGAGAAAGCCATATAACAAAAGGAGTACCGCCAACGTGCTGGAGATGTGGAAAAGAGAGGGGCTCATACTTCCACATATGGTGGACGTGCCCCAAGATAGAAGCATGGTGGAGGGAAGTGGTGCTTCTGAGCTCAAGGATTGTAGGTAGTACTGTAGATCCCCTCCCAGAGATCTTGCTCATACAAATGTTTCCCACAACATTATTCAGACATCAGAAACAGATGTTGGCACACATACTGTCGATAGCCTTCCTTCTGGTAGCGGCGAAATGGAAATCCGAAGAGATTCCTCCTATATCAGCTATTACATCACGTCTCGATGATTTTCACTTACTAGACAGTATATCCAGGAAGGTGGCAGGGTCGAACCCAAGTAAGAGAAACTTTTGGTCCATATGGGATGCATATAAAATATCTTGCACCAGCTAGATTATGGGCACACGTTCTGTAAACACTTATGAAAGACCTGGATGCTTCAAGACAAAAACAATGCTAATTATTTCTCTTAAAAGTTTGCAGTATTTTCCATCTATTCGTTTTTAACGGGAAAAGGTTGGATTTTTTCCTTTTTCTTGTATCTATTTCCCCTCCCCCCCCTTTTTCTTTTTTTTCTTCCCTCTTTCCCTTTCTTTCTTTTCCTTTTGCTCTACCCTTTTTGCTTTGCTCATTGTTTTATTTCTTAATTTTTAATTTCGTCAATATTTTATTACTTTGATTAAGTATGTAAATTTTGTTGTTCATAACATATGCTGATATGCCAAAGTTGACATTCATTTCCTGCAATGTTATGTAAGTTGTACTGAAAAAATAAAAATAAAAAAACTTTTAAATTGAAAAAAAAAAGAAAAATGTTTCTCATACTCTCAAATATTCATCCATTGAAGAAATCTACCATGAGATGCACCATGCCTAGCTCTATGTAGATAGAAGTTCATACATTAACAATGAGCGATGTGATTGCCCACAGAGCAATTCCTATCAGTTTCTGTAAATTAAATTTGTCGGCCTCCTTTTTAATTTAGAATTGCAATTTTCAAACTCTTCAAGCCGGTCATTCCCCTTTCTGATAAAATACCGTTTTCTAATTAATTGCAGTTTGGCCGAATAGAACTTAATATCTAAGACTTTATTGTACAAAATATACGTAGAAAATGATCCTATTACGAAACCAGAGTATCTTTTAAAGTACATGGAAATGCCAGACACGGCCAAAGGAAAGACTGCACACAATTCACTGCGTGCTTCCTCAGCTAGGCATGATTGCACCATTGGATATTTTATCCTCAGTGGCCAGGTAGGATTTACATGGTTTAAAATATTGAGAAAGAAAAAAATGTCATCTGCGCTTATTCCCATTAAACCGTGTGAAACTAAACACAATTAGAGGTTTGGTTTCTTATCAATGGCCATTATAAGACTTATAAGAATAAGCGCAGATGACTTTTTTTTTCTTTGTTTTACACATGTTGTTGGGCTGGATGCATTTGGTGGTTGCAGCCGCCCCATCGGGGAATAGGCACGACCCCACCCCTCCTGCACTATGTATGTTTAAACTTCCAGGCAGGTCATCCTTGCAGCAAGATCCCGCTCCGTGTCTTTGTTTTCGATCCCAAAGTGTATTTTGTTTCTGGGGGAGCATAGATAAAGGCCCACCAGTCTACCTCATGTCTGACAAGTAGCATGAGCAGGTATGGTTTGCTATACAGCAGTCTGTGGTTTCATTTTTGGATAGGACTCACCCTTCTAGAGGTGTCTTGGCGCTGGCGGGCGAGCTTAGTCTTATAATGGCCATTGTGAAGAAACCAAACCTCTAATTGTGTTTAGTTTCACACGGTATAATGGGAATAAGCGCAGATGACATTTTTTTCTTTATGTTTTACACATGTTGTTGGGCTGGATGCATTTGGTGGTTGCAGCCGCCCCATCGGGGAATAGGCGCGACCCCACCCCTCCTGCACTAAAATATTATTGGATCACCTTATTGATGCTGCATCTGCATAGGATTTGTATATACCCTGGGGAAGCTTGGGAAATGCATGTGTGTGTGTGTTACAGCTTTCTCGGTTTTCTTTTTTGCCAAAACGTAACATTTACTGGTGTCAAATACTTTGACTATAAAGACACATAAACACAATAATGATTAATTATACGCTTCAACACTTCAGTTGCGTTGGATCCCATGATTTTCCGGCAATTTAATAGACAGGGTGCAATATCTTGTTGGAAACGTCATTATTTCGAAAGGATATTAATCAAAGTCTCATTTGTCCGCATCCTGGGACAAACTAAAATTAAACTGGTGGCAGGGGAAAATGATTTTTTTTATTTCTTTTTTGCTTTGATAGATCTTATACATTGCTTTTGCAGTTTGATAGTTAACGTGTTATCACAGTTTTATTAGTTCTCGTCGTTCTGTCTGCCGCAGACGGCCTTTGTCAAGATGGCGCGATGATTACGAAGGAGATATTTAGCCTTGACACGTTGAGAGGTCGACTGATGGAGAACTTGTTGGCTCAACACTTCAAAGATTAAATTGTTAGAAAATCAGACACACCTCCACACACACACACACACACTCATAACTTCAGATATTGTTAATGCTTAGACCTTTTCGGCAAATTTTTGTTGACGTGGTACTCAAACTTCCGAAAAATAGAGAGAAGTACGTTTTGGTTGACCAGGAGCTGATCATTGATTTATATCATCATTGTGTTGACTTCTCTTTTTAAGTAGTACCGGCTGGGTGGAGTAAAGGTAACATCATTGCTCTGCGTGGAGAGAGACTGTGGAGTCATGGGTTCGATCCCGACGAGCACCTCTCCAGTAAGTGTCCTTGGGCAAGACACCTAACGGTACATACTCGCCACCCAGGACATACTTGAAAACAAGAGAAATCTCAATGTATCCTTCCTGGTAAAATCCTTTCTCAAAAGAAAAAATGGATGCAGTCAAAATTTGAATACAGAGTCTGTGGAACATATTGTCCTCCTTTATGAAACCTTAAAGGAGTAACTGGTGGGACCAATCTTTAGTAATCGCATTACATAGACGTGTAGATATTGCAAATAGTCTTCTGTTGGTGGATTTCTCCATGGTAGAACTGTTTGGCTCATAAGGTAGACGAGGCAAAATATGAAGGCAGGTTGTGAACCAAAAGAAACTTGTATCTTTGGAACGTTTTCCCAGAGGCGCTATATCGGACCACCTCTAGGATGACTAAAAATACATGTTTAGGGATCATGCCTTTAGTGTCCTCTTGATGTTCCAATTAATATGCTTTGCCTTTCAAATGGGCAAGATAATAACGTAAAAAAGATGGTGAATTCTAAGGAATCATGTCTGAATATCATGTTGAACCAAGAGAAATCCTAAGGAAGATCTAACGAGGAGCCTCTGCAGCATCCACATATGCAGGTCTTTGGATCTAGTCATTGTTGGATTTCTCAATGGTAGAGAAACTGGTGTACATCTTGTTTCGGGTCGATGAGGTAAATATCTGGGAGCAATTGTGAAGCAAAGGGGCCTTGTGTCTTAGTTTCTCTAACAAACAATACTTTCCTATCAAAGACAAACAATGGGACATTGACTGAGGAAACGTGGCATTGTACAATGAGTGGTTTGAAGAATAAGTAGAAATAAGGTTGAACGGAACATAAACGTGTACACCTGAGAGCACAGCTTTTGTATCTTGAGAAAAAAATAGCGTTGTAAAGAGAAGAGATAATGGTAGAGCAGAAAGAAACCTTGAAAAGGAAAGCAAGTGAGGGAGGCAAAGGAAAAAAAGGATTGTGTAGTCAAAGAGACTCGTTAGGAATGTTTGCAGGTGTTGGTCAGTAGCAAAAAGTCAATACTGTCTCTCTGGTACAACGCACTTGTATATTCCTTAGCAATTGTCTGGCAGTCCGAGGATAAGCAAATAGGGTAGAGCTACGAGGGCCCCTTCCTTGCACACCAACCACTTGTGGGTGCTCTCCAGCAGGGCGCCGTTATACCCCAGACACACAGGGTTATTCAGAGACCGGTGAAACTCTGGAGAACTTTTGGAAAAGTGAAAATTCTAGATCAAAATGACCATACCAGAAAAATCCCCCCATTTATCTCGCTTTCCAAATCAGATATTTTGACTTTGGAGAAGTGAAAATTCTAAGTCAAAATATCTGATTTGGAAAGCGAGATAAATGGGGGGATTTTTCTGGTTTGGTCATTTTGATCTAGAATTTTCACTTCTCCAAAAGTTCTCCAGAGTTTCACATTTCTCTGAATAACCCTGCAGGATCCAAGAAGATGAGAGCCGATCCAGGTGTAGTATGCACACACCATTTTTTTTTTTTTTATTTTTTCGGCTGGAGAGAAAATCATGGTGATGTTTCGGCCCATAAATCATGGTTACGGCCCATCTCAATCCTAAATAAAAATCTGTGCACACTACAACTGGAATGTCTCTCATCATCTCGACATTGGCATGAGACATCTGTGCAAGAACATCACTGTGTAGGCCATAGATGTGCACAGGGTGAATTACAAGTCTTTTCATCAAGACTCCATGGAGTTTAAGTCAGTTTATGAACACATTGAGAGGAGTCAACCATGTAGCTTTTAACCTGGCTTCCTAAAAGGTTTTGGTATAGCCAACCAGCTCATAACCTCTAGCCCTCGCATGGAACCCTTATAGCTAAACTCTTTATTTGTATCGTAAAAATAAGCATCGCACCAGTTAGTTCCAGTGTGTAGGTGTTGCTTACAAGGCAAATTCATGAGATTATGGCCTATACCAACCCAAACATACTGGTGAATGATACCATGAACTTCATAGCCTCTTTAGTTCCATTGAGGACATTTCCCCAGTTGCTTCGTATAAAAACCACTGCATGATGATAGCTAATATCTTCATCAGTTCTCATGGAAGGTTGACAAGATTAGTGCAGTGGTTAGCAACCTTGGCCCTCCAGATGATTTGGATCTAAATTTCCCATAAAGCTCAGTCAACCTCAAGCAACATCTGGAGGGCCAAAGTTTCTGACCCCTTGAGAAGAGGGTAGCTTAGAGGACGACTATTTTGTCAGTATGATGCATCATTTTACATAAGTGTTGCCTGGGTTAGATATCTACCAATCTTTCTGGAGGCTCTGGAAAGAGGTGGCATTTCAAAGTTAGAGATGAATTCTTGCTCACTCCTTCCTGGTTTTTGACTTAAATATGGGATATTACTTTTGGAAACCGGAAAGACCAAAACGTAGAAAGTTGTGTGGATTATGGAAGAGGAGATACACGATGGCTGCTGAATTCTACTCCCTAATACCCATATCTCAACTTTGGACTGATTTGTCTCTGCTGCCACTGAACCCTGTAGGTTTAAGGTTCATTCACTTTTTACCAATGTAATTGAAAATCCTGCTGTGGTTTTTGTGTGATTTCGTGGCGCATCAAGACATGGTTGGCGTTAGAAAGGTATCTCTGCATAAGGATTTGATAAAAACACTGACGTTTCTGGTCCTAGTGACATTATAAACATTTGAAAGCACACACACAAGGCAGACTGCATGGCTCCTTCCCCTCTGCGCCCCTAACCCTGCATCAAGCACACATACAAGACAGACTGCATGGCTCCTTCCCCTCTGTGCCCCTGACCCTGCATCAAGCACACACACAAGACAGACTGCATGGCTCCTTCCCCTCTGCGCCCCTAACCCTGCATCAAGCACACACACAAGACAGACTGCATGGCTCCTTCCCCTCTGCGCCCCTAACCCTGCATCAAGCACACACACAAGACAGACTGCATGGCTCCTTCCCCTCTGCGCCCCTAACCCTGCATCAAGCACACACACAAGACAGACTGCATGGCTCCTTCCCCTCTGTGCCCCTAACCCTGCATCAAGCACACATACAAGACAGACTGCATGGCTCCTTCCCCTCTGCGCCCCTAACCCTGCATCAAGCACACACACAAGACAGACTGCATGGCTCCTTCCCCTCTGTGCCCCTGACCCTGCATCAAGCACACACACAAGACAGACTGCATGGCTCCTTCCCCTCTGCGCCCCTAACCCTGCATCAAGCACACACACAAGACAGACTGCATGGCTCCTTCCCCTCTGTGCCCCTAACCCTGCATCAAGCACACATACAAGACAGACTGCATGGCTCCTTCCCCTCTGCGCCCCTAACCCTGCATCAAGCACACACACAAGACAGACTGCATGGCTCCTTCCCCTCTGCGCCCCTAACCCTGCATCAAGCACACACACACAAGACAGACTGCATGGCTCCTTCCCCTCTGCGCCCCTAACCTGCATCAAGCACACACACAAGACAGACTGCATGGCTCCTTCCCCTCTGTGCCCCTGACCCTGCATCAAGCACACACACAGACAGACTGCATGGCTCCTTCCCCTCTGCGCCCCTAACCCTGCATCAAGCACACACACAAGACAGACTGCATGGCTCCTTCCCCTCTGCGCCCCTAACCTGCATCAAGCACACACACAAGACAGACTGCATGGCTCCTTCCCCTCTGTGCCCCTGACCCTGCATCAAGCACACACACAAGACAGACTGCATGGCTCCTTCCCCTCTGCGCCCCTAACCCTGCATCAAGCACACACACAAGACAGACTGCATGGCTCCTTCCCCTCTGCGCCCCTAACCCTGCATCAAGCACACACACAAGACAGACTGCATGGCTCCTTCCCCTCTGCGCCCCTAACCCTGCATCAAGCACACACACAAGACAGACTGCATGGCTCCTTCCCCTCTGTGCCCCTAACCCTGCATCAAGCACACATACAAGACAGACTGCATGGCTCCTTCCCCTCTGCGCCCCTAACCCTGCATCAAGCACACACACAAGACAGACTGCATGGCTCCTTCCCCTCTGCGCCTCTAACCCTGCATCAAGCACACACACAAGACAGACTGCATGGCTCCTTCCCCTCTGCGCCCCTAACCCTGCATCAAGCACACACACAAGACAGACTGCATGGCTCCTTCCCCTCTGCGCCCCTAACCCTGCATCAAGCACACACACAAGACAGACTGCATGGCTCCTTCCCCTCTGCTGTCCCACCCAACTCCCCCCATCCACTCTCCCCATCCACTCTCCCACCCAGGACAGGTCCATAACTTAAGGTCTCTCTTCCAGCTGTCTTCCCTTCTCTCTCTAATTACTCTCACTAAGCCCAGGCTTCTGGTTCTTCCTATGCTGTCCTGCTAACCATCTTTACGTTCCATCTGCTCCTATCTGTTTCACCTACCCCAGTCCCTTAGATTGTAAGCTCACGGGTGTCTGACTGAGCACTTGGTTAAGTGCTGTACTACCTGGACACTTATCCTATGGGCAGGGTCATGTTTTCATCATGTATCATGTACGTCTCCTGTTTGTGCTCCCCTATTGTAATGCGCTGCAGAATATGTGGGTGCTGTATAAATGCCTGTATAATAATCTAATAATTTGTAATTTAGTATTTTCATTTTTTTATGAACACATAAAGGACTGTAGATCATCTAATTTACAAAACCGAGGTGCCACCACTGCCATTTTTTTTTTTTTTTTTTAATAAAAACAATGAGAAAAAATTAAAAATATCGACATTTTTATATGTAATTAAGGATTAAATGGGCTCTATATCCTGGCCACCCATTGACCTCTTCCATTTCCTTCTGTATAAAGGCCTGGTAGACGACCACCGGGTTTAATTCTGTGATGGGCTGCTGAATTTTGCTGACTGACATTTTGAAGTGTGATATCATTTTGAATGTGGACCAAGAAAGGGTTAAGTCCCATTTGGTTTGGCTGCAGCTGTCTCCAATTTTTTTTTATTCATTTAATTTTTGGATTAACTCCCTTCAAGAACCGAAGCCGCTTCATTTTCTGGCTGTCATTGGCCCAGGAAGTTAAAGCAAATTGTAATGAGAGAATCACAGCAGGATAACCTCCTTACAAATGGGAGGCATATATTGACTGACAGCCAACATGCCATTTCGGTGATAAATGTATTTTTATACACTGCTGTTCAAGGTCACTTTGTGCTCCCATCGCAAACGGCCTCCGAGAAATCACGTGCTTCCCATTTTAAGCCCACGAGGTCGGACGGAGAATTATATTAACGCACGCGGCTGTTCTCATTTATAGGGTACCCGCTTTAAGAAAAAGAACAATAAATGACCCTTAATTTCGGCAATGGGTATGAATTCATAGATGTCATTTCGTCTACGCTTTTATTAGTGAGGGACGTATCGGGTTTGAAGGTTGGGTAAAAAGGTATCGCCCGTATGAGATTTGTCATGTGACATCCGGACGCGACAATTAACGCGCTCTAGATAAACGCCTTTACTTCCACTTAGAGTTAATTAGGCGGGCATATTTTATAGCATGGAGTTCACCTTCAAACAATGATGTAAAGTGTATCTTCTAACACATGTTTTATAGTACATTCGTTTTATCTCGATCTTCTCAATGGGTTAATATGTAAGATGCTGGAACTGGAGTAGATGATTGACCAGGGAGGCCGGAGCTCACAGACTCGTCCTTAGAAGAAGAACCTGCCCTGATGCTACACATATTTTAATTATTTCGTATTTTTTATTATCTTATTTTTACCCCTTATCACGTTCCCTCCCAGTGCAGCAGCAGATGAGCATTTATTGTAAGCAAGGGTTGCCTTGCATCTTCTACACCTAGAGACAGGGCTGCCATCAGAATTCTTGAGACCCCATACTGAACCACTGCTCAGAGCCCCCCTGTAAAACATGCCCCCCCAACACCTACGCAAATGTGGCTGCATTTAATATGTGCACGGTGTATGTATGACCAATGCTTTAGGCATGCAAAGTGTATGTAGCGTGTGCTGGACGTGTGTAAACAAGTGGGGGTTTTTAAGCTTTGCCCACTCTCCTTCCTATCAATTGCTAAAAATGCCTGGTAGTCCAGTTTGGGGAAAATAGATCCCTTGTCCCAGGCCACCTGAAGCCACGGGGGACCATGTACACGTTGTGTCAAATCCCTGTTGGTCCAGTGGTTGGCTTCCAACATGGACCTAACTAGACCCCACTGCCCCCGGGGCAAAGTCTCTGCCCTGGTCGCCTCATCAGAGCCCACGAAAATTTGGAGGTGCCCCTTTCCCACTTATCCCCCATTCCCACTAATCCCCAGTCCCCCTAAAATCACAGCCCTCCTTGGCCATAGCCCCCATAAAACCCCACTCTCTCCGTTACCTCCAGCTGTCCTTGTATTCCCCCTAACTCCCATTACCCCAGGTCCTCTTAAATTCCCCCACTTCACATTATCCCAAGTTTCCCATAAATGAAATAATCTTCTACCAGGTCCTCCTAACCCCCACCCAGCGCCCCTTAGCCATTAGGTCCACAGATCTCTTATCCCATTCTCCCAGCCGGGATCTTCCTGTACACTCCCCGGGCAGCAGACAACGTGACTTGCAGCTCACGTTACTAAAGCAGGCACTTTCGTGACAGCCAGGGGTCCTGACATGATGGTTGAAGCGAAGCTGTTGAGGACCCCTCGTCTGTTCAAAGAGTGTCTGCTCCCAATGCTGCATGTCTTTATGCAGCACGTGTGTATGAGGCCATTATATTAGGGAGTCTCTCACTTAGCTGGGACTGACCACAACCACAGCGATCCCCCCCTGCTGAGTGATGGAGCGCTCTGCACCAGGTTCAGGGCACGCAATAGCACTGGATCACCCATATTTGTGATGTCAATGTACCATCAGCATTGAGGACCTTGCTGGGGCCAGTCGTCTAACCAATGGCCTCAAAAATAGACATAAGGCAATCGGGCACACCAAAAAATGAGAGTCTTTATCTAAGCACCCGCATCCTTTATCAAGGCTTGATCAAGTTGCGGTCTTATCTTTTTGGTGTGCCAGAGTGCCTTATTTCTATTCTTGAGGCCATTGGTTAGATGATGGTCCCAGCAAGGTCCTCTCTGCCGCTACTGCATTGACATATCAGATTTGGTAGATCTGTGTGATGTCATCAATAACTCAATGATCATTTTCTGCGTAAATAACTTTTAGTGCTAGAGGAAGTGGAAGGGTATCTTGAGATGTTCACAAGAAGTTGTTTTTGCAGTTTTCTTTATTTTTTATTTACATGTTAAGGATTTCTGGACATTGTACATGGTTTAAATTAAGTGGTCATCCCGACTGTGTCACAATTAAATCCAGGGAAAACTACGTTTTCCATCTCTTTATGTCGGCTTCCCTTGAACTACGAAAAATAATATACGTATATATGTATTTCCCTTTTTGTATAATCTTTATTATTTCAAGCACAGAAATCCGTGTGACGTCTTAACGTTCGTTTGCTGTCTGAGAAAACCCCTAGATTTCCCTTTTTTACCTGCGACGGCGCAGAAGTGCAATCAAAGGGCACAAACATCAGGGGCGCGTGCGGGTAGGGGGCCTCTGGGCAAACTGCGAGGATCTGACGAGGCGATTATCAAACGGGGGCTCCAGTCAACATTTCTAACAGAAGGAATGTGGTGTCACAAAGTTGTATCAAAGGCCGCCCAATAAGTTATGCCGTTTGGTGTAGCCGCGCAGCGAAGGAAGCCGCGCTGAGCACATGCACAGATGCATGGCTAATGATTAAAGATCAAGAGCACGTGGATTAACAAGTCTTTGGACAATGGTCCCATCTGAAGGAGGCACAGCAGGACGGATTTACACTTCAAATCCAAGCTGATCATATATAAATGAACACTCTGCGCTTACCAACAAACAAACGAGCATTTACAAAAAAGACTCCTCTGCTTATTTTATTTTTTCTTAATATTTAATGAGAAACCACAAATAACCTCACATCCTCCTAAAGCACAATGGGCCTCCAGGAGAAATGCGGAGGAAATATTTACAGCACTAAAGAGGATTCCAATTTATTTGTTTTCCCCATGTGCAAGTTACTTATAATTCAGTCTGTAACGAGGACATGCGTAATAAAAAAAAGTAATATTTCTCCCAATTTATTTTGCAGAATATCCTCGGCCATAAAGGACCCATTACTGCAGTTTCCTTTGCCCCGGACGGGCGGTATCTTGCTACGTATTCAAACAAAGACAGCCATATCTCCTTCTGGCAGGTAAAGAATAGAATAAATGTGTATATTCTGTAATACGTCTATCAATTATATATTTATAAAAAGTGTTTTTATATCTCTGTCCAATGAATGTGTGTAAGTTAGAACAGACTATTGTAAAGCAAGGTTTGTGAGGATCCTGAGAACGAGCAACGTGGCCTGCGCTACGGCGGGGCCCACTCAGGTCTCAGAAGGTTTTAGCTTGATTGCGCCATTACAGGGACAACTGCTCCATATGCAAATCCGACGCGATCACCCAGAAAGGGCGGCCAGTACTGATTGCCAAGGACGTCATCCCGGCATGAGAGGTGGAGCAACCCCCGATGATCGTTTCTGCCTTGTTAGGCCTCGTCAGGAGGGTATGGCTGACACCCCTCTAGGCACATCAAGCAAGGGGTCCACATCTGGGTTACCCTGTAAACATGTACTATTGTATGCAATTTAAAAGGATACTCTGTAACGTGGGGTCCCGTACCCACGTGCAGAATGCTCCCCTCGCCATCAGTATCCTGAAGGAGTACTGATTCTGCCCAAAACCCACCCAGTCAATAACAGGAGATCCTTGCAGGGAGAAATCCAAACTTGGAAATGACTTTATTTTGGGTTTACAGTTACAAACATACAAAGGTAAAACACGCCCCAGCGTTTCCATGCTGAATAGCCTCGCAGTAGCTTCCCCCTCCCACAAACCCTGGTGAGACAAAGGCTGAAGAAAAAGGGGGGCAGGGAGAACTTGTTTAAGCAAGATCCTGGAGGTTGGAAGTGGTTTGAAGGAATCCTGGGGAAAATAAAGGAATCCATTTCTTAACCCCATCCCAACCGCTGATGTACCATGTATGTCCGATCGGGAAGTCTCCCTTAGACCCACGGATGTACATAGTACATCAGGGTCTCCTAACTAGGGATGAGCTGTTCGGGTTCGGACGGTTCGGAGTTCGACCCGAACTTTGGCAGTTCTAAAGTTCGCGAATTTCAAACTTTTTGGGCGTGTTCGGTTCGGGTTCGAAAAAAAAAAAAAAGAAATTTTGAAAAAAGTATAGAAAATGCTTAATAAAATACAAAAAAATCTAGAAATAAAGAGACTCTTTACTGCAGAATATTATAAGCAATGGTTTATTAGATATTGAATTAAAAACTAATGTGTACGTGGAAAGGTTATCAACTCTAAATGACCTCTGTTCACAAACAGGCATAACACCAGGTGTTTTTAGTCTGGTAATCAATTTGATACATTGTACAATATACTGAGGGTGGGGTGGTGTCTGCTTCTGATTGAGATTTGAGAATTAATTTCCCTAAAACATCCAAATATGCTGCATTTAACTGGTGTTTGAAAAAAATCTAAAGCAATGTTATTTTTCACCTCGGGATTAAACATTCACAGGGTTATTCAGAGAGCGGTGAAAAGCAGGAGAATAACTGGAGAAGTGAAAATTCTAAGTCAAAATAGCCAAACCAGAAAAATTCTCCCATTAATCTCACTTTCCAAATCGTCTATTTGGTCTAGATTGTTCTCTTCTCTTGCGAGTTCTCCTAGGTTTTCACCTCTCTCTCAGGGTTGTTCAGAGAAAGGTGAAAACCAGGAGAATGGCAGGAAAAGAGAACAATCTGGACCAAATAGCCGATTTGGAAAGTGAGATAAGGCTAGGGTCAGACTAACGCTTTTTTCGCAGCGACCGTCAAAAAGTGCGTCCGAACGCATTGCCGTATTTTTTCACGGATTGCGCGAAAACAGTCATACGATGCGCATTTTTGTGCGTGATTTTTTTTACGGATCCAAACCAGGAAACTTTGGGTGTCTGGACGTTATGTTGGCCGGACATGAGCAGAGTCTGACGTCTCCAAATCACGCACACACGCCGCTACTGGACGCAGCGCACTCTGTACGTCTGTACTAGCAGTTCTACGTTCTCGAAAAAATGCGTTCATTTTCCACTTGCGTTGCGCAGCCGGACTCTCGTGCAACCGTACTTCGTATATTGGCCGCCATTGCCCGTCATTTGCTGCTAGTGTGGCCGTGATTAAGTGCGCCTAAACGCACGTTAAAAATTCGCTAGTCTGACCCTAGCCTAAATGGGAGAATTTTTCTGGTTTGGCTATTTTAACCTAGAATTTTCCATTCTCCAGTCATTCTCCTGCTCTTCACCGCTCTCTGAATAACCCTGACAGGGTTATTCAGAGAAAGGTGAAACTCGGGAGAATGACTGGAGAATGGAAAATTCTAGGTCAAAATAGCCGAACCAGATAAATTCTCCCATTTATCTCACTTTCCAAATCGGCTTTTTGGTTTAGAAGTTTCCATTCTCCTGCTTTTCACCGCCAAAAAAATCAGTAAACTTTTTCTGCGTGTCTGAAAATGTCTCCCCTTTTCATACAGACTGCCGCCCCAAGCAGTTGTTTATGGATAGATTAAAGGAAAAGCATTTACCGTCATTTGAAATGTCATTTTTTGGTTTTTACATATTTCTATACATCCTAGAAATCCGCCACTTCACGGGCAGGTTATGGGGACCTCCTAGGCACGATATTTGAAGGAATTTTTCATTTTTATTTTTAACCCTTATTTCATGGAAAACTCACTGTCCCTTTAAAAACGTTTTTTTTAAAACTTTTTGCCCTTGTTTCCTGTCCCCCAGGGCACTACCCAGACCCCCATACACCTTTTATGGCAAATATGTAGCATATATGCCCTCTTGGAGGGCACTCCAAAAAACCGAATTTTCAGCCCCATTGACTTGCATGGGGGTTCGGGTTCGGTCCCGAACAAATGGGAAGTTCGGGCTCGAACCGAACTCGGGGAGTGTTCGGCTCATCCCTACTCCTAACCTCCCTCCCACCTGAAAACTTACCTCCCTCGCCAGGCTCTCACGGTGGACTGGCAGGCTGGAAGCCTGCCCTGTCTTTTCAGGGGGCCCAGCCGGCACGATGGCGTCCTCATGGTGCGCAATGACGTCATCGCCAGGCACCCCTGGTGCCTGCAGTGTAAATCAGGAAGGGGAGGGGGCTCCTTTGTAGCCCTCTATCTCCCCAATGGTTGAAGATAGGAAAAAACAAATTGCACCCATGGAAAGTGGAGAGTCTTCCCTTTTCAACAGTGCATAGATTTAACCATTTCGCTGCTGAATCGCGATTCAAACCCAGAGGTGGCTGACCTCTTGGATGTCAGCCACGCCTCCGGTCACCCCCCCCCCCCACCCGCTGACATCCTCATCATATGTGTGAGGATGTCAGTGGGCCAGTTAACACCCTGGCTGCCAAGTGGCGATGGGGGATCATTTGGATCCCCGTATCTCCCGTTCAGTGGTAGCTAGAGGGTCATGTTTCATATCATTGGCCTGATCGTGGCCTTTCAAATGATACCAAACATGACCAGGTTTGTTGTAAAACAAAAAAAAAAACAACCAGTTAAAATAAATTAATTTAAAAAAAAATTTGGGGGGGGTTTAATTAAATAGGACTTAAGCTGGCATCTAAAAATTATGAGCATAAAATGGTCAGAATGAGCTCAGTGCACAGAGGTGAAATGGCTCCGCAGTGGAGGGGTTAAAAAGCAAAAACATGTAAAAATTGGATATTTTTAATCTCAGGACAAAATTTCGAAACTATTTAGCCAAGATCTTTTTTGGCGGTTGTAGATTTTGGGGGGTTTTCATCATTTAAAAAAAAAATTATACAGTAGTAAATTATAGGATATGATGGAAATAATGGTATCTTAAAGTCCATTTAATGGCAGGAAAAATGGTATGTGATATGTGTTTGTCGCATAAATGATTTAAGAGGAAGATTTGACCTAAACACAAACAACGCAGAAACGTAAAAACAGCAGTGGGCACTATCGGACGTACTTTCGTAAATACGCCCGGTTACGATGGGGTTAAAGATGCACATAAGGGAAACAACACAGTCAAAAAGACACTACAATAGATACATAAGCGAATGATCATATAACACGGACATCAAGGAATAAGGAACAGAAAACACAAACACGCAGGCACAGGATGACCCCAACACAGAGGGCTGGGAAACCACATAAAACATCAGGCCTGCACCTCCCAAATGCATCCCTAGGTCCATGTACCCCTAGTCCAAAGTGACTCTCGTTACACTCCATATTCTGTTTTTTGCCATAAAATAATTGGGCAGATTTTTAATATTATTGATATTTTACTCATTCTCCACACCCAGCTCCCCTGTTCCGCTCAGTGGACTCCCGAAACCAAGAAGTCCCCGCACCGGTCTAACAGAATTTTTGCTCCTACTCAAATTGCGTAGCCTAGGAATCGCAAATTGTGCACTGCTACTGTCTTGCACTTTTTACGTACGCAAATTCCGTAAGCGCCTGCGCTGATCAACAGCTGTGCACACAATCACAGATCCAATCCATCAGCTGCCTCTCTGAGATTGCTCGCTATTTCGGGTGGGCTCAGAGACGGTGGCGTCAGCATGCTCTTTCCGTACTGTCACTGGTGACCAGCAGCCGGTAAATTCACAATGCCAGCTGCTGGTGACACTGGGTGGGGTGGAGGGAACTCCTCCACCTCACCCAGCTTTTTCACTTGATCTGGACAGTAGGGAGGGGGGGAGAAGGGGGGCACCCCTCACATACAGACCATTTTAAGACGCTAAAGTGGTCAGGATGAGTAGAGTGTCCCTTTTAATACAATTTAAGAAAAGTCTGCTCAAACACTTGCCGGCTGTGGAGGAAGATGTGGAAACTGTGTTGATCCTGAATTGGTTGCCTGGGGTTTTCATATAGCAATACTGGTTTCAGCTAATTTAGCATTCTGAAGGCTTACCTTTGTCCCCGCAAGTTCAGGCCAACCCTGTCCGTGCTGCCAGACTCTCTAGTGCAAGGTCTGCTGCTTTTGGCACTCTCAAATCGCAGCTCAGATGGGAATCCCATTTGTGCTGCTTGGTCGGCTAGAGACACCTGTACGTCTGCTCTCTGGTTACACCAGTTTCTTTTATCTGATGGGATTGATGGAATTTATCCAAACTATATACATCTCAGAAAAATTACTCCTATGCAGCTATCACCCTAATCTCGATAGATAATGAATTCGTCTAGTCCTACCACCAAAGACCATTAGACAGAAACTAGAGTATGGATCACCATGGTGCGCATATGTACGAGGGGAGGTCCTAAAGTAAGGTTAGAAAAATTATGGCGCCAACTCAAAATCCCCCTCCCCAAGAAAGCTTGTTTATTCAGCACTTCTCGAGTAATCCCTGCCAATCTCAAAGCATATTTTCAAGCTCTGCACCCACTTCTCAAAACACCCCCAAAAATTATATTTTGTCAATGTAGCAACTGTTCTTGGATATCCTGAAAGGCATCTTCACGGCTCTCGTAGACCTATCCTCTCGGGTCGAGCAATCTTTTGTTCTGCGGTCAACAAATGCAGAACCCAGCAGGCGCACTTCTTGGTGATGGCGAACTCGTCATGAAGAACAATCAACATGCTTGGTTTTGTAATGTCAAACTTTTCCTCAAGCTTTTTGAGAATGGTTTGAGGTTCCTGATCCAGAAATTGCATCAGCGTAGCCACCGTGGTCTCACTTGTGGCGACATCTCTTTTTTGGTTCATCAGACGTCAAAATGTCCAGCCTTGAATATGCTGGACCTTCTGGGACCTTGTTGGGCAGACTAGATGGGCCGAAAGGTTCTTATCTGCCGACATTTTTCTATGTTTTTTTCCGGAGCCTCGGGGCTTTATCAGCAAGATGGGTTTTGAGGTCTTCAAAGCACTGTTTCACAGAGAAACCACTATGAAATTGGTGGAGCATGATGGTTAGTTTCTGCTCCTTTGAGAATTCAAATCTATGAGTGACCATCACCGTTTTTTGAGTCCCCTCACATCTCCATGATCAACTTTTTACGAGTTTTAGAAGGACTAGGCTTTTTTTCCGGAGGTGGGGGGTATATGAATATATATTTTTCTATTTTGAATTTGCATCATTTCATTGATTCCCCGCCTTTTTTTTTTTTTTTTTTTTATGTCCCCCGTATACACCCCATGTCATATGACTGTTTTGATACCTAAATATTTTTTAAAAACTCTACACATGCATCAAGTGAAATAAGTTCTAAACCTGATGATTTTGTTCTTGCGTGATTACATTGCGTGAAAAGTTATCCTTCCTTTTCACTGAAAACAGGATCTCCTTAATTTCCGTATCGGATACAGCTTGCTTATCCCAGAGGCTGCGGTTAGAAGTTATCTACAGACACGTTACCTGCCCCTACGTACATCATCATAAACATATTTAGCTAATTGTTTCAAGCCAGAGATTTTATGTTTATTGATTTAGAGCGTTCGTGTCCTTCTCCAGTTTCAGCCCGCTATAGTCTTAGTGCGGCATAATGATTTTAATGTGCTCGTGTTAGAAAGACGAGCAATTAACGTCCACAGCGGTGTTTAACACCGGCGCAGTAATTAAAGGCAAACAAACCATTATTTAGGTTTAGGAGCAAGACACAGCTTACCTTTTGTGGTGTCTCTTCCGTCTACTTTTACACCAGATCTCTTGCCACCCGTTCATCTAGACCAGTGTTTCTCAATCCTGTCCTCAGGACCCCCTAACAGGCCAGGTTTTCCAGATAGCTGAAGCGCAGCACAGGTGATAGGATTTGCTGCTCAGTGATTGCAGGATTCAGTCTCCATTTCCCCAAGGTGATCTGCAAAATCTGGCCTGGTTAGGGGTCCCGTGGACAGGTTTGAGAACCACTGATCTAGACACTCGCCAACATGAGGTGTGAATTCTATCCAGACGCAAAGACCGATGGCAAAATTTCACATCTCTCACACACATGAGAATGAGAGAGGGTGGCTGCCTCATTGCTAATTGAGAATTTGGGGTTCATTCATT
Source organism: Leptobrachium leishanense (assembly GCA_009667805.1). Lineage (NCBI taxonomy): Eukaryota > Metazoa > Chordata > Amphibia > Anura > Megophryidae > Leptobrachium > Leptobrachium leishanense. The sequence continues at coordinate 64,715,234 of CM019063.1, forward strand.
GTTATTTATAAGCCATACGCTACTGGACAGCATTTGTTGAAATACAAGAGGACATGCACTGGGTCCATTCAGACGTTGCGGCTGCTTCTAGTTTCCTGTTGGTACCTCGTCGGTTTGGCAGATTTAGGAGCTGGCAAAACGAAAAAGTCTTTGTATGACCAACTAGTGTGAGCTTCGGTCTATTTTATTTTCTCTCCATTAGTGAATGGCGAACATCCAGAGCTTTGTATATGGACCTGGTTATAAAAAGGCTTAAAAAGACTGAGGTTAGTTGTCTGAAAGCTGTAGGCAAATCCGGCGACCATAACTGGCTCCTGCTAGATAAGAAGTGGCAACACTTGGCACCCTCCGTAATGTACGTAACTGTCCAAGTGAATACCAGTTTCATGGAGAAATGACTCTCGGCCTTGTTCTACCCAACCAACAGTCATGTCAATTAGCACACCGTACATACGAGAAGTATTTTCCTGGACGCTATGCCAGATATACAGTGTATACGGTCTGTAGAACGATACATGACTTGTCTCTGTGTCCACAGGGTTCGATCAACCAATGTGTAATGGAACGCGTTACACTGCTCGTTTTTGACGTATGCCAACTTCATTCCAATCTTATCAGAACCACTATATGCCCATCATAGTGCACTAGTCTGACACCAGCCTATGTGTGCCCGTCCTGACATGTCTCCCGGTGTCCGTCGCAGCATTGCGACCCTGCAACGGGGCTGGCCACATGCTGTTGCGCGCACGAGAATTGCACGTGCTACATACAGTAGGCGTACTGGGTCCGTTTAGAGAGCCTCCCTGTCGAAGCGCTACGAATCGTGTTTGACGGGGCTGCAAAGCCCGATCCTCCATAGGAGGATCGAGACTTGCAGCGCTGAGTGCACTAACTGTGCTCATCGAGTTGGCCACATGGGCGTCAGATTGGAAGGAATGTCCACTCTCACGGGCATTCCTTCCACTCTTAAAAATGCTCATCTGACCCCGGCCTTACTGTTGATCAGTTTGTCATTGCTTGATTATTCAATACTATATATAATTATGTAAGCATGTTTGTTCCCTGATGCATCATTCTGTTTTGGTTACATCCTCCGGGTCAGCTAGAGGGCAGTGGGAAAGGATGATGTAACGTTGAGAAAGCGCACATGAGGCGGGAAAGTGTGTGGAGGAGACAGGGCGGCATCAGGGGGTGTTCCCTCTTAGTGTGGGTTATTTTCCTTCCAAAAACTGGATAAAAGAGAACTGTAACAGATTCTCATTCTGCTTCAGTGGCGTAGCGTGGGGGGCCTCGGGGGCAGTCGCCCCAGCACAATTTTCTTAGGGGCGCAAAATTTCCAAAGAAATTTGAACCACTAATTTTTTCCAGCAGGGATCAGAAAGGCGTCCACTCATGGACACTTAGCACTCAGCGTCCAGAAGGGAGGACCAGGACAGCAAATTCTGGTCCTGTCCTGACTCCTCCTTAACGCTGACATGAGTCACGTGAAGCAGTGCAGCATTATTCGAAGGGAACACCCTGTACCACGCTTGTCAGTCCCCCTTGAAGCCCTGTTTCAGCCCCCCCCCACCGCTGGCAGCCATGCAGCCACTGAACAGGAAGGAGGGAGGCGACTGTCCTGCAGCACATTTATAATCCGGTCTCCACTAAGCCAGCTGGACAGTTTCCCCCCCCCCAGGCCACCAGCAACTCCACTGCGTACGCAGGTAGGCGACACTGTATGACACCAGTGCAGCGTGACCACCACACAGTGAGGGGTACTGGGGATACTGGGAGAGAGTGACTGGTTGTACTTGGATAGAGAGAGTGAGTGACTGGGGGTATACTGGGAGAAAGTGGAGTTTACTTTGAGAGAGATTGATTGGGGGTACTTGGGGAGTGACTGAGGTACTTGGAGAGATAGTGTACTGGGAGAAAGTGGGGGTACTGAGAGAGTGTGACTGGGGGGTACTGGGAGAAAGTTGGGTACTGGGAGAGAGTGACTGGGGGTACTTGGAGAGAGAGTGACTGGGGGTACTGGGAGTGACTGGGGGGGTACTGGGAGAGAGTGATTGGGTATAGTGTGAGAGTGGAACTATGCTAGGGTATACTGGGACAGGGTGACTGGTAGCAGTGGTGTAGCGTGGGGGGCATGTGTGATTCATTTTTTTATTATATCAGTATTTTGTTAATATACAACACATGTGCTTGTAGGGTAAGGGAGTCAATACTCTACTGGGGAAAGGAATCGGGGTGTGTTACCATGTCCACAGGTTGGGGGCGGCGCACAATTCTTGCCTTGCCCCGGGTGCTGACAACCCACGCTACGCCACTGTTCCGCTTTCATCCTTAAATAAATAAGTAAATCCTTACATGAATTCCTGTCTCTGATTTTGGGTGCAGCTATAATCACACTCTCTGTTCCTTGCAGGACGGCTACCTCAGGGAAGCAGCTTCGCTAGGTCCTTGTTAGGACCCCCTGAGCAAGGCGTTATAGTCATTGTTTCACACTAGAAGACCTGCTCCTGCAGAAGCTGCGGTAGAAGAGCGACCTGAATGCTCAGTGCCCTGTAACACAATGTCTAAATAATTTGTAAAATGACCAGCATATTTTTGTGTGTGTGTGTGTGTGTGTGTGTGTGCGCGCACCTTGGAACAATAAATGAGTAATTTTACTTACATATTTTCTATTTCATTGTGGAAATTTGCCCAGCTTCACATGTGTTAATTATCTGCATGCCGTTTTTTTTTCCTCCGATATTCTATTCATGGCTATTTCTAGGGTAGGGAAATCTGTAACATTAGTCATCTTAAAAGGGCTATTAGTCAAGGTGATTTAAATTGTGAAAATGTCACCGGTGCCTTGTGCTAGAGATGTGGTGATTTACACCGCCTGACACGCCGTGCCACTGGGCCAGACCAGTAAGTGCAGTGACTTATATTCCTCGTAGATAAGAATTCCGGACGTAATGGCAATAACACACCTTAAACGTCTCCGGAGCGACCCCTTCCTATGTCTCCGAATTAATAACAAATCCCACAGTATGGAGTCATTCAATTCACGCCCCACATTCCCTAAGGTGCCTTCTCCTCCAAGATAAAGGTATTTTACAGGGACATTAAGCCAATAGCTCAGCAAAACCAATTTATTCTATAGACTGATCTCATTGCCTTTAAAAGGAAATAACGAAGAGTTAAAAGAACAATTATTGTTACACAGGACTGGCCCAAGACATTGCGTGGCCTGTGACCAAGAAGAAAATGCACCAACATCCTCAATACAACAAGAAACATTCAAAACAGAAGCTCCTTATACCCTCCCAACCCCGATAAGACCAAAAATCACCCACATACATCAATTCAGCTGTTAAAAAATCAAAAAACTCATCACCGCAGCCTACCATAGACTCACCCACTCACTGCCCTCTGGTGGCACCACCTAAGGAAGTGTATCATATGGAGGCAGGAGGCCTCTCGGCACAGACTGTTACGTAAATATCCACTTGAAAATTTGCTCCCCTGATCTGGGCTCCTAAAGGTGGGCCTCGTGACCCTGAATGCCCCTCTCCTCCCAATATCGTGCCCCCCGGGTCCCCAGGAACTACTCGGATCCCTTATGGGCCGTCTCTGATGTTACATATATGTATACTATTAATTTAGAGACCAGCATTTACATAGTGCTGTCATTCTTTTAACTGTTTCTCCCTTCCTGAATTACTTTCCAACATCTACCTTTTTCATCTGTAACTAATCCTACTTGTCTAAACCCTTTCTTTATCCCATTCTATTTTCCCATCCTTTATCCCTATTCCATTCCACTTTTCCATCCTTTATCTCTATCCTGTCACTTTTTTCCATTTTTATCCCCTCCCCATCCCACTCTTTCATCCTTTAACGCTATCCCATCCCACTGACCCATCACATGTTTACATCCTTTATCCCCTCCCACTTTCCTCACTTTATCCCCATTCCACTATCCCAAACTTTATCCTCCATACCTTCACACATGTCCATCCTTTATCGCTTTCCCATCCCACTTGCCCATCACTTTTCCTCCCTTTATCCCCATCCCATCTCCCATCTTTTATCCCTAACACATTTTCCTGTCTCTTATCTTGAGCCCAACTCCTTTCACATACTCGCCCAGTTTTTTCATCCCAGTCCTATCCCCCTTTTTCCTATGCCTTCGCCCTTTCCCCATCACCATGCTTGATCCTTAGCCTACTCCCTTCTTCCGATGCCTTATCCCTTCACTTTTTCCCTATGATGTTGCACTTACCCCATGCCCTTTTTTTTTTTTTTATCCCTTTCTTCACCAGTTCTTCAGTTACATGTTATTCTTTTTCCTCCATATTTTTTTCCGCTTATCCCGTCTCTCTTCTTCATTTTCTTTTCATAATGATATATATCTGTTACTCTCTAAGCAGTTAAACCTTTTATTGACACGTAGGTTTTTCTTTTTCCCCCCCCTTCCAGATGAATACGTCTCTGCTGGGAAGCATTGGGATGCTGAACTCCGCGCCTCAGCTCCGGTGCATTAAAACCTACCAGGTGCCTCCGGTGCAGCCTGCCTCCCCTGGCTCTCTCAACGCCTTGAAACTCGCCCGACTCATCTGGACCTCCAATCGCAATGTCATCCTGATGGCTCACGATGGCAAAGAGCACCGTTTCTTGGTGTAGGCTTAATGCAGCCCGCGTTCAACTTGTACGTGTCCAACACCCCAGTATGTCTCTAGCTTGTTCTTACCATTCATATCAGTCACAGGGAAAGACCTCCCTGTCGTGGTGATGCATGATTACCCAGTGGATGCGGCGCGTGCCAGCCCGTATAACAAGACAATGTGATTAATTTCTGGTCCATTGCAAACGTATAGTGGCTCCCAACTGTCCACAGCTATCGCATCTCTCTCCGTTCTCTCCGTAGAAGTGGTTGGTGTTATGTTTTAGCTTCTGCTTTTGTAACTGAAGCATTCCTTCTTATATTGGGTTTGGTTATTGCCGATCTCTCGGGCAGGTCGGTCGCGGTAACATTACTCTATTACTGCACCCCTTCTGTACGTTACATTTGTTCCTATGAAGGGTGTTTGTATTTTTCTAGACGTGTGCATTACTTTCTGCATTGTTTACATTTAGTGTAATATATTTTTTTCTGTAAATGTCTCCCCTTTTCTGCATACTGTTGTGTGCCTTTTTTTTTTCTCTCTTCTGGGGGGGGAGGGGACTCCTCTGTAATCCTATCACTGGAGAGTAAAATGTTGGGCTGTCACTAGAATCCCCAATGCAACGACACAATAAATTCTCCTGGATCACATAGTCAGTCAGTCACTGGAGTGTTATCGATCTCACCCACCGACCCACCCAGGCGTCCTTCATAGTGTTTCGATGGATCGGCTGGGAAGACCACACGATGTAACGTGCGTACTTTTAACACACGTTACAATGGACGTGGATTTTATCTTTCCATCGAGGTGCTACGACGGACGTCAGACGGGGTCTTCAAAGATTTGTAGAGATGTGCACACAGCGAGGTGGCTACAACGGGCATCCGCATGGAAAGAATGTCCGTCCATCCCCCCAGTAGCAGTTAATTTGACCACAACTGCAAGAAATGAGTTGACGATCACAACTTTCTTTACCTACAGACTTGAGCACAGGTTGCATATTCAGCTTTTAAGGAAGATGGGCTGTGGGGTGTCTTGAAGTGTGTTTATAATATTGTATATATATTACTCGAGAATTCAGAGGGTCTTACACATTTTAGGCCAATACACCTTAATCTGAAGCATTTTCACAATCTGTGGTTGTACACTGACACGTCATATAGTGCCGCTAATATGCCTATTACTTCTGCGCTGCAAACGCCTACACAATGGAATGTGAGAACAGGAGTTTGTATAGAAATCGGAGATAATCAAGTGCTGGAGTACTAGAAGTTATTCGACATTCTTTTGCTAATAAAACACAAGCATATGGCACACATAAACCTACGTTTAGTTTCTTTACTGGGCGGTCTAGTGTGGATCCAGATTGGGTCATCAAATCCATCAGGGCAGGGGCAGGGGCAGGATCATGGGTGTCTGTGTGGCATCAGGCTCATCTAGGCCAGGAGGTGGAATCCTTTGGTTCCACCACCCATAACCGTTACAACCCAATCTGCAGGCGATTTGCCTGGTTTGCACAAACCCAATGGGAAAGCGCAAGCTATTCTGCTCTGAAAAGGTCTTCTAAACTTCAGAAGATGGCTTTAAATTTAGAAAAAAAATATTTTTTAAAAAACACATCTCCTCCAAAGAAAATAAGGTTACAATATGCTGGTACTCGATGTACACCAGGGTTAAATATTGTAGTTCCTCTGTCTTGACAGACGTGTGCAATATTATGGCTACTCAATCCCCAGTGTGAAGCATTTATGGGTTGACACTTCGTGGACTCAGGAGTGAACACCCCAGCAGATGTCCTTGTAGTCGTACATTGAACGCCCAAGGCTCAATTCCACTCTAGCTGTTAAGGTTTGTGAGTGATCCACGGAGTAGAACAGCCCCACGCTTAAACTTAAATGGCTCCCCTGCTAGTCCTAGATGAGCTGCAGCTCCTGATGTGGCTCGGCTTGGACGTCGGGCTACTCTACAGTTACGCTGCCAATAGTTTGTATAGGAAGTGCAAATCTGGAGTATTACAAATGATTCCTATTTGCTCATTATACCCCCTGAACAACAAACAAAACAATATTACAAGTCATTAACAGGGAGCCACACAAACTTCATGGCGCGTGACAATCTTTAGTCTTGGGGGCTTCCTTTTACAGGCTGAGCAACGATAAGGGCCTAGTGCGCAAGAAGAGTGTCGGCAATACACTGCTGGAAAGGGTGGTCAGCAAGAGCATACTCACACATCACTGCTCCCATGTAGAGTATGGGCAGTCATCTTTATACCACGTCTTTTACGGAGTAAAACTAGTGCTCTAAGACAGCGGTTCCCAACTCGGTCATCAGATTTTAAGGGTCACCTTGGGGAAATGCAGCCTGAATCCTGCAATCACTGAGCAGCAAATCATATCCCCTGTGCTGTGCTTCATATTTCCTGCAAACCTGGCCTTTTAGGGGTGTTTGGGAAACACTGAATCGATTGGAAATATCTTCTACTGGTTTTGTTTCAGTTTGTTTCATTTGATAATAGCTTAAAAATGATACTTGACCCCAGAAAGATCCCTGTTTTTGTAAGTATCCTCATCCACCACCTGCACCCATGAGCGTTCTTTAGAAGGGGAGGAATGGTGTCCATGCTGACGTCTATAGATCCCCACTAAGCCCATATAGGAAGCCATTCTATAGACACAGTCTGAGTTTCATTTGTATATAATAAGAGGATGCTGCTGCTGGCAGATTCTCTCAGTTTTCTACCAGCTTCTCAAAAATCTTTATTAATTGAATACCTGCGTTCTGTTCACCAGTCGATGACTTTTTATATATTTTTTTTTATCACACCATACTATGTTTGTGACGCCACCCGACACATAATAGAAAGAAAAACAAGATGGCAAAGAACACAAACTCCAACTCATCCACAATGCAAAATCATTTCAAAAAAGCCTTCCACACTTTCAATGGCAGATGTGGAAGGAATTGCACCAGCCACTCGAAGGTTAACAAGCAAGATATATATATTTATCTTAAGCAAAAACTGAGGACACACTCAGACTTATAATAAAGTGAAATAAGTTTATATTCAATATTCCATGAAACGTTTGGTCCAACAAGTGGTCTTTATCAAGGTATATATACACCACTTAACTTGCCCAACTTGATTCCTAAAAAACACTATTCTATGTCCAACAGTCACCCGCGTGCTGTCACTCACAGAAATACCAGAAGAGCTCTTCATGCTATGGATCTTACTGCCATTTTCATGCCAAGTTTCAACACCAACCCTACTGTAACAGTGTCCATTCCAGAGCCATGAAGGATTCCATCGTGTTGCCACAGGTGAACACAGTAAGACTATTCGATCTCTGCGTCCTCCTTGGAGGGACAACCGGAAGCATCATTTGCCATTCTCAGCTTCACAAGAATACAGTGCAATATATACTTTGGTCGTCCCCTCTTTTTCTTTTTTTTCCTCTCTCCTAGGTGTTCTGGAGACTTCTAAGACTCATAAAATCGTTGGAATCACTGTGCAATTTCTTTTCTTATAACCCTCATCTTATACTTTTGTAAAGTGTACTTTATATAAGCTATAGCAACCTCGCGGAGAAGCTAAACCATAATGGAGGCCACCATCTTGGAATAACAAGTCAAGTGGTATAAATAGCGTGATCCCTCTTCCACGTTAATCTGTAACAACGGTGCAAGGATTGGGATCACCTTGTTCTTTCCAAGTGGACCAGACCACCCAAAGGATGCTACTCACTATCTGTAACAATACCGTTATCCGATCCGGTGCTTCATTGAAAGTTACCAGCTCATAATGTATCGATAATGGCTTGCTGGTAGAGGTATTTTCTCGAAGCTCATGTAGCCTATTGCCTGGTCACTCGGAAAACGGACTTTGGAACCTATCGACAAGAAGCCGAGGTTGGTAGATCTAGGCTCGCACTGCGACCTGCAAATCGGATCTTGGCAAAAAGACACTTGGGCTGAATTACCTATTTCTTACCTTCCTAATTGCATCCTTGTTGAATTTATTATTGACCTTGTTCGATAATTTTCTGTATTCAATATACAAGTGGAGAGGAGGATGAGAAACAAAGATAGGAGTTGGCATTGGGCTAAAACCATTGGGTTCTTTATTTCTTTTTCTATAGAGACAAGGTTTCCCATCCCTTTTCTCTACACTCTCTGGATGACCAAGGACAAGGAATTGAGGTCCAGCAGCAGTTGGAGGGTGAGGTTGGGCTCTGCATGTAGGTTTAAAAGTGTGTTTTTACGTAAAGCATTCCTTCCGAGTGATCTACAGTAAATATGTAGACGGGCTGGGGATGTTGGGAAGGGCGGTTAAATTTATCACGCAGAAATGTTTGTAGAACGGTCACCACAATGCGAGTTAATGGCTCCGTACGATTCCGATCAGTGTCAGGCTGTACCTTTCGGCCCCATGCAATGGCGTTATTACGACACTCTGCTTAAATATTAATGACTAATTACAGAACAAATACTCATCCCGTCCAGATCACACACAATGCGTTACACAACTAGTATATGCTTCTTCTTCCTGGTTAATACAAAATCACAATGACAGTGTGCAGGCCTAATTAATCCCGAAAACATACAACCTACAATGATAAATGTGGATACTAACCCAGGGCGAATTGAAGCCGAACCTTCTGAATTTGGTTTTATTGACCCTGGTTTAAGTCTTTAGTTCACTGCTAGTTTTGGCTGTAAGCTTTTTGTGTTAGCTGATGCTAAAAATTTATTTTAAAAAAAATCACATTTTTACATCATAGCTCTATAGATTTGTAGGTGGTGGGTGTCTATCAGTCCATGGGCATTTTAATTATCTCTAGGCAGCCTGTTACCCGTATCCAGTTACCTATAGGCAGCTAGAAGCACAGTAAGCTCCACCTGGAGCTTCATAAATAGGTGGATTCAGCTCCTCGGAGGTGTGTCTTTGTGGTAGCTCCACCCTTTCCAGCCCCCATGGTGCCTGTAAAAACATTTTTGGTTTTTTTTCCGTCTTTTTTTGTCACCAGGCTGTGACTTTTAGTAAATTTCACTTTTTGTGACATGGAAAGCATGCAAATAAATACCACCGGGTATATTCCCAGGTCTCTGCTAAGCAGGAAGCACCAGCCCAGTGCACATTGTATCTGCCAGATCAGTGGTCCCCACCCTGGTACTCGGGTCCCGTAACAAGCCAGGTTTGCCAGATATCTATTGCACAGCACAGGTTGTATGATTTTCTGCTCCGTGATTGCAGAATTCAGTTTGCATTCCCCCAAGGTAATCTTGGCCTGTTAGGGGGACCTGAGGAGTGGACCAGGTTTGGGAACCACCTGTTAGATGATAAAATCTAGCAAATAGGTGAATTAGTAACTTGGCGACTTATGGAGGAGTGGGACACAATACACAGGTTAAAATAAATAAAATGATCAAGTATCCATCGTTAGTTTACTTGTTGAATGCAATGAGATGCTGCTACAGCTCAAGCATGGCAATGTTTCTCTAGGTTGGTCATTTTGTACGCAATGATTAAAACCCACCACCTTGCGCTGACCTTCAGGGAGATCAGCGAAGGACAAAATGACCCATGTCACTGTAGATCAGGTTGAAGAATAGGTCTAAGCCCACAAGATTCCTCTTTAATCCTGAACCAATATTTCTCTTGAGCCTTTGGCGGAAAAGAAAACCCCATGGTGTTCTTTTCATCGGATGCAGGAAAAAAATAAACGTCCTACTGATCTCAAAATGTCACTGCTTTCAAGTTAAAGTCGTGTGTGTCTCTCGCTGTATATTTATTTATATAAAATAGACACCAGTATGCGGCTGCTCCAACTAGGAAGACGTATGCATGGATTGTATCAATGCGGGTTGTGATGCTCCCCTGATCACACATTCGTTGTAGACTTTTTTTTTTGTATGTATAATAATTTATACTTTATAGCTACCTGAAGCTCAATCCTATTTGTAGGACGCTTTAAAATGTAGACATCATTCCCCGATGGATCTGCGCAAATGACACTAATCGCATTGCTCTTTTCATTTGTTTGGCTGTCTAATCGCGTTAGGACCAAATTATATTTTATAGCAGACATACAAACTGTTTTTGATGAGGATTAATAGCTGGGTTTAGGCTCGTTTGAGTGCCGGAATGTTCTGATCACTGAAATGTTAGACAAGTGGTATGACAAAAATATTAAAATACTTGATATTCTACGAATAACTGAAGAAATCCCGTGCTGCTATTCTGTAGCTTTTTTTAAAAAATAATCTGTATACGTCTTCATTCATTTCAGCCGAGAGAGCAGTGGGCTCCACGGTGGGTATGAGTAGTTTTATGAAGCAAACCTGTCCTAAAAAGTCATATTGTTGCCCAGTTGCTTTGTTGGTAGCCTTGCAAAAAGATCAGTGGCTGAAAAAGAGAACAAACTGACTTGGGGGCTTGTCTGTGTAGGTGATGCTTCCTTTCTGTGTTCTTTCTCCTCTATCCCTTTGTAAGCTGATCCTCAAACTAAATTATTAAGCTGGCAGGGGACCCTCGGAGGAAAAAAATGTAAAATGAAGGGTTCAGGTAGAGGTTTTTTTTCTATTTTAACCTATAATCCGAATTAATGTATGATAATAACTGTGGATGAGAATTCTGTTCATAGACGCGGGTTTGTAAAGGATATCAGTGTGTTAAAAATTTCCACTCTGGACCCCTCAAATGTCTTCCCAAATTACAGGAATAAGCGGGCAAATGGCCAGGGGATGTCCCAATGCAATACCTAGGATTGAGACCCAATCACATTTTTCAGAGATCCGCTCCTTCGAGCCAGTCGGATTTGAGCCAAAGACCTCAGCATTGAGTTATCATCTGCCCTGCCTGCTGGCGAGTGATGGGAGAGGTGAGGAAAATGCTCGTGAGTCTTCCAGTTGGAGTCTGTGGTCTCGGCATTCGCTCACAGCATCTTCCCTGCTTGCTCCACCACTCGCCAGCAGGCAGGAAAGATGCCGTCAATGATTGCGGAGACCCCAAGATTCCCTTACGCGAAGAAGCCACCGGTCCGGCTGCGGGTTATGCAGTATCCGATCGTAGCTCTGTATCAGCCGATCTCAAAAACCACACGATCGGTGGTCTGAAAATAGGGATCAGACATAAGTACTAGTGTGTATGCTGAGGCTGACAGTAATAATGTTAAATAAAGTAGGTATGAAATGCTGTTGGAAGCTACGATACCATTTGGTGATTAAAAGTGACCTGTAGGGTTGGGGGGGAATTGTTTATTATTTATTTTTATGATATATTTGTCTATTCACTACTCTTTATTGCAGCCCATTATGCCAACTTAAAAAAAAAAAGAGTCCAAAAAGGGGGGGGGGGTGTCATTTATTTTCATTCACTTGATACAATGTTATGGGAAATCTCAGTTTCCGATTGGCTGCTCCCTTGGTTGGCGTGCTTTTAACACAATACATATGCATTATATATTTATTTTTCATCAAAAACCATGAAAACGTTGAACTTTGAAGTCACAACGCCAACAAAGTGACATGTTTTATTAAAAGACCGTGACTAGGGACAGAGATGTCTTGCGTGTCATTGTCTATTTCACTCCAGACCATTGAGCGTATTCTTTCCACTCCTCGTAAAGATCCACGATCATATCTGTGGGATGGTGGTAGAGTCTCTAGAGGAAATTGCATGGTACTATGTCTTTAAGGCTTGAATGTTTAAAAATAGGTGTTAATATCTGATCGGAACTCTATCCTTTGCTACGTTTTATTTTTCCGCCTTCGGTTGCCGCAACATATCACTCCGCCGTGCTGTAGTTAATAATTTTTTTTGTTATTACAGTGTTTCATTTGAAAGTTACGGTTCATAATTGTGTTTGTTCTTCTAAACGTAGAGCTTGTGTGGCTTAGATATGGGTAATTGGTATTCTAGATAATGCAAGACGAAATACCAGTAAAATAATGTAAAATTTTTGTGCTATTGTGTATTGTATATTATTGAAATGTATTAAGGGGGAGGAGGGGGGTTACCATGAATCGGATCTGTAAAATCATTGTGTACATATCTGTGAAATTAAACACTATGGAACCAGTTCTGATTGTGTGTTACGTTTGTTATGTAGATGGGACAGTCAGGGGTGGATCCAGAGGGAGGGCAACAGTACAATTGCACCCACCCACCCCCCCCCCCCCGAGAAAATATTACCAGGACCCCTGAAATGTGTCTGGATCCGCCCCTGGGGACAGTCGGGGGGGGGATCAACCGTGAGCCAGCTGTGCAAAAATATGAATGTCCAGCAACTCCAAGGTTTCATGAAGCGAAACGATAGTTTGTCAAGATAAGCTGTAGATATAATCAAACATTGGGATCATTGGTTTTGTTCTTAATCAAATCGACTCAAACACCATTCTTTAAAAGTATAGTTTTCCATCCGATCTGCTGCGAACTGCATCGTGATTTTTCTTAAATCTTTGCGTCTTTACCTTTTTTTTTAGTTTAATACAGTGAAGCGGATAATACTTTTCTGTTTAATAGCAGATTTTGTGTCTTCCTCTATTATTAATTAGGCGCCAACACATTCCACAACAATTCTACAATACATACAGGAGGCAGGTCAGTGTTGCTGCCAGCAGATACAGGAGGACGAGAGTGCCCTATTCCCGTGGGAATTTACAATCTAGATGAGTGAGGGGGTGAGAAACAGGAGGGGAGGACTGCAATGATGAGTTAATGCAGTGAGAGGTCAGTTTTTGGGTCGTCGGATGTGTTGTTATGGAGTCAGGTGGGTCAACTTCCCTAAACAGAAGGGTCTTTAGGGAGCGTTTAAATTAAGCCAGATTTGGGGACAGTGTGGTATTGCGAGCAAGCGCGTTCCATAGGGTCGGCGCTGCACGAGAAAAGTCCTGCAATCCGGCATGTGAAGAGGTAATGGAGGATGCCAGTAGCAGGTCATTGCTGGATCTTAGGGTATGGGCTGGGGTGTATTTCATGACTAGTGAGGACAGGTAGTGTGGACAGGCAGTGAGGAGCGGCGTTAGTGAGGACCGGTAGTAAGGGGCGCGGCGATCGGGAGGACACGTAGTGAGGGGCGCCGTTAGTGAGGACAGGTAGTGAGCGGTGTTAGTGAGGACAGGTAGTGAGGAGAGGCGTTAGTGAGGACAGGTAGTGAGGAGAGGCGTTAGTGAGGACAGGTAGTGAGGAGAGGCGTTAGTGAGGACCGGTAGTGAGGAGCGGCGTTAGTGAGGACAGTGAGGAGCGGCGTTAGTGAGGACAGGTAGTGAGGAGAGGCATTAGTGAGGACAGGTAGTGAGCGGCGTTAGTGAGGAGCGACGTTAGTGAGGTGAGGCGTTAGTGAGGACAGGTAGTGAGCGGCGTTAGTGAGGGGCGGAGTTAGTGAGGAGCGGCGTTAGGACAGGTAGTGAGGAGCGGCGTTAGGACAGGTAGTGAGGAGCGGCATTAGTGAGGACAAGTAGTGAGGAGAGGCGTTAGTGAGGGGCGGCATTAGTGAGGATAGGTAGTGAGGAGAGGCGTTAGAGAGGACAGGTAGTGAGCGCGTTAGGACAGGTAGTGAGGACAGGTAGCGAGGAGCGGCGTTAGGACAGGTATTGATCGGCATTAGTGAGGACAGGTAATGAGGAGTGGCATTAGTGAGGAGTGCGTTAGTGAGGTCAGGTGAGGGGTGGTGTTAGTGAGGACAGGTAGTGAGGAGCGGCGTTAGTGAGGACAGGTAGTGAGGAGCGGCGTTAGTGAGGACAGGTAGTGAGGAGCGTCATTAGTGAGGACGGGTAGTGAGGAGCGTCGTTAGTGAGGTCAGGTAGTGAGGGGCGGTGTTAGTGAGGACAGGTAGTGAGGAGCGTTGTTAGTGAGGACAGGTAGTGAGGAGCGTCGTTAGTGAGCGTCGTTAGTGAGGTCAGGTAGTGAGGAGCGTCGTTAGTGAGGTCAGGTAGTGAGGGGTGGTGTTAGTGAGGACAGGTAGTGAGGACGGGTAGTGAGGAGCGTCGTTAGTGAGGACGGGTAGTGAGGAGCGTCATTAGTGAGGACAGGTAGTGAGGGGTGGTGTTAGTGAGGACAGGTAGTGAGGAGCGTCATTAGTGAGGACAGGTAGTGAGGAGCGTCGTTAGTGAGGACAGGTAGTGAAGAGCATCGTTAGTGAGGTCAGGTAGTGAGGAGCGTCGTTAGTGAGGACAGGTAGTGAGGAGCGTCGTTAGTGAGGAGCATCGTTAGTGAGGACAGGTAGTGAGGAGCGTCGTTAGTGAGGACAGGTAGTGAGGAGCGTCGTTAGGACAGGTAGTGAGGAGCGTCGTTAGTGAGGTCAGGTAGTGAGGAGCGTCGTTAGTGAGGACAGGTAGTGAGGAGCGTCGTTAGTGAGGAGCGTCGTTAGTGAGGAGCGTCGTTAGTGAGGTGCGTCGTTAGTGAGGACAGGTAGTGAGGGGTGGCATTAGTGAGGACAGGTAGTGAGGGGCGGCGTTAGTGAGGACAAGTAGTGAGGGGTGGCATTAGTGAGGACAGGTGGTCAGGGGCGGCATTAGTGAGGACAGGTAGTGAGGAGCGGCGTTAGTGAGGACAGGTAGTGAGGGGTGGCATTAGTGAGGACAGGTAGTCAGGGGCGGCGTTAGTGAGGACAGGTAGTGAGGGGCGGCGTTAGTGAGGACAGGTGAGGGGTGGCGTTAGTGAGGACAGGTGAGGGGTGGCGTTAGTGAGGACAGGTAGTGAGGGGCGGCGTTAGTGAGGACAGGTAGTGAGGGGCGGCGTTAGTGAGGACAGGTAGTGAGGGGTGGCGTTAGTGAGGACAGGTAGTGAGGGGCGGTGTTAGTGAGGACAGGTAGTGAGGTGTGCGTTAGTGAGGACAGGTAGTGAGGGGCGGTGTTAGTGAGGACAGGTAGTGAGGTGTGCGTTAGTGAGGACAGGTAGTGAGGGGCGGTGTTAGTGAGGACAGGTAGTGAGGGGCGGCGTTAGTGAGGACAGGTAGTGAGGAGCGTCGTTAGTGAGGACAGGTAGTGAGGGGCGGCGTTAGTGAGGACAGGTGAGGGGTGGTGTTAGTGAGGACAGGTGAGGGGTGGCGTTAGTGAGGACAGTGAGGGGTGGCGTTAGTGAGGACAGGTAGTGAGGGGCGGCGTTAGTGAGGACAGGTAGTGAGGGGCGGCGTTAGTGAGACAAGTAGTGAGGGGTGGCGTTAGTGAGGACAGGTAGTGAGGGGCGGTGTTAGTGAGGTCAGGTAGTGAGGTGTGCGTTAGTGAGGACAGGTAGTGAGGGGCGGTGTTAGTGAGGTCAGGTAGTGAGGTGTGCGTTAGTGAGGACAGGTAGTGAGGGGCAGTGTTAGTGAGGACAGGTAGTCAGGGGCGGCGTTAGTGAGGACAGGTAGTGAGGAGCGTCGTTAGTGAGGACAGGTAGTGAGGGGCGGCGTTAGTGAGGACAGGTGAGGGGTGGTGTTAGTGAGGACAGGTGAGGGGTGGCGTTAGTGAGGACAGGTAGTGAGGGGCGGCGTTAGTGAGGACAGGTAGTGAGGGGCGGCGTTAGTGAGGACAGGTAGTGAGGGGCGGCGTTAGTGAGGACAGGTAGTGAGGGGCGGCGTTAGTGAGGACAGGTAGTGAGGGGTGGCGTTAGTGAGGACAGGTAGTGAGGGGCGGCGTTAGTGAGGACAGGTAGTGAGGGGTGGCGTTAGTGAGGACAGGTAGTGAGGGGCGGCGTTAGTGAGGACAGGTAGTGAGGGGCGGCGTTAGTGAGGACAGGTAGTGAGGGGTGGCGTTAGTGAGGACAGGTAGTGAGGACAGGTAGTGAGGGGTGGCGTTAGTGAGGACAGGTAGTGAGGGGCGGCATTCGTGAGGACAGGTAGTGAGGGGCGGCATTCGTGAGGACAGGTAGTGAGGGGCGGCGTTAGTGAGGACAGGTAGTGAGGGGCGGCGTTAGTGAGGACAGGTAGTGAGGGGCGGCGTTAGTGAGGACAGGTAGTGAGGATTTGGGTTTTGTAGGTCAGGGTGAGTAGTTTTGATTCTGCTGTGGATGGGAAGCCAGTGTTGGGATTCAGAGAGGAGCGGTAGAGAGAGCGACGGGTGAGATAAGGGTGATTTAAGAATAAAATGGCCAGTTTATTCTGCAGCATATTCTCTGATACTGTAGATAGTTTGTTTTTTTCTGGATGGTCACTTAAATCATATTTGTTTTCTGATTTGGAAGATGTTTGTGATCATCCAACACGTGTAACAGTTGGGGAGGATACAAGGGGCTATATTCCATAGTGGACGCTAACATGGAGACGATAAGAAGGATAATGTGTGCTTGCAAAATTTTCCTTACCGTCTCCATGTTAACATCGTATTCCAGGGAAGATGCTATCTCAACATCTCCCCCAGCAACGCAGCGCTCACTTACGTGATATCCGCAGTAGCCAGTATCCAGAGTATCAGCTCCTGGAGTCCATAGGACTCAATGGAGGTTTGCGCTTCCTGGCCGTGAGCTCTGTGGAAAAGGGTGACCCGATTCGCCGCCTCTTCTTGCCTGGAACAGAGTGAGACTGGAAACAAATAGTTCCTAGTCTTCCTCCACGATCACTCTTGCAAGATCGCACAGCGCTGCAGAGGTAGACTATTTGTTCCCAGTCTCACTAAGCTCCCGGCGAGAAGAAGCAGTGGCTCGGGCCACCCTTTTCACTGTGGGATGAGAGGAGAGTATGGGATTTTTAGGGGGGGGGGTTAGTGCAGGATTTTGCATTTGCAGAATCATTCAGCACCAGCTTTCAGGGGGTGTTAAAATTCTTAATTTCCCGTCCTGACGGTAATTTGTGCCAGCACTTTGTAATTCCTCACTTATCAAGACGCTGAAATAGATTTTGCTCCCGATGTTAGTTTTAGGAGACGCCGAGTACAGTAAGTTCACGCATGCTGCGAGGCGCAAAGCTTTTCTTTTACCCCGGTTTAGCGTCCAGGTTGGAATGTCTATGCCAGCCGTTAAATTTACTAATGCTAGCGCTAACGATTACATATTTATTTATAAAGGATTTTACCAGGAGGGATACATTGAGATTTCTCTCGTTTTCAAGTATGTCCTGGGTTCAAGAACATTGGTTACAGAAATGCATATCAAGACGCTACATTAGCAGGAATTATAGAATAGTACACAGGGTTTGGGGCCCACATCCTCCCATCAACATACAAGTAAAGAAAATTTTAGGGTGCACTACAATACAAAGCATAAAATTCTACATAGCGTAACCCTGCATAGATAACGGACACAAAGCCTCTCGCAGAATTTAAAATTCATATAATATGGAATACATAGAAACGAGCGCAGATGACACTTTATTCCCTTATGTTTTATACATTAACTGGGCTGTTACTCCTGGTTGTTGCAGCCGCTCCGGTGAGTATGGGCGCGACGCCATTTTTTCTGTATGTATATTATGCTTGTAACTCCAGTTCGTCGTTTTGCTGCTGTTCCTCTTTCCATGTTTTTGTTTTTAATCCCAAATGGGAAGTGTTTGGTGCGTGTATAAATAAAACCCACCATTTCTCTGCCTCTCCTTAGCTGAAAAGCAACAGGAGGGGCTTGGAGCTGCTCAGTAGAGCAGCCTTTTGGTTACATTTGTTAGGTACTCACTCTACAAAGAGGTGCCTTGAAGTGGCGAGTGATCTTACGTTGCAATGGCCATTGAAACAAGACCTCAGTGTTTTGTTGCACATGGAATACATAGAAACGAGCGCAGATGACACCTTTTTTCCCTTGTTAAAATTCATATAAGCCCATCATAATACTCCGCTTTCGCCATTCCGTCACTCGGTGCTGCTTACAAAGATGCTTGGCCACCACCTGGTGTTCCTTGTAGGATAATCACCCACAGGTACCATTAAGGTTTCCTGCGTTCTCCAATATGGTTCACAGGTGTTCTGTGGTGAATAAGGCTGCACACAAAGGCCTAGGCTCAGAGTAAAAAAGGTAAATAATTAAAAACAAGGGGTCTAAGCGTAACCAACGCGTTTCGTGCCAATGGACTTTGCCAAGGATTTTAAATTCTGCAACTGAATTTCTAGCAGGGGCTTTGTGTCCATTACCTATGCAGGGTTACGCTATGTAGAATTCTATGCTTTGTATTGTAGTACACCCTAAAATTTTCTTTACTTGCATGCTGTTACATGGATGAAGGGGAGGAGTCATCTAAGGGAGCGCTACGAAGATACGTATACATTTCATATTATTATACATATTTCCCAATTCACGTGTGTCTTGCAATCATCTGTCTTCTGCTGACTAAGGCTAGGGTCAGACGAACGCATTCTCAGCGGACTGTGCGTCCGTGCACAACAGACGTACTTTCTGACTGACGACAAGGTAGTGGCCACAGTCCGTTTTTGTGACTGATTTTTTTTTTTGACCGATGTAGATGGGACATATAATTAATATGAAAAACCATTTTGTCCGTCAAAAATGCAGTCCGTCTTACTACGTTCCATCACTCACACACAAAGCTACGCGGACATTGCGGACGCAGCGCAGTCCGCGCGTCCGTTCTAGCGGTTTTACGTTCCTGCCTAACTTGCGTCCGTTGTGCGTCCGCACTTCTGTGCGGACGTACTTCGTTTGTGGGTCTCTTGATCATAATTGTTACCACGGACGTTAAAATGTGCGGCAACACAGACGTGAACACTGCGCTCGTCTGACGCAAGCCTAAATGCTGCTTGAAATGCACTGGCCATTCTATACACAGCGGGGAGCTCGATTTATAATAGTAGGGAGCCACTAATTAAAACTGCCATTGTTGGTGCCAATGATATTGGCTCCTGGACTTTTTGTAAAAATCACTGAACACTGTCTTCGAGGTTCACTTAAATAATCTAGTCCCAAATATATTGTGTATTAAATATTCATTTAGGAGTGCTCCAGAACCTGGAATAGGCCGGTTCCATGCTTAATATGAGTATAGAGAGCTACAGTAGAACTCCGGATTGGGCACCAGAACACAAGGCAAGTGATAGTCTGTAAACATGCCAGGTCGGGACGCCATGGAGCAGGATAGTAGACATGTGCACAGCACAAAATTAGCTTTTTAACAAATGGATTAGTCCTAAAACACAATTTATTTAGTTGCTAAAGAAATTTGTTTTCAGTTCTTTAGTATGAAAACGAATTTCATTCATCCAAAAACCAGCGGATGCAATGAATATTGTAGTGGTGGCTCCTCAGAGGGCAGAGATCGGCTGCTTGTTACAGTGTCGCTCACTCTCAGCACAATGTATCAGACAAAGCTGTTACAGTAACTGACTGCTGCTCATCACAGCGCTCAGAGTTTCAGTAAAACTAGTATATAATATTTTTATATATAAGAGGTTATAACAATATTTCCTCGTTTTACTGAAACTCTGAGCGCTGTAATGAGCAGCAGTCAGTTACTGTAACAGCTGAGCCTGATACATTGTACTTAGAGATAATGTAACAAGCAGCCGATCTCAGCGTTCACAGCCACTGGATTTAACCTCCCTGGCAGTCTAATTTTTGCAAAATTTTGTGTCTAAAAGCATTTCAATTTTTTTGGAAAGGAAATGTGTTGTTTTATATAGTAAGCCTGTATTCTGTAGGAATAACTCACTGAAATCCGTGCAAGCAAGAGTCTAGTAAACACACGAAGTCAGAGAAGGTTTGAAACACGAAATAATTTATCCCAAAAATAATTATCCAAAATAATGGAAATTAATTATATTCAATAATATAATCAAACCAAAATCCTGCCTCTTTCCTCTGAGTGCTGGGATTCCTGTGCAGACGTACATTCCTTTGCCAATGTAATACAGGACACGGGGTACCAAAAAAAGAGTATTCTCAAAGCAGCTTTACAGAAATAAAAGGCAAATAAAATTCCTTTCTAAAATGTAATAAGTACAAGTTTCGTTGGTGCTTTCCCAGATTCAACTGTCGGATCTGGGCAAGCACAGCGAAACTTGAATTGCAAAGCCTTATTACATTTTAGAAATGCTTTTTATTTGCCTTTTATTTCTGTAAAGCTGCTTTGAGAATAAATGCTCTTTTTTTGGTACCCCGTGTCCTGTATTACATTGGCAAAGGAGTGTACATCTGGACAGGAATCCCAGCACCCACTGCACAAAGTTTATTCTACAGTATTTTTTACTGTAAATTTTTTTTTCTCATTTTTGAATTTGCCACCTGGTCCCGCCCCTGCGTCGTGTGACTCGCAGGGAGCGGAACCAGGAATCAAAGTCGCCGGCTGCCGCGATCACACTGCAGTGACTGCGGAGAAGGCGAGGGAGCAAAGGATGCGGTAAGTATATACAGCCTGATCGTGGCTCGTGGTTACCGATCGTGGCTCGTGGTTACCGATCGCGGCTCGTGGTTACCGATCGCGGTAGCGAAATTTAACCCCGAGTCACACTCGGAGTTCCTGCCAGGCAGATTAAAGGGCTCAAAAAAAATGTTCCTCTCTGTATAACGTATAGAACATCCTCCTGCATTAATTAATACCCCTCTCTTTATAATGTATATAGCATCCTCATGCATTAATACCCTTCTCTGTATAATGTATAGAACATCCTCCTGCATTAATTAATACCCCTCTCTGTATAATGTATAGAACATCCTCCTGAATTAATGTCCCTCTCTGTATAGAACATCCTCCTCAATTTATAACCCTCTCTGTGTATATTAATGCAGTAGGGTGTTATATACAGAGAAGGACATCCCCCTGCATTAATTAATGCCCTTCTCTGTATAGAACATCCTACTGCATTGGCATGTGGAGGGTGCGGAACTTCGGAATGCAATGCATATCCAGCACAGGAGAGGGAACTTTTACTTAAACTTTGTATCTCTGTAGGGAGACAGACAGGATTATAAAAGCCGAAGAGAGAACAAGAATATTAACATAAATCGATCTGAAAGCTCAGAGAAGAGATGACTGGCACAAATTAATATATTTTATAAAATAAAGTACTTTAAGGCTAGGGTCAGACTAGCGCAGTTTTAACGTGCGTTTAGCCGCACGAAATCACGGCCGTACTAGCAGCAAATGACGTCCAATGCGGGGAACATACGAAGTACGGCCGCACGAAAATTCGTCCGCGCAACGCAAGTGGCAAACGAACGCATTTTTTCGAGAACGTCAAACCGCTACTACTGACGTACAGAGTGCGCTGCGGCTACATAGCGGCGTGTTTGCGTGATTGGGAGACGTCAGACGCTGCACACGTCCGGCCAACATAACGTGCACACACCAAACACTTCCTGTCTTGTCTGGGGGTAGCTGCAAGTTGCGTTGGACAATGGCTGGGACTGACATCGACGTGGAGAGGCTGATCAATGCAGTGGCAGATCATCCCGAGCTGTGGGACACGGCCTGCGACAGCTACAAAGACCGGCAGAAGAAGGCCAGTGCATGGGTCACAGTGTCCAGGGTGGTGTACCCAGAGTACGAGACGTGGTCTGATAAAGAGCAGAAGCTTCAGAGTGAGTAAATGATCATTTTATTGCATAGAATTCAATTGCATTGAACTTGAATGTAATATCAAACAAAATGGCATAACGAATTTTCGTTGTCAATAAGGATGTGCGTTTCGGCTTTCAGAATTTCGGAATTTAAACGACATTTTCACGATTCGTGTTTTCTGATGCGGGTGATTCCCAGATAATTTTCCGATCCGAAAATGTCAGATCCGAAATGTTTCCGAGCCGAAACAAAATATTGTACGAATATGCTATTGGACTTGAATTGTGTCAAATCGAAATGTATTGTTTTGAAACGAGAACAGACGTTGCGAAAAACGAGAAATGTACGAAATCACGAAAAGTAGATCCAACAAACGAGCAAAGTGACAAAAAAAACGAAAAATGGTCCATATTCCGATTACATATCCCCGAAAAACAAGTCGAACCGAATCGAATCAAAACAGGGTTCGTTCGAAATGAGCCGAATCGAAAACTTTAAACATCCGAAAATTCGAACAGAAAAAATAATCGGTGCACAAGCCTAGGTGTCACATGTCAAATGATGTCCATCTGCCATGGCACCTGCCCTGCATTGCTAGTGAAATAATTAGACAGAGCATCGCGAAACCTGTTGGTGTGTCTATTCACAGGTATTATGTCATCGTTAGCATACTCATCCAGACCCGTTACTGTGAGGGTATCCTCGAAATTAACCCCATCCCTTGCACGAACATAGTTATGTAGGATGCAACAGCATTTCACTATATCCACACAGAAATCCACATTTACATCAAGTGGGCGATGGAAAATCCTCCACTTGTTGCTCAGTATGCCAAAGCTACACTCGACATACCGTCTCGCCCGCGACAGCCTGTAATTAAACACCCGCTTCTTCACAGTCAGGTGTGTCCCCGAGTATGGCCGCAGGAGATGTGTGGATAGGCCGAATGCTTCATCACCCACAAAGGCATAGGGGACTGACACGTCGCTGCCAGGCAAAGGTGCGGGTCTGGGGATGTTCAGGTTCCCACCCTCTATCTCATTCCACAGTGTTGAGTTCCGAAACAGTGTTGAGTCCGAGTCCTTGCCGTATGATCCGACATCCACATACACAAAATTATAGTTGGCATCTGCCACCGCCAGTAGGCCAATTGAAAAATAATGTTTATAATTTTGATACAGTGAGCCACTGTGCAGTGGCTTCACAATGCGGACATGTTTGCCGTCCACCGCTCCCAGGCAGTTGGGATAGTTCGCTCTCTCCCAGAATCCTGCTGCAATTGCCAGCCATGTCTCGCCTGTGGGTGTTGGCAAACATTGGTCCTTCATGGTTTCCCATATTGTTTGGCAGACCTTGCGGACGATCTCACCAGCTGTCGATCTGCCAATGCGGAAGTTGTAATGCAGATCCTTCAAACTGCATCCACTAGCAAGATACCTAGAACATGAAAGAAGCTGTGTTATGATCACATCATATGAACCTAACCTTATGTCACTCTCATCATGTTTTGCAGCACATGAAGCAATCAATAAATGGCGCACGGTGAGGGACAATCACACCCGGGTCCTGAAAAAGGAGGCTGAAGCTGCTCGCTCTGGAGCTGGTGCAAAGAAGAGGCGCAGCTATTTGTATGCTGACCAACTGTCCTTCCTGAGGAAGAGCCAGGAGCCGCGCAAGACTGTGAGCAGTATTGACCGGCCATCCACCTCTAGCTCACAAGGGCAAGAGCTGCAGCCCGCAGGATCTGGCAGCTGCCAGGTGGAGGTCGAGCAGGGTGGTGCGGAGTCCCAGGTGGAGGATGTGGAGTCCCAGCAGGTGCCGGGTACAGCACCCACAGACAGCACCAGTACGGCTCCCAGGAGGAAGAAGCCACCATCAGCTGATGTCGAGCAGGCCATGGTCGCATTCATGGACGCGCACCATACACATCCACGCTGCATGGTCGCTGATTCCGAGGACATGTCCTTTTTCAATTCATGTCTCTCCATGCTCAACATAATGACCCCAGCGCAGAAGCTGGATTATCGCCGCCGAAGCCTGGACCTGATACATGAGATACTGTCCCATCCACAACAGGCACCTGTATATCACGGTGTCGTGCCACAATACCCCCATGGTTATTCCCACCACTGCCAGGCGTTGCCTGCCCGCCCACCCATGTCCCCTGTTGCTGGGCCACCCCCGGAGCCAGAGTACCACCGCAGCCATATGCACGGTCCTCATGACCCAGATGCTCCTCGGTATCATACCATGTGAGGTGTATCGTCTGTTCGTTTATGTTTGTCACAGTTTATTCATGTTGTTCTAATATTTTTATTTTATTACCTTCATTGGACATGCAATAATATATGTGTTTAATATGTTATTGTTATCTTCTGTCATATTATTTTGGGACTAAATATTTTATTTGTTTCACATCGTTGTCAGTGTCATTACTCTTTCGTTACGTGTTGTGCAAGGTGATGCATGCGTGTGTGTGTGGGCATATAACTACTGACCTACAATAGAGCCTCTGCACACCGAGCACATGTCTGATGACTGGCAGCGATGTCATGAATGCACGTGTTTGATAGTACTTACCGCAAAGTGAGGACCAGCATCTCCTCCGGTGGTATGGCAGCCCTCATGTTGGTGTCCCTCTTGGTCAGCGGCTCACGCACCTTCATCAACAGTTCATCAAAGGTGTGGATGGACATCCGCAGGTAGTTGAAGAACTTCACGGGGTCCCTCTCTCGCAGTGGCCTGTACAGTGTCACAAAGTGGCCATGCGTGGGTCTGGCAGTGTTGAGTGGATGGACCCATGTTCGCCGTTGTCTTTTCTTCTTCAGGTACAGGTATCCCAGTGCAGCAAAAAGAAACACTTGGACTGCATCCATCTTGGAAAATGCCACCATTCCCAAAATGCCTTTTTATACCCCTTCCCTTTTATTTGATTCATTCTGCAATTGATTTGGTTGATCATATCTCTCTTCTTCCAGCTCCGTGAAACAAAACGTACGAAAATGCGCATCGTATGACCGCTTTCGCGCATTCCGTTTAAAAATACGTTCGTTCGTTCGACCGCACTTTTTCACGTTCGCGGAGAAAAATGCGTTCGTCTGACCCTAGCCTAAATCCAGGGAAAAACTTCAACTAAATCACACAGAAGGCTCTCAGTAACTGGGAGAGCTGGATGCTAACTGTATCAGACATAAAACCCTTTATAACAAGCAGCACTGGTGACTTTATATAAAACGTGTATTTTAGATGAGGAAAGGGGGATAGTGATCCTGGATAATATAAAATGTATCAGACCTAATCCCCTATTATGCAGAGCAGGAGGGGAGATAACACACATAAAGTCCCTCTCTTCTCCCAGCGCTGCTTGTGGGGTTTTTAAGGGGTTTTTACTATCCAGCCCTCCCTGTTATACTCTGTCATTAGCTTTCAGTGTGATTTATTTGAATGTTTTCCTTCTCAGCTGCTTTTATCATCTTGTCTGCCTCATAGACATGCAAGGGTTAAGTAATTGTTTCCTCTCCTGTGCTGGCTGTCTGCGCTGCGAGTGAGTATTCTGGAGCTCTATCACTGTCAGATTTTCGGGTAGGGGTTGGGAAGGATTACACATACAAACTTTTTCTGTAGCTTTGCGATGTTGCGCTCCTCATTGCTGGTCTCCTTCACTCATCAATGTAATATTACAAAAAGAACTGAAACTAAAATGTAATGCATTTTCCTTTCGTTTCTTTCGTTTTTTGTACTGAGCAGTTTCGTATCTCTTGAGTCATATGAAAACTAAATTATCCCAAAATTCGGACTAAATTGTTTTAGTACTAAATTGAATGCACAGGTCTACAGGATAGTCTAAACAAGCCAGATCAAAATCCAAGACATTGAACACAAAGTACGCACCTACTGACCGCGATGAGGCACGGCCTAAGTGGAGCAGCTGGTTTATGTAGGAAAGGGGCTGTGGGTTCATGACCTAAGCATTGCTTGATCTTCACTGGCTCCCACTATGTTCTGGGCATTCTGTACAATGTGTAAACATACACGAACCCGCCACAAGGAGTTATTCCTTACCGGATCCCTGTTATTGGCTATTGTGACTGAGCCTCTGTATTAGCAGCTCGTCCCGTAAGAGCAGGGAGTCGTTAATCAATACTGCCATTGTTGGAATCGTTGTTATTGTCTCCTGGACTTTTTACAAAAATCACTAAACACCGGGGTCTCCAGGCCATTATTAATACCAAATTTGCTGAAAATAACGCGCTACTAAGGAATAACTCATTCTCCGTCTACCGCATTGTTAATGCTTCCTGTTCGAAGTATAGGAAATTGATCAGTCAGTTCTTTCAAATATCTAGGTATGTGGTTAGAACCAAATCTGTCTTTTGGCTCCACATCGAAAAATTCTCATCTAAACTTTACCCCAAATTAGGTGCCCTGTACAGAAACAAATCCTGCCTGAGCCCCTCGGTAAGAAAGCAGATTGTACAACAAATGCTTATGCCAGCTATTGAATACGGAGATGTAGTGTATGCAGCTGCCCCGCAAACACACCTTCATAAACTTACTACATTGTATAACTCATTC
This sequence comes from Leptobrachium leishanense, assembly GCA_009667805.1. NCBI lineage: Eukaryota > Metazoa > Chordata > Amphibia > Anura > Megophryidae > Leptobrachium > Leptobrachium leishanense. The sequence continues at coordinate 64,741,863 of CM019063.1, forward strand.
TGCCGCTTTGTGCTACAATGTAACTACATTGTGACATGTTAAAAGAGCTAAACTGGCCGTCGCTGGAATCAAGACAAACTCTTCACCTTTCCAACCTGGTGTTTAAGAGCTTTTCTAGGAAGCTGCCACCCTACATGAATAGGCTGCTTCCCCCAGCAGTTCCCTCATCCTATAACCTCTGATCTAGGACCTGCAACTTACTTGCAATACCACATTACAAAAAGACAGTGGCTCGATCCTCCTTTTCCTACAGAGCACCGCAATTATGGAATAACGTCCCAGACGCCAACAAATCTTCCTCCAGTCTAAAGTGACACAAGAGCTCCCTATTAACATACCTCAATACAGAATGCACCTGTAAACATGTAACATAGTGACTATATACAGAATGCACCTGTAAACATGTAACAGTGACTATATACAGAATGCGCCTGTAAACATATAACATAGTGACTATATACAGAATGCACCTGTAAACATGTAAGTGACTATATATAGAATGCACCTGTAAACATGTAACATAGTGACTATATACAGAATGCACATGTAAACATGTAACAGTGACTATATACAGAATGCGCCTGTAAACATATAACATAGTGACTATATACAGAATGCGCCTGTAAACATATAACATAGTGACTATATACAGAATGCACCTGTAAACATGTAACAGTGACTATATACAAAATGCACCTGTAAACATGTAACAGTGACTATATACAGAATGCACCTGTAAACATGTAACATAGTGACTATATACAGAATGCACCTGTAAACATGTAACAGTGACTATATACAGAATGTGCCTGTAAACATATAACATAGTGACTATATACAGAATGCACCTGTAAACATGTAACATAGTGACTATATACAGAATGTGACTGTAAACATGTAACATAGTGACTATATACAGAATGCACCTGAAAACATGTAACACAGTGGCTATATACAGAATGCACCTGTAAACATGTAACATAGTGACTATATACAGAATGCACCTGTAAACCTGTAACATAGTGACTATATACAGAATGCACCTGTAAACATGTAACATAGTGTTTATATACAGAATGCACCTGTAAACATGTAACAGTGACTGTATACAGAATGCACCTGTAAACATGTAACATAGTGACTGTATACAGAATGCACCTGAAAACATGTAACACAGTGACTATATACAGAATGTACCTGTAAACATGTAACACAGTGACTATATACAGAATGTACCTGTAAACATGTAACACAGTGACTATATACAGAATGCACCTGAAAACATGTAACATAGTGACTATATACAGAATGCACCTGTAAACGTATAACATAGTGACTATATTTCCTACATATTTATTTTCTGTGTTAATCTGTATGTTTTGTTTTTAATATCTTGCATTTTATTACTTTGTATTTCTGTAACTGTAACAATTCAATGTTCTTGAACCCAGGACATACTTGAAAAAGAGAGAAATCTCAATGTATCCTTCCTGCTAAAATACATTATAAATTTATAAATATACGGTAGGCAGTCTGGAAAGCAAAGTTTGTGGCTTCGTAACATTAGAGCCTTCGGCCATTATACTCTGTGTCTCCACTCGTTAAATTAACGGCTCCTTGTTAAGTTTACAGCTCTACTCATTAACGGCTCCTCGTTAAGTTATAACCATGCAGATATCCTGTATTCATGCGCGTTGTAGTTAGATTTTTTTTTTCTTCTCTAACCCAGTCTACTTTGGCCGTATTCTCCCCCATCCCATTTCGAAATGATTTTTGTGGACCCTGGGATCTCTCCGCACCCGTAATGCAGCGTATTATTCAATATAGCACATATACAGGGTTATTCAGAGAGCGGTGAAAAGCAGGAGAATGACTGGAGAATGGAAAATTCTTGTCTTTGCAGTCAGGGTGCTGAATATGTTCTTACGCTTGGACGCGTTAAAATAGCTATATGTAATGTATGCTAAATTTATTCCGTCATGTATGCTGACCACAATCAATAGTTCCTAGCGGTGGTGTTTCTGTAGGAAAACACGATTCTCGTCTCATGGAAATAAATTTACATTTTACAACTCAAAAATAAATAATTCAGGTATCATTACATGAGCGTGGCTCGGCTACCTCGCGGTTCTTGCCGGTAACCTAATTAGGCCTTTATTAATTGGATATATAAATTGAAAGGGGTGAAAGAGACAACAGCAGAATGACCAGGCCATTAATGGGTGCAGCCGGTCCATCCCGACTGAACCTTCACCTTTCACCTCCTCCCGGGTGATGGACGGAGCTGTTACCTAATCAATACGTAAGGAGCCAGAAGGGAAATATTCACAGCATCTAACGAGAGATTTTATTTTGTCAAGACCGACACAAACCAAAATGCCCATCAGAGGAGAAAGGGAAGACTTGTTGTTGTAAAGCTCTGACATGTCGAGGTGTTTTTTGTGTGAGGGCTGGGAGAGTCGATACAAAGAAATAGCAAAGGTCAGAGAAGAAACAGCAACAAGAATGTGGAGAAAAATGATATATTGTTTCTCGTGTTTACCTATTTTGATATATATATATTTATAACAATATCAGACCTGTTGGAAGCAAATAAAAGGAATATTAGACCAAATGAAACCAACAAAATCTGATTTGTTTGTTATTTCAATGAGCTGTGCCTGTTTTTGTTCAGTATCCGTGTGATTCATTCAGAAACAATGTTTAGCAGCACCGCTTATCCCAGTGTTTCCCAAACCTGTCCTAGGGACCCTCAACCAGGCCAGATTTTGCAAATCACCTTGGGGAAAAGCAGACTGAATCCTGCAATCACTGAGCAGCAAATCATATCACCTGTGCTGTGCTTCACATATCTGGAAAACCTGGTGAGAAGGAGGGTCCCGAGGACTAGGGATGAGCCGAACACTCCCCGAGTTCGGTCTCGAAGCCGAACCCAAACTTTCCAAATGTTCGGATCCGAACTCGAACCCCATACAAGTCAATGGGGCTGAAAATTCGGTTTTTAGAGTACCCTCCAAGAGGGCATATATGCTAGATATTTGCCATAAAAAGTGTATGGGGGTCCGGGTAGTGCCCTGGGGGACAGGAAACAAGGACAAAAAGTAAAAAAAAAAAAACATTTTTAAAGGGACAGGGAGTTTTCCATGAAATAAGGGTTAAAAATAAAAACGAAAAATTCGTTCAAATATCGTGCCTAGGAGGTCCCCATAACCTGCCCGTGAAGTGGCGGATTTCTAGGATGTATAGAAATATGTAAAAACCAAAAAATGACATTTCAAATGACGGTAAATGCTTTTCCTTTAATCTATCCATAAACAACTGCTTGGAGCGGCAGTCTGTATGAAAAGAGGAGACATTTTCGGACACGTAGAAAAAGTTTACTGATTTTTGTGGCGGTGAAAAGCAGGAGAATGACTGGAGAATGGAAAATTCTAGACCTAATAGCCGATTTGGAAAGTGAGAAAAATGGGAGAATTTTTCTGGTTTGGCTATTTTGACCTAGAATTTTCTCTTTAGTCATTCTCCTGAGTTTCACCTTTCTCTGAATAACCCTGTCAGGGTTATTCAGAGAGCGGTGAAGAGCAGGAGAATGACTGGAGAATGGAAAATTCTAGGTCAAAATAGCCAAACCAGAAAAATTCTCCCATTTAGGCTAGGGTCAGACTAGCGAGTCATGGGGCTTTGAATTTTTAAAATGCGTTTAGGCGCACTTAATCACGGCAGCACTAGCAGCAAATGACGGGCAATGACAGCCAATATATGAAGTACGGTCGCACGAAAGTCCGGCTGAGCAACACAAGTGGAAAATTAACGCATTTTTTCGAGAACGCAGAACCGCTAGTACGGACGTACAGAGTGCGCTGCGTCCACTAGCGGCGTGTGTGCGTGATTTGGAGACGTCAGACCCTGCTCATGTCCGGCCAACATAACGTCCAGACGCCCAAAGTTTCCTGGTTTGGATCCGTAAAAAATTACGCACAAAAATGCGCATCGTATGACCTTTTTCGCGCATTCCGTGAAAAAATAAGGCAATGCGTTCGGACGCACTTTTTGACGATCGCTGTGAAAAAATGCGTTAGTCTGACCCTAGCCTTATCTCACTTTCCAAATCGGCTATTTGGTCTTTTCCTGCCATTCTCCTGGTTTTCACTTTTCTCTGAACAACCCTGAGAGAGAGGTGAAAGCCAGGAGAACTGGCAGGAGAAGAGAACAATCTAGACCAAATAGCCAATTTGGAAAGTGAGATAATTGGGAGAATTTTTCTGGTTTGGCTATTTTGACCTAGAATTTTCACTTCTCCAGTTATTCTCCTGCTTTTCACCGCTCTCTGAATAACCCTGTGAATGTTTAATCCCGAGGTGAAAAATAACATTGCTTAAGGCTGGGGTCAGACGAGCGCAGTTATCACGTCCGTGTTGCCGCACATTTGTACGTCCGTGGCAGCATAGCATTCTGACCAATGGAGCCCCACACACGAAGTACGTTCGCACGGAAGTGCGGATGCATGGCGGACGCAGCAAACGGACGCAGGTTAGGCATGAACATAATACTGCTAGAACGGACGTGCTGAGTGCGCCACGTCTGCAACGTCCGTGTAGCTTTGTATGTGAGTGATGAGACGAGGTCAGATGGACTGCATTTATACGTCCAGCATTTTTGACGGACAGAATGTTTTTTCATTTTAATTTATTTTCCCTGCTACATCAGTCAAAAAATACGTCAGTGAAAAAAACGGACTGTTTGGCCACTACCTTGTTGTCAGTCAGTAAGTACGTCCGTACTGCACGGACGCACAGTCCGTACAAAATGCGCTCATCTGACCCTAGCCTTAGCTGTTATTTAGATTTTTTTTCGAACACCAGTTAACCACTTGGCTGCTATGGACGCGCAAGTGGTTCTCCTATGCTATGGACACGCTGAGCACAGGAAGCGCCTGAAAGGGAGGGGGGAGGTCCTTCGGACCTCTCTCCCTCCCGATCGCCGGGGGACAGAGGGTTAATCCAGGCACCGTTTGGAAGGGCACAGCCTGCCCTTCCAAACGGTGGCTGTGATTAACCCCTGGGGAGCCGGCTCACGAATCGGCGCTGAAAAGCGCCGGATCGTGATCCTCTCATGGAGCTGGCCAACATCTTGGATGTCGGCCAAGCCTCCAGGAACTCCCCCTGAGGACTGGCGTCATCGTGCATAGCACGATGACACCAGTCCTGGAGTTAACCCCTAGCTGCCACCAATGGTGGAGATAGGGGGTTCTATGAACCCCCTATCTCCCGATCCGTGGCAGCTAGGGGTTAATGTTTGATATCGTTGGATCGGCCAGAGCATGGCCTTTCCAAGGATACCAAACATGAAAATGAAAAATGTTTTAAAAATAAAAAATATTTAAAAAAATCTAAAAAAAAAATAAACAAGTTTTTTGTTTTGTTTATGCAGCAATATTGTACCCATTTCAATTATAATGTGAACAATAATGCTGCACTAACGATTTTTGTATGCGATGCGTTTGTTAAAAAAAGCGAATTTTCCCCCAAAAAAAATGTAACGAGACCCCATTTCTAATTTTTTTAACAAGCGCACCCCATACAAAATATAACCGCAAACGATCGCATGTTAAAATGTGGAAAAAAAACACTTTACACATAATAAATTATTGAAAATTCTAATTTTATTGCATTTTTGTTATAATATACAGACAGGACATGACGTATACATATAATAATGACATATTATGAATCTGCCAAGTCTGCCGGAAAGAACGATATATAATATGTCTGGGTCATATATCAAAATATGGCTACAAAACGCGGTTAAACATGATGAGCGAAAGCGGTAAAAATGACCTCAGCACAGAGGTGTGAAAAGCCTCAGCAGCGAAAGGGTTAAATGCAGCATATTAGGATGTTTTAGGGAAATTAATTCTCAAATCTCAATCCCAAGCAGACACCACCCCACCCTCAGTATGGTGTACAATGTATCAAATTGATTACCAGACTAAAAACACTTGCAGGGTTATCCAAAGAGATCCGAATTTTTTTAGAAAGGTAACCGAATGCTGAAAATCAGCGTTCGGTTACCTTTCCTGGCCATTCGGCTATCCAGAGAGCAGGCAATTCCCCAAATTCTGGCGAATTGCCTGCACATACGGTGCCTGTTCAGTCCCTGTTCGAGGGCAGTGAAATCCCCATGAAAAACACTGCTTCGGCTATTCAGAGAACACAAACCAGCAGTGAGAGGTTCCCCTAATGCCCTGCCATTCGGTGGTTTAATTCGGCAGGTTTAATCAGGAGAATCCCATAGGCTTCAATGTTAAAAATATTCCCGTTTTAATTCAATATCTAATAAACCATTCATTATAAAATTCTGCAGCAAAGTCTCTTTATTTATAGATTTTTTTAGGATACTTTAAGCAATTTTCTGAATTTTTAAAAAAAATTAAAAGTCCGATTTTTTTTTTTATTTATTTTTTCAGTTTGCTATTTTTCTGTAACAGCCCTCTTTATTATCATTCCCTGGACCTCCTGTGAAAATTTCAGACATTTTCGCTCAGTAGTTTCTTTGCAAACAGCGTTTCATTTTCCCAGATTCATACAAATGTTTTTCTAATTTTTCACTGCCTCCTCTACGTCACAGCTGCTTCGGCTCTGTGTGATTCGGCTCCTTTTCGGCTCCTGTTCGGCTCCTGTTCGGGTTTTTCGAAGGTTAATCCAGATGTTTTTGCTTGTTTTCAGCGTGCATTCGGTTAGTTTTCGTCAGGTTTGCGCGGCAGCTTTTCCCTGCAATTCGGGGACCCTGTGGTGCTTGCTGAATACACCGCAGGGTCACGAAATGCAATCGGCAAAGGAACCGAATTGAAAGAGAACGAAAAGTCACCGAACGTGCGGTGACTTTTCGAATCTCTTTGGATAACCCTGTTGGTGTTATGCCCGTTTGTGAACAGAGGTCATTTAGAGTTGATAATCTTTCCACGTACACATTAATGTTTAATTCAATATCTAATAAACCGTTGCTTATAATATTCTGCAGTAAAGAGTCTCTTTATTTCTAGATTTTTTTTTTTTTTTTTAAGCAGTTTCTATACTTTTTTCAAAATTTCTTTTTTTTTTTCGAACTCGAACCGAACACAACCAAAAAGTTCGAAATTCGCGAACTTTCGAACTGCCAAAGTTCGGGTCGAACTCCGAACCCGAACAGCTCATCCCTACCGAGGACAGGTTTGGGAAACACTGTCTTATCCGGATTGCTTGGGACCCTGAGCATCCCACATTGTGGTCTCTTCCAGGGTTCAGAATCCAAGAGAATCTGATGTTTTAGAGAGTGACGTGATCATGGCAGGAAAGCTGGGATCTACTTCCTGAGGCAGCACCAGCATGTACCTTCACAGGGAGCGATGTGTAGCCTTTCTCAGCGGACACGATGCATGGAGTCAGGGTGTCTAGGCAGCATGGCAAAGACTGGGGCTGCCAAGACACTACCAGCATGTGCTGCGACCTGCTGCAGCACTCAGGATTAGGGATGAGCCGAACACCCCCGAGCACTCGAACTCGAACTTTCCAAATGTTCGAACTCAATGCAAGTCAATGGGACTCAAAATTCGATTTTTAGAGTGCCCTCCAAGAGGGCATATATGCTAGATATTTGCCATAAAAGGTGTATGGGGGTCCGTGTAGTGCCCTTGGGGACAGGAAACAAAGACAAAAAGTAAAAAAAAAAAACGAGTTTTCCATGAAATAAGGGTTAAAAATAAAAACGAAAAATTCCTTCAAATATCGTGCCTAGGAGGTCCCCATAACCTGCTCGTGAAGTGGGAGATTTCTAGGATGTATAGAAACATTTAAAAACAAATAAATGACGTTTAAAATGACGGTAAATGCTTTTCCTTTAATCTATCCATAAACAACTGTTTGGGGCGGCAGCCTGTATGAAAAGACATTTTAGGACACGCAGAAAAAGTTTAGTGTTTTTTTTGGGCTAAATTATGGTGCAGGGTTTGGATGAAAGTAACAATAGGTGCTTTAAAATTGGGCCTTTAGCGTCGGCAACAGTGCTGTCACACAGTAACCCCTCTGAGGATATGAATCTGTTAAAGGCGTCAGTGCACCCAGATATTGTGCTTTTGGTGCCAGGCCAGCAAGTGCATTCATACAGTAACCCCTCTGTGGTATTGTGGAAGAGTGTAGGGTTGGACCCTGCAGTTCAAAAAATTAAAACGATATAGATGTGGCACAGGCGTCAGTGCAGCCAAATATTGCGCCTTTCATGGCAGTAAGTGCCTTCACACCGTAACCCTTCTGTGGTATTGTGGAAGAGTTCAGTGCTGGAGGTTTTGTGAATGTAGAAGACATCCCCGATCTATTCCATTACGTCAGCATCAGGGGATTGATAGCTGCTGATCCAAGACTGATTCATTTTTATAAATGTCAGCCGGTCTACAGAGTCGGTGGACAGACGCACTCTTTTGTCTGTGACAAAACCTCCAGCGGCACTGAACGTCCTTTCAGAAAGCACGCTAGATGAAGGGCAACCTAGTAGCTGCATAGCATATTGGCTAAATTCTAGCCAGTGATCCAATCTCAACACCCAGTAAGCCAGTGGATCATCTGCTGGAAAGTTATCCAGGTCTGCCCTTGCCCCTAGGTAGTCCTGCACCATATGGTGAAGACGCTGGCAATGGGTGCCTACATTTGACGTCCCTGGGCATCGTAGACTAAAAAAATTTAAAAAGGCATCAGTCAAGCGGCCCCGGCCTTCACCACTATTCCTCTGATCATCCGCAGCCTCAGAAGCACCTGTGTCATCACTTGGTAACCTACCAGTGCCTGGAAAGGTGTTACACAAGTGTCGCTTTAGAGCGTCTTCAAGTTTTTTCATCCTGTGCTCCCTCTGTGCGGGCAGGATGAGCTCTGCAACTTTACCCTTGTATCGTGGATCAAGAAGGGTTGTCAACCAGTAATGATCCCTCTCCTTGATCCTCGGAATCCTGGGGTCCTTTAGCAGGCTATGCATAATAAGGGAGCCCATGCAGCATAGGTTGGAGGTGGCATTAGCTTCCGAGTCTTCCTGCTCAATGAAGAGGATGACCCCATTGTGCACTTCCTCCTCCCAGCCACGTACCAGTCCTGGTGTTTCTGGGCACCCAAAACCCTCCCTTGAGGAATCCCCACCTTCAATGCCCCCATTACTCAAATATTCCTCCTCCTCATCCTCCTCCGGTCTGATCTGAGGAGGACCCGCTGGAATGCTGTCTGCGGAAAGACTGGGGCCTTCAGAGCTAGGGAAGGCCTCCTCTTCCTCCTGCTGCTCTGCCTCTAGAGCCAGAGCTATAATTCCCCGCAGAGTGTGCTCCAGCAGGAACACTAAAGGAATTGTGTCACTGATGCATGCACTGTCCCTGCTCACCATCCTCGTTGCCTCCTCAAATGGTGACAGTACAGTGCATGCATCCTTGATCATCAGCCATTGCGGGGGAAACAAGTTGACCTGAACCTGTCCTTGTGCCATACTCACACAGGTACTCGTTGATGGCCCTCTGCTGCTTGTGCAGACGCTGCAGCATTGCTAATGTCGAGTTCCACCTGGTGGGCATGTCACAGATCAGACGGTTTGTGGGAAGGTGGAATTCTCTTTGAATTTCTGCCAGGCAAACGCTTGCTGGGAATGACCGTCTGAAGTGGCTGCAGACTTTTCTGGCCTGGCTGAGTAGCTCTGCCAGCCCTGGGTACTTGGTTAGGAAACGCTGTACCACTAGATTTAGGACGTGTGCTAGGCATGGTACATGCGTCAATTTACCCTTGTGTAGGGCGGAGAGAAGGTTGCTGCCATTATCCCAGACGATCATTCCCAGCTGAAGCTGGCATGGTGTTAACCATCTCTGCACCTGCCCCTGCAGAGCTGACAGAATTTCTGGCCCGGTGTGGCTCCTGTCCCCTAAACAAGCCAGCTCAAGCACAGTATGGCATCTTTTTGCTTGAGCCATTGCGTAGCCCCTGTCAGGTGTCGGTTTAACTGCCACTTCGCCACAGACATGGAGGAGGAGGAAGAGGGAGAGGTGGTGGTGGAGCAGACAGACGTCATACAAGCAGCTTTCTGGAGGCGTGGTGGATGAACAAGCTCCAGCACAAAGCCCCGTCTTGGATCCTTCCCAGCTGCAATCAGAGTTACCCAGTGTGCCGTGAAGGAAATGTAACGACCCTTTCCATGCTTGCTGGACCACATGTCTAAAGTCACATGCACCTTGCTGCTGACTACCTTTCCCAATGACTCGATAACATTGTCTTTCACGTGCTGGTATAGTGCTGGAATGGCCTTCCGTGAAAAGTAATGGCAGCAGTAATGGCCGCAAATTCATGGAAGGGAGCAGAGTTCACCAGCTGGAAAGACAGCAGCTGCAATGAGAGTAATTTTGCTAAGCTGGCATTTAGACGCTGTGCTTGGGGATGGTTGGGACTATATTTTTTTTATGCTGCAGCAGCTGGGGCAACGTAATCTGACTGCGTAAATCTTCAGCTGATGGGATGCCCTCACATTGTGAGGAAGGAGCTGGTACATCCATTACTGTAGCATCATCCCTGTCAGTGGAGGTTGTAGCAGGCAATGACATGGCAGGACATACAGTGGGGGTAGAGACAGATGAGGAGGACCTACGCAAAGTTTTGCGCCAATGGGATGTGTGGCAGGAGGTCATATGTCGCCTCAAGCACTTGGTACCCAAGCGTCCGGTGTCTTTCCCACGCTTGAGCCTCATCTGTCATAGATTACAAATAGCAACGGTGGGCTCTGCTGCACATTTCTTAAAGAACTCCCAGACAGCAGAGTTCCGGCATGTGTGCTTTGAGACAACAGCGCTCTGCACCTGAGCAGCTCTGACATCTGTTGCCTTGGACTGGCTAGTGCTACGGTTGGTCATAGAGGATGTTGTGCCTAGTGTTTGCTGTGCCTCCTCCTCCTCCCCTCCTCCTCACTTGATTCCTCTGTTCGATCAGGCACCCAGGTGGAGTCAGTAACCTCATCATCATTGTCATCATCACCCCCTATCTCCTCATCACTGGAGCCAACTTGGCAGTATGCTGCAGCTGCTGGGGCAACATGAGTGCCAGTTATTTGTGTGTCATCACTGGCACCCACTTCCTCTAGGTTGATTATACTCCCTTGCTCAACCTCAGAGATTGAATCAGATCACTGTTCTTGCTGCGCATCCTCAAGCAGCATGTCACTGTCATTGTAGTCAAACAATTCAGCTGACTCCTCCGTGTGTGATAGCGAGGCTACGGCAGGAGTAGCTGTGGACATGGAGGCTGCATTAGATGCTTTGGCAGCTGAGGTTGACTGTAAAGCACTACAAGCCTGGCTGGCAGAGGACTCGGAAGATGAGGATGGCCTGTTTAGCCAATCCACCAAATCCTCTGTATGTTGCTGCTGCTTAAGACGGCCAGCACCAGTTAGAAATGACAAGCGTGCCCCTGCAGAGGATGCACCACGTCCACCACGACCAGAGGCACAGCCTCTCGACACAGGGGCTGCTTGCCCTCTTATCTGTGTCTGGGAGCGTCTGCCTGTCCTTTTTGTTCTTTCAGACATGGTGAGTGATATATAGATTAAATATATACAGAACTCTGATTCAACTCTGGTATAAAGATTAAAGATTTATAGAACTCAGTGAGACACCCTGATAGCTGGCAGCCAGTGACAAGACACAGATTACAATTCCCAGAAACCTCCTATAAATCCGTGAGACCCCCTGATGGGTGGCAGTGAGAAAACACAAATTACAATTCGCATAAATCTGCTAGAAGTATGTGGGACCCCCTGATAGCTGGCAGTGAGAAGACACAGATTACAAGTCTCAGAAACCTCCTATAAATCAGTAAGACCCCCTGATGGGTGGCAGTGAGAAGACACAAATTACAATTCGCATAAATCTGCTAAAAGTATGTGGGACCCCCTGATGGGTGGCAGTGAGAAGACACAAATTACAATTCGCATAAATCTGCTAAAAGTATGTGGGACCCCCTGATGGGTGGCAGTAAGAAGACACAGATTACAAATCTCAGAAACCTCCTATAAATCAGTGAGACCCCCTGATGGGTGGCAGTGAGAAGACACAAATTACAATTCACATAAATCTGCTAGAAGTATGTGGGACCCCCTGATGGGTGGCAGTGAGAAGACACAAATTACAATTCGCATAAATCTGCTAAAAGTATGTGGGACCCCCTGATGGGTGGCAGTGAGAAGACACAAATTACATTCGCATAAATCTGCTAAAAGTATGTGGGACCCCCTGATGGGTGGCAGTAAGAAGACACAGATTACAAATCTCAGAAACCTCCTATAAATCAGTGAGACCCCCTGATGAGTGGCAGCCAGTGAGAAGACACGGATTATAACAATTCCCAAATATTTTGTAGAAACTACTGACGCCCAAAATACTGCGTGGCTCTGGCTGTGACTCACAAGACACAGATCACCTCAATTCCCAGATATTTTGTAGAAATTAGTGACCCCAAAATACTTGCTGCCAGTGACAAGACACAGATCACCTCAATTCCCAAATATTTTGCAGAAATTACTGAGCCCCCAAAATAGTTGCTGGGAGTGAGCACAAAGATTAACTCAGATTACCTCAATTCCCAAATATTTTGCTGAAATTACTGAGCACCCAAAATAGTTGCTGGGACTGAGCACAATGATTACAACAATTCCCAGATATTTGGTAGAAATGAGACCCCCCCCCCCCAGTAGCTGGTGGCAGACTGGCAGTAAGAACACACTAACACAACAACAATCTCCTATGAAATCTCCTCTCAAACGCGTGCAGAAGCGCTGTGTGGAAACCTTATATAGTGTGCTGCGGGACTTAGCTCTGTGAGCCCATGATTGGGCAGAATTTGCCCAATCAGGACTCTGAGCCATGATTGGCATAGTGTTGAACCTGTCTTGCACCTGACCTGTGGTCAGGTGCAAGGCTGTAGCCAATTACAAGCTTCAGGCCAGTGGAAAAGTGCATTGTGGTCGAACACGCGGAAATGTTCGTAGTTCGCGAACAAACGAACAGGCTATGTTCGATGCGAACTCCGAACCGAACAGCTCATCCCTACTCAGGATATGGGTTCCTGAGTCGGAGGACTCGTCCGGGGAGGGCCCTTAGGCTGGCCGTCCACTGGGTCCGTAGTCAGATGACTGATTCAGTCATCAGCCTACAGACAACGCCATTGGCCAATCAGAGTCATCCACTGGAAACGTCTGTGGATGACCCAGGTCGAGCAATGGACAGGCCGCCGATCGCAGGGAAAAAAAATGCTAAAACGGGGTTTCAACACCAAGGACAGCCCCGGCAAGCGTAGCTGGAGCAGAATTTTTTTTTTAAAAAAAAAACCTTGCTGAATGCTACGGGGGATAACCCCCCCTGGTTTCGGAACCAAGGACAGCAAGGCCGAATGCACCCGGCCTGGAGAAAAAAAAAGCCGCATTTGGCGAGGGGAAAAACAGCCTAGTATTTTTTTGTTTGTTCGTTTTTACAAATGGGAACCAAAAAATTCATAAAAATACCAAAAAAATTTTCTCTAAAATATCTGTAAATAAAAGGCTATTTGCTGCGGTGGAATAAAAAAAAGAATAACATAGAAAATATGTTTTTACATTGAATCCTATGGGCTGTCGAATTGAATCCCTTCTCTACAGGGAAATTTCCCTGCTGCGGCACGGCGGTTTAACTGTACAATTCATCTTTTTCATGTGAATTGTTTCAGATCCCGACATGGTTCGATAAATCCCATTGAAATGAGAAAGATCGCTAGTCTGTTGTAGTCACACAAAAAAACATCTGAAGTCGTCTGATGGAAATCGAATGCAGTGGAAGAGCACTGATTCACCTGCATGTTGTGGGATTGGTCGAACGACTTCAGACGATATCGGATGATCACTCCATCGCAGGAATACTAATTTATATATATGTATACAGTATACATACATATACAGTATGAAAACGAGAGAAATCTCAATGTATCCTTCCTGGTAAAATCCTTTATAAATAAATATATATATATAGTGCAAAGAGAAACCCTTGGAGAAATCAGTTAATAAGAGCACTCCTACAAGTGCTCTACCAGACGGTCCGTGAGCTTCCAACATAAAGGTTATAAAGGGACATGAGACGAAAGGGAGCTGGGAAGGGGGTGATGTTAATAGCTAAAAGAAGCATGAGATACCATCACAGGCTGTGACGACGTTAATAAGGTGTATGGCGGAGTGAAAACAGATGCCCGGTTTGGCAACTTTAGAAAAAAAATGGTATTATTAATGTAGGATATGCAGCCCTGCACAAACGGAGAATTTGGAAGTGTGCAGGTATTTAGGAAAGTCCCGCACAGGTCAAAGGGCAAAAGGAAGTCAGATGAAGAAACCGCTTGAATAGGTTTTCATACAATGAAATGTATACACCTGTATATCCTTAACAAATAATAACATTGTGGCTGATCTAAACCAGGAAATGATTTATCCAATCAGAGCACTTATATCTCGTTATTTTTCTATTGCGCCGTAATATATTTTGGTCACTATTTCCAAGCCCAGGTTTATATAGTTTGTAGTAATCTGTAAAGAACTGGCCAAGATCGACATGTCCCTGCTTGAATGGCGAACACATGGCCATCGAATGCATGACATAACAACATAGAAGGATTTGGATCAGCAATAGAAGTAGCATAGCTTCCCCTTATGATGTTTGCCAGTAAAGACAGGGGCGGCTGTGCTATTGGGCAAAATAGGCAGTCTCCTAAGGCCTCGCTCAAACATAGGCTTCACATGATCCTATGGATTGTCAATGTGCACATTGCATCTGCATAAATATACTCCTACGTGTGCATGTCAAGAGAGCTGTGAGAGCCTTCTGTGGTTATAATGTAACAGATTACGTTGTCCATTCCTTTGCAGGACGTGATTGATAATACTTTTCAGCTCTTGGTAAAGCCTCAAAAATGCTCTAGCTGCCTGTGAGTGCAGAGGTGGGCATACCGCTGTGTATTGGACAGAAATTGATGCGCTCACACTTATACAGGGTTATTCAGAAAGAGGTGAAAACCAGGAGAATGGCAGGAGAAGAGAACAATCTAGACCAAATACCTGATTTGAAAAGTGAGATAAATGGGAGAATTTTTCTGGTTTGGCTATTTTGACCTAGAATTTTCACTTCTCCAGTCATTCTCCTGGTTTTCACCGCTCTCTGAATAACCCTGATAGTCTCACTTCAGTCTATTGTCACCAGAGATACTGCATGTATTTATTATCTACTATGGGGGGGTTATTCAGAAAGAGGTGAAAACCAGGAGAATGGCAGAAGAGACCAATGTAGACCAAATAGCCGATTTGGAAAGTGAAATAAATGGCAGAATTTTTCTGGTTTGGCTATTTTTGACCTAGAATTTTCACTTCTCCAGTCATTCTCCTTGTTTTCACCTCTCTCTGAATAACCCTGTTTGTGTTTTATGGGCCCCATTTATGATCATAATATTATTGAGCTAGAATCACTAAATACTGTATATACACTGGCTGGCCAATAAGATTTGGTTGTGTCGCCTTTTGCTTTGATTTCGTCACGCATTCGTCGTGGCATTGTGTCGATGAGCTCACGCAATGTCACAGCATTTATTTGCGTCCAGAGTGGTATTAATTTGTGGCCAAGATCTTGTATTGCGGATGGGAGAGTCGCAGCGCTGCGTAAAGTCTTCTCCAGCACATTATCCCAAAGATTCTCAATGGGGTTAAGGTCTGGACTGTGCGGTGGCCAATCCTTGTGTGAAAATGATGTCTCATGCTCCCTGAACCACTCTTGCACAATATGAGCCAGATTAATCCTGGCATTGCCATCTTCGAATATGCCCGCTGTGCCATCAGGGGAGAAAAAACCCATTGATTGAAAAACCTGCTCATTCAGTGTATTCATGAAGTCACATGACCTCATTTTTTTGCAGCTGAAACATTCATCACTGCAGTAATTATCAAATGGAAGGCGAGCACCTATTGGCTTAGTTACTGTCATGCCCAGGTACCGGGGTGGCAACGGGATGTGGGGGATATGAACACAGGATGCAGGTCCGCACAGATAAACAGGTTGGTAGTGTCACAAACGGGCATTTTCTGCAAAGCAGTGTGTAAGATTTTAAATGCAGAATTGGTGTTTTTTTTCTCTTGTGTTTGCCATGGAGTTTGTGAAGCCAGGCCACTGGTTTCCAGTCCTCTTATCTGATCAGCTGGAGCTGAATGGTAACTTGATCTGGGAACCAAATGGTTGGGCAAGAGGGTGAGGGGCCAGCTTTTTATATAGCAAGCTCACCTAAAGCTCAGGGTATTTTGATAGAAGATATGGAGAGAGCAACATCCAAAAGAATCTTCTGGGACCTTTGAAATCTGTAAATACCCATAGAAGTATCTACTCAAATTAGAGTTTCTATGTAAGTCCCATTTTATTTCAAGAGCTGTATTTGCACGCTTTTCATATTTTGTATGTCTTGTTTTTAATGTGATATTGGCACTGTATAAAGTTTGTATTCTTTCCATTAAAACTTAAAACCCAGTACTGTTTGCTCTAGATATTAATTCATGCTTTGCAAATGCAATCGCTTAGGTATCGCTACTGTAATATTTAGCATTTGGTGTGTGTGTGTGTATATATATATATATATATATATTTTAGCTGTTTATGGTTGGGCTCCTGGATTGGGGTGGTATAGAGCTAGTGAGGTTTTCGAGAGTGCCCTATTACTTTCGTGGTGGCAGTGTATACATTCGGAAGGGTGGGTACGGTGTAAGGGGGTTAGGTTTGCATAACTTGGGACCCTTGAGCGGGTAGAGTTAGTAAATTCAGAGGCTTGGAGCTGTAATCCCCTTGTACGCTCTCCTTCCGCGCGTCACGGCAAGGTAGGTAGGTAGGTAGGTAGTTAGCTAGGTCTTTCCTTACTGTGACAGGTAGGGATGGAGGAGGATGAAAATATAAGGAAACTGACCAGATGGTATTCTGTGGGAAGTGTGGTGTAAGTGCAGGAGCCAGGAAACAAAACAAACAGGAACAGATTTGGTTTGCAGAGCATCGAGATACAGCACTTGTCTCTGTGAGCACATAAGCTGAAAAGAACCAGCAATCGGTCAATGTGGGGCAGAGCCCTTTATTTTGTGTGTTACGTGTTAGGTGTTTAACTGTGTTACTGCTGGATGTTATTTCTGCATGCAAGTTCAGGGGTTGCCAAGAACGTCAGGAGATGGTGCTGAGATGGGGCATGACGGTTACATTCAGGTGGGGAATTTTTTTTAGTTTTAACCACTTCACTGCTACGGACGCGCTCAGCGCGTCCAACCGCAGGTATGTTCCATGCGGTGGTCGCGCTGAGCGCGTCCTCTCTTTGGGGCCAGCGTTTGGCCGGGTTCCGCCGATCGCTGGCCCCCCCGGTGCGGGCTGACATCCTCGATGTCAGCCCAGCACCCGGAACCGCCGCCGGAATAATTAGGTGTCATCGCGGGGGCGCGATGACACCTAATTCAGGCGCCCCCCCCGCATGTGCGGAGGAGGTGCCTGAAAGGGAGGGGGGGAGGTCCTTCGGACCTCTCTCCCTCCCGATCGGCAGCGTGCAGGGGGTTAACCCAGGCACCGTTTGGAAGGGCACAGCCTGCCCTTCCAAATGGTACCTGGCATTAACCCCATGGGGGCCGGATCACGAATCGGCGCTGAAAAGCGCCGGTTCGTGATCCTTTCCCGGAGCTGGCCGACATCTTGAATGTCGGCCAAGCCTCCGGGAACTCCCCCCGAGGACTGGCGTCATAGCACGATGGTGCCAGTCTTGGAGTTAACCCCTAACTGCCACCAATGGTGGAGATAGGGGGTTCCAATGAACCCTCTATCTCCCGATCCGTGGCAGTCAGGGGTTAATGTTTGGTATTGTTGGATCGGCCAGAGCATGGCCGTTCCAACGATACCAAACATGAGTATAAAAAAGTTTGTAAAAAAAAAACAATTAAAAATAAAAATAAAAAAATATTTTAAAAAAAATTATAAAAAAACAACAATTTTTTTTCTTTTTTTTGGTTTGTTAATGCAGCAATATTGTTCCCATTTCAATTATAATGTGAACAATGATGCTGCACTAACGATTTTTGTATGCGGTGCGTTTGTTAAAAATCGTGTAATTTTCCCCAAAAAAAAATGTAACGAGACCCCATCTCTAATTTTTTTAACAAGCGCACCCCATACAAAATATAACCGCAATTGCTCGCATGTTAAAATGTGGAAAAAAACACTTTACACGTTGTAAATTATTGAAAATACATATTTTATTGCATTTTTTGTTATAATATACAGACAGGTCATGAGGTATACATATAATAATGACATATTATGAATCTGCCGAGTCTGCCGGAAAGAACGATATATAATATGTCTGGGTCATATACTAAAATAAGCCTTCAAAACACGTTTAAACATGATGAGCAAAACCGGTAAAAATGACCTCAGCACAGAGGTGTGAAAAGCCTCAGCAGCGAAAGGGTTAAATGGTTTTATTTGCTTTTAAAGTTCAAAACATCGCATACATGTTGGAAAACATTGGGGGGAAATTTTTTTTGGCCAGGCACTGGATATTCTCAATATATTTTAAGATACACCCCCTCCTGTTTCTAATCCCCCTCACCCATCTAGATTGTAGTTTCCCACGGGAATAGGGCCCTCATGTCCTCCACCTCCTGTATCTGCTGGCAGCAATATTGACCTGCCTCCTGTATGTGTTGCAGAATTGTCCTGTCTTTACCCATTGTACCTTGTACAGCACTGCGGAATGTGTTGGCACTTAATAAATAATAATACACCAATAAAAAGTAACAGAGAATATCATCGTGAGCTTTGAGATTTCTAGCACTTACAGGGTTATTCAAAGAAAGGTGAAACTCAGAAGAATTGGCTGGAGAAGTGAAATCTTTAGGTCAAAATAGCCAAACCAGAAAAATTCTCCCATTTATCTCACTTTAAAAATTGGCTATTTGGTCTAGACTGTTCTCTTCTGCCAATTCTCCTGATTTTCACCTTTCTTTGAATATACCGGATAGTATACAGAGTGTAAGTTGACCAGTGAGCTTACACTTTAAAACCAGTATATCTCAGTCTCTCTCTGTTTTATTTGCTCCCTGTGCAGAAGCAGAAAATCTCCTGTTCGGCGGCCGAGGAACACCTGCTGCTGGTCTGTTCTCCAATCCCAGATTGTGTATCGCAGGATGTGAGAAAGGACATTTATTATTTATGGTTTGGCATTTGGATGATGGTGTTTGCTCTGCACTAGATATTCATCCTAGTTTATGGCTGGTGGTAAAACACTCCGGGGAGCTCTCACCAAGGATAAGCACTAACTTAACCCCTTAAGCACAGAGCGAAGTGCCAGACATTGTAAAACACCCAACACAGCTGAAGCCGGTGTGTCCGTCCACCCGCTTTGTCCCTTAAATAATTGAGCACCAGAGACATGTAACGCATCATTGTTGCACGTGCTACTCGCATAATGCAATCTTGCAGTCTGGGATTGTGCGCACTTGGAGTGAGTTATCTTTCTTTCTGTCTAATATTTATATGTAATATTATATGTAAATATATGTTTATAAAAGAGCTAAACTGGCCATCACTGGAGTCGAAACGCACCCTTCACCTTTCCAGCCTGGTGTTTAAGAGCGTTGCTGGGAGGCTGCCACCCTACCTGAATAGACTGCTTCCCCCAGCAGCTCCCTCATCCTATAACCTCCGATCCAGGACCAGCACCTTACTTGCAATACCACAATACAAAAAGAAAGTGACTCGATCCTCATTTTCCTACAGAGCACCACAATTATGGAATAACCTCCCAGACACCATCAAATCTTCCCCCAGTCTAAAGTCACTTAAGAGCTCCTTACTAACATACCTCTATACAGAATACACCTGTAAACACGTAACATAATGACTATATACGGAATGCACCTGTAAACATGTAACATAGTGACTATATACAGAATGCACCTGTAAACATGTAACATAGTGACTATATACAGAATGTACCTGTAAACATGTAACATAGTGACTATATACAGAATGTACCTGTAAACATGTAACATAGTGACTATATACAGAATGTACCTGTAACATGTAACATAGTGACTATATACAGAATGCACCTGTAAACATGTAACATAGTGACTATATACAGAATGTACCTGTAAACATGTAACATAGTGACTATATACAGAATGCACCTGTAAACATGTAACATAGTGACTATATACAGAATGCACCTGTAAACATGTAACATAGTGACTATATACAGAATGCGCCTGTAAACATGTAACATAGTGACTATATACAGAATGCACCTGTAAACATGTATCATAGTGACTATATACAGAATGCACCTGTAAACATGTAACATAATGACTATTTCCTACATATTTATTTTCTGTTAATCTGTATATTTGTTTTTTTGTTAATATCTTGCATTTTATCACTTTGTATTTCTGTAACTGTAACACTTCAATGTTCTTGACCCCAGGACATACTTGAAAACGTGAGAAATCTCAATGTATCCTTCCTGGTAAAATCCTTTATAAATAAATAAATATGTATTTAGTGTTTTTTTTACTTAAACTCCGCACCTATACATATATGAAGCGTTAAGTTCTGTTACGTCTTTTCCCCTTTTCTAACAAATATGTAACTGAATACTTTGCAGCTATAACAGCGTCCGCTCTGCTATGAAGGCTTTCCACTAGATTTTGGGGTGGTTTGTGGGACTTTTGCCCATTCATCCTGTAGGACATTTGTGAGGCTGGGCACTGATGATGGAAGAGAAGGCCTGGCACACAATCACCATTCCAGTTCATCCAGAGGGGTTGGATGGGGTTGAGGTCAGGGCTCTGTGCGGCCAGTCAAGTTTTTCCAAACCAAACTCATCCAACCATGTCTTTATGGACTTTGCTTTGTGCACCGGGGCTCAGTCATGCTGGAATAGAGAAGGAACTCTATCGAACGACCCATGTTTTCAACATATGTGTGTAACTGTAGACTGCAGGGCTTGGGGCAAGATTTCATACACACCTGGCAACGGGTTTGATTGAAACACCTGAATAGATATGTATGTTGCATGAGAAAACATTCACCTTACATATTTCGGAAAAGAATGCCGCGATTTTATTGGTCAGTGGATGACTTCCTGTACGGTCTTGTTAATGATTGGTTTACCAAAATTAGGTGTTTGGGCCAGGTTGCAACGAGGAACTCTTTGGTCAACTGAACTCGGGCAGTTTTTTTGTTTTGTGTTCACCAATCGTGGAACCAAGCGTGTGCACTTCCTTGTGAAGTCCAACTCTTCATGAAGAGTCCTCAGAGGCTTGTTCTTGGAACGTTGAACTGTTCCGCAAGCTTTTTGAGAATGGTTCAAGGTTCCTGATACAGAAATTCCCTGGTCTCAGCCGTGGAGGTGTCCCACTCTTGGTTCATCACAGAGGTCAAAATGTCCAGAATTTAACCTACTAAATCACTTGTGGACCTTCTGGAGACTTAGGGCTTCATCACAAAGGTCGGTTTTGAGGCCTTCAAAGCAGTGTGTCACGTAGAAACCACAATGAAATTGGTAGACCATGATGGTTCGTTTTTGCTCCTTTTGAGAATCTCAACTCTATGTCAACCACCACATTTTGAGTCACCTCTCATCTCTGTGATCATCTGCGGGGTTATCATTTTTTTTATACAAGTATTATAAGGATTAAGCTTTCTTTGGGAAAAAAAATAGACTTGGCATAATTATTTCTCTGATTTTAACCTCACTTTTGGACCTCCCCTCGTAGTTTGAATAATTCACCGCAACTAACCCAGATCCTGCCAAATACTGTGATAACAAAGGGTCAGTCTGTGGAATCCATGAGCTTAGTTTAATTCCTTGTGAGAGGCAGAAACAGGGGTCTATTAGTAGGCGAGTCAGCTTACGATGCCAAACGTACTCATAAATGGAAACCTGGCCAGGGTCAGGTCAATCAGATATCTGTGTTGTTGTAGAAGTCTTGTCAAAGCTGTGAGGGTCAATAACCAAGAGCGAGGACGATGCTGAAAAGCTATAAGGGTTGTGAGCGGACACCATACCCTGCGTGGTGCAGCTTTCAAGAGCCCACAAGCAATGTCCGATGTGGAGACCTCAGATCAGCTCTGACCGCGGGTCACCCATATGTGATAGAGTTAAGAATGGTACTTAACGTTGGAAAAAATCGATTAAAAATGAAGAGAAGCAAAAATCATATTTGGGAATCTGACGATGGGCTGGATTCATTAAAGCTCTGTTTCTTTAAAATTAATGGGAATATTGTGAAAATAAAAAATGGGGAGGACCAGGCACTCTAATGCTGTATGATATGAACTCGGAAGAGATGTTGCAGCTTGAGAAAAGCTGCAGAGGCAACCAAAACGTTGAACATCCAGCATTGGAATGCCGGATTCTGTTTTTTGGAATGCTGGCTGGGCGACCCTGGGACCCAGAGCGCGCATATTACCTTTATTTACTTCAGTATTTGTTGTGTGCCGTGGACTGAGAGCGCCACTGGCAGGGTCGCATTTATATTTCAGGAGCCCGTAGGCACAAAAATCTGGTGCGCTTCCCACGCACCCGAACAAAGAGTGCAAAAATTGGGAAAATACTTTTAAAATTGTTTTATTGGAGCAAATAATTTTTTTTATAAATTTTAGAGCATTGAAAACAAGTGTTCCTTTGTTTTTGATATTTGTTTTACAAATTTTTATTTCAATTTTACATTACGGTGTATATATATATATATTTATTCTGTCAATAAAAATTTGTGTAAAGAAAAAAAATTAATAGTTTTAATTTTTTTTTTAGTCTTCATGTGCATCTGAAACTTGGAGGATATATAATATTATATATATATATATAAAAAACACATGGTGGGGTAGCACTCAACCTAAACTAAGCATTCAGTGCGGGTGCGTCTCAATAATAAAATACAAAACAAAAACCAGGGAGAGAGCACTCCAGTGAACACAATCAAAAAACAGCAACAACAGCTTCATGCATGGGTACATTATACCAGATTTTTGCAAAAATTCTTAGATCTAAGCTTTGTTTAATAAAATAGTGGAAATTTAATTTGCAATGATTGGCTGTGAATTGCTTTAAGCCTGTTGGCAGGCTTAAAGCAATTCACGGCTGTTCATTGCAAACTAAATTTGCACCATTTTTTTATTCAACAAAGCTCAGATTTAAGAATTTTTCAACATGTAAAATCTGGTATAATGTACCCATGCATGAAGCTGTTGTTGCTGGTTTTTGATTGTGTTCACTGGAGTGATCTCTCCCTGGTTTTTGTTTTATATATAAAATAATTGAATATATTTTTCATATCTATAACTACTTGAGATATATTTATTATTATTTATTTGTATTTAATATATATATTTATTATTTATTTTAGTTATATACACAAAAATAGCAGATTAAACCTCCTAAGCAATTCCCTAGTACATTTGCACTCAGCAAGACAAAATACATTATTCTACTGTAAAAAAGAATTGGCATATGCACTAATATAAATATATTTAATATTTAATATATATGTTACGGGTAAAGCAAGGAGTGCGGTTAATCCTAGGATTACCCGGGTATTCCTGACATCACCCAAAACCGCTGGGTAAAGCTGCAAAAAAATGAAAATTTCGGACTTTACCCGGATAATATTAGAACTAACCAACTGCCCTTGGGTAATGGTCTGGAAGAGCTGAAAAATTCACACTTTACCCAGATAATGTGCAAGTCTGAAGCTTCACCCGGGTAATCTGAGGACTATCCACAGCTTCACCTGGGTAATCTGAGGACTATCCACAGCTTCACCTGGGTAATCTGAGGACTATCCACATCTTCACCCGGGTAATCTGAGGACTATCCACAGCTTCACCTGGGTAATCTGAGGACTATCCACAGCTTCACCTGGGTAATCTGAGGACTATCCACAGCTTCACCCGGGTAATCTGAGGACTATCCACAGCTTCACCTGGGTAATCTGAGGACTATCCACAGCTTCACTTGGGTAATCTGAGGACTATCCACAGCTTCACCTGGGTAATCTGAGGACTATCCACAGCTTCCCCCGGGTAATCTGAGGACTATCCACAGCTTCACCTGGGTAATCTGAGGACTATCCACAGCTTCACCCGGGTAATCTGAGGACTATCCACAGCTTCACCTGGGTAATCTGCGGAGCATCCAACCCCGCTTGGGTAACAGTGAATTTTGCTATTATCTATGGATATTATCAATGAAAATGGAAAAAGACAAACATTAAAATGTATTGCGGATATAATGAATATACAGAGTAACAGGATATGTTTCTTATATGAATGTGAAAGAGTTACATGATCTTTATTATGTGTCATATGTGCTTATATATCATTTATAAAACATAATAACCATCAGGTTACTCTTTATATAATATCTTTATCTTCATAAATTAATTTTCAGACAATTAATGCACAGAGTCACATGACGGTTATTTAGTGCGGTTTGTGACTGTGGATACAATTTCATAATAAATAACCAAAAAACACAATTTTATTATCAGTCAGATAACAGTTTGCAGCTTTACCCGGGTAATCCTCAGAATTCATTCTATTGTAACCTGGTGAAAACCCAAGAAAAGCTGAGAACCCAGAGGCGTTTGGATACTTTGCAGATTACCTGGATAAAGTCCGATGTTTCATTGCACATCACACTTTATCCAGCAACACTAGGGTAATGAGGGAATTACCCGGGTAAAACACAGCAGAAAACCGGATTACCCAGAGGCCTCTGGATACTTTGCAGATTACCCGGGTAAGTCCGAAATTTCATTTCACTTTGGACTTTTGCTAATGACGCCTGGGTAATGCTAGGATTAACCGCACTCCTGACTTTACCCGTAACATATATATATATTAGAATTTTTTGAGTATATTTTATTATATTTCTTTGCAGACTTGTGATTGGAATCAGTCAAATTGGATTTAAGGATAAAATATCAATATATTTATATAGTTTAGATTTATTTTTACTTTCTCCCATTAGAAAAGGAATACAAGCTAGAGTGAATTGGAGCAAGAAACGTATTAAACCGACCTACAAAAATCCCGCAATTTCTATAAAATACCAATAACTGACGGATTCACGAGCCTAAAATTCACTGGAGTGTCCTTGAGTCCGGTCGTGCTATTCTGTTGCATTATATGAGACAGACGCGGCTCACAAAGCGTTTCGGTTCAATATTGACATAAAAGAAATGTGCTGACAGTGGACCTTAAAAAAAAAAAAAAAAGAACAAAACACAATGCGCCATCAGAAAGAAAAGAAAAACAAATACAAAGACTCGAAAAGGTAGAATATGAAGAATTTTTTTTAAAAAAAGGAGATCATTTAGCGCAGCTGCCGGCCTCTTCCTCCGTTCAAATATTTGTAAAGAAATATATGAGCATAATAATTATCTGCAAAGTGCAGCACGAGTCGCACTTGAATGAGCGAAAACTACTTAATAACTGGCGCACACAGAGCTATTGATAGGTAAACGAGGCATCACATACAGGATATTGTCAGCCGGTGCCGGTAGCGCCATTTATAGGAGGACACCTGTGAGCAGCCGGCTCGGGATTCATACAGAAAAAATTACCTCTGCCCTCGCAGCTTTCCAGCAGTTATTTATCTGAGGAAAGCAGAAATGGAGGCGGCCGGCCCCCTGCCCGCGCTTTCAAGCGCCTCTCCGCTACTAATGAGCAAAGCTTTGACGTTATTTTAAAAATGGAAGATGACTTAATTATACAGCCGCTCCCAAGGTGCTAATCTTACAATAAAGACAGAGTTTTACGCAGCTCAGCGCGCAGCACGGCGCGAGAGGGAGACTCGTGCTGGGGCGTAAAAAACAAATTGCCCCACTCGTCTTACGCAAGGAGCGCTTGTCGGTTTCACCTTTTTCACGTGGCTGCAGCTGATGGAATACAATTATCAGTTGTATAACTTGTGTGGGTTTAGGATTTCATCTTTTGGGGATGGAGGCTAAAAATAAATAATAAATATATATATAAAAATGTATACAAAATAATAATACAATATTTTAAATAACAAATAATATATATATAAAAAATGGAAAAACATAGTTTTGAAAGGAAAATAAAAGTTCTAAAAATAATACAAACTCCCGCCAAACACCAAAAACATTTTGCGTCACCTGCAATGTTTTACTTTTTAGATATTGCTGGTCACCAAATATATTAGCCTTACTCGCCACCTTCAAGTTTGGGAGGCTCAGAGGTGTAACACATACTTTAGTGACTACCAAGAGTTTTTTGAAAACATGGGATGCAAAGTTACCAATTACATATAGGGTAAAATAGAAATTTTGCACAGAGATTGTTCTGAGAGTTAACCGTGAGCTCTCTGCTCCCTCTCCCCCCCCCTGAGTGGAGGCTCAGAGGGCTTATTCAGCCATCCAAATGCAGGGGCTTAGCCACACCCTGACCCTCAGCTCAGGGAGCCCTCAGCTCTGGTTTCTTGGCATGGAGACCTTTAAGAACTAGCCTTATGCAATGGCTTCAAAACCTTCCTGCGCTGAGAGCCACTGGATTGGACCCAGCCCCACTGCAGTCACAAGACATGCTGAGCTGGAAGCAAGTCATATCCTGCAGAGATCAGAGGGAGTCCAGCACTGGATTCAGGGGAGTTTTTAAAGGAAACTAAAGGGTTCAAACAAAAGGATGTGTACGAAGGGGGTCAGAAGAGATTAATGTTCAACCCCTCAGTTTTCCCACACCCTCCTGTTTTAACCCTAGAGTATCCCTTTAAGAGTTTTTTTTATGCCATGCAAAACTGCACGCTAATCAGCCATGTTTGACGTGCGCTTTACTATCATAGGTCAACGCCGTATGGATGCGGCTAAAAGTAGCACGCCAATAAAGTTGGCTATTTCAAAAAGTAGTGCAGATTTAGGCGCAATGAAAAAATCGCTTTCGATGCTATGCAGAAGCGGCGCACTCTGCACGTTCGTTCTAGCAGTATAACGTTCTTACCTAACCTGCCTCCGTTTGCCGCGTCCGTCGTGCATCCGCACTTCCGTGTGGACGTACTACGTGTGCGGGGCTCCATTGGTCAGAATGCTATGCTGCCACGGACGTACAACTGTGCGGCAACACGGACGTGATAACTGCGCTCGTCTGACCCCAAAATCCCTTTTGATGCGACAGAACTAGGAATTAGTGCTCTTTTTATTTTAGTTTTGGGGTTAGGGTTCACCAAAACCCCTAACCTTAGCCAACAGATTCTGCTCCATTTTCACTTATAGGCAACAGATTCTGCTCCTTCTTCTGACGCTCAATCAGCTCCTGCTGGTTGGAAAACTGAAACGGAAACCGATTGTCCAATGATGCTTCATCCTTTTGCTAGTTGCACATGTGCTGGTTGTCATGGAGACTGCATCTGCAGCTACCTTCCTGTTGGACTGTGCAGCCTGAAAAGCAATGATGGACTCTGCAGTTGTACAATAGCGTAAGTATTATATTATCCTCCAGAGCAGGGGTCTGCAACCTTGGCCCTCAAGATATTTCAGTGGATGGTTTACCAGGCTTGCCCTTTGGATGGGACGAGCAAGTTGCACGACCTGTAGCCTGCATTTTGGAGGCCCTGCGCCACTGCTGACACCCTCTGTGTGATAAAAAAGTCTTGGCGACCACCACCTCTCAATCTGGGGGAGAGGGTATGTCTATCTGGGGGCGAGAGGGGTCAGGGGGTCTCTATCTGGGGGGTCATTGTGCGTATTGGTGTGTGAAAAATGGTGGAGTAGAAGATGCGTGGCCAGGGCCCCCAAAAATATCCCACCCAGGGCCCCTCAAATGTTAGAGGCGACCCCATGGTTTACTAATTTAAAGAATAGCTGGACATCATGCGACATGCAGTTCCAAAACATCTGGAGGACCAAGGTTGCTGACCCCGGCTCTATGATAAAGGGGAGGGGCTTCAGAAGGGGTTAATATTTAACTCCTCTAGCTCCATCTCTCTTAAATTATTTTTTTTGCCTAAGGTGTCCTTTCGATGATATCTTCAGCATAAAATCAACGCCCAATCCTTACTGCACAAATAACGCAGTTTCATCAAACATGGCGTTCCCGAACCCTAATGGCCTTAAATAGAACGGCTTATATGGTTTTTACACACTCGCTCGACCATAAAATAAAGATTGAGCTCAATTAGATTAATGATCTCACCCTCCGCGAATTTATGAGTGCCTCTTAAATATAATATGATTGTTCATTTGCTAAGACCTGCGCGCGGAGGCATCTGACGTTACAGATCCGTAATGGCGTTTGACACATTATGTCCATTTGAGACCCCATTAAATCGCGTGACTACGCTTAATATTGTTTGTGCAGCGCTCATGCAATTAGTTCAATAGCGTAATTAAAACCAAGATCAAATAATGGTTCAACGAGCATTACTAATATTGTGCTTGAGCATTATGATGTGTTTATCCGCCATCAATGCTTCTTCAAAGAGTGAAATGTCAGAGGATTCTATATATTGATTTTCAAATGGGTTCAGACTCTGAAGGGACGTTTTTGTTTGTATCAGAATAGGCAGTCTATTAACCCTTTTAACACAGCGGCTTTCATAAACTAAACGTTATTAGTTGCAAATTTATACATGTATGCTTCTTAACATTCACTTTGTGCATCTGTATAATTATCCTCTGTGAGCATGATGCCAAAAATGTGTAAGAACGCTTTGTTACTTTGTTTACTGTGTCCTGGTCTTTCATTGCTTTATCATCTTGTCCATGACATTGACCAAAGAGGTCTATTAAATACATAAAGGGAATCCACAAGGTAGAGGAAGGGAGTATATTTAAAAGGAAACAAAGTAGCAAAACAAGAGGACATAGTCTTAGATTAGAGGGGCAAAGGTTTAAAAGTAACATCAGGAAGCATTATTTTACTGAGAGGGTGGTGGATACATGGAACAGCCTTCCAGTTGAAGTGGTAGAGGCCAAAACAGTGATTGAATTTAAGCAGGCATGGGATAGGCGTAAGGCTATCCTAAACAAAAGATAAATCCAGGTAAAGTATCCATGTAATTGGGCAGACTAGATGGGCCGAAAGGTTCTTATCTGCCGACATTTTTCTATGTTACCATGCAACCTTCAACTCAAGTCCTCCACTTCCAAGATTGAGTATGCTCAATCTTCAAAGCACCTGCTGGTGCCATGATATCATATAAACTCGATTTAGTGTAATTCTGTAGCTATGCTATGGAATTTCGCTTATTGAAAATTAAATTTTGGAATTTTTTTGTTTGCATATGGGCTCTAGAATGTTCCCCTGAAGTTTTAGCACCTTGGACACAACACCTGATGTGCTAAACCAGTTTGAAGAGCTGGGACTGTCTAAAACAAGGATTCCAGACGTTTCAGCATGTAGCCCCAGTTGCAGTAGACCTTTTCGGCCAGCAGATGGTGATGTCTGCCTGTCAAATAGGGATACTACAGTAAGAAATGTTATATTGTATATTTGATGAAAATCACAGAAAAAAAATTGTGGAAAATCACTTGGTATTGAAGGGGTCAGAATGCAAGAGGAACATTATCATCCATATATCACGTACAGTGTACCGGGGGCAAAGGTATGAGCCCAGGATGCAGTGGCACAACTGACAAACAACTGAACAGGGTTGAATGAAAACAATACAAAAGGCAACTGACAGGGTTATTCAGAGAGCGTTGAAAAGCAGGAGAATGGAAAATTCAAGGACAAAATAGCCAAACCAGAAAAATTCTCCCATTCATCTCACTTTCCAAATCAGCTATTTTGACCTAAAATTGTCCATTCTCCAGTCATTCTCCTGCTTTTCACCGCTCTCTGAATAACCCTGTAAGTGATAAAGTAGCAGAGTGATAGGTGCAAGAGAGGATCCTGAGATGAGCAGGGCATGCAAAGTGCTGGCCTGGTTAAGGTAAGGAGGAAGGACAAAGGCAAGGTGGACTGAGAAAGGACAAGACACAGAAACACGGAGGTCAACACACCAGAGGACTTACAGGCGGCACGAGAATACAGACAGGCAGGACAGGAAAGGGGCTGGCTGTATGCAGGCAGGAACATTGAAAGCAGAGAGCATGGTTGGTGGCTTGAAGGGAACACGGCTGGAGGCTGAAGACTTGAAGGGACTACAGCAGAGGCTGAAAGCTTGAAGGGATCATGGCAGAGGCTGAAGACTTAGAGGGAACATGGCAAAGGCTTGAGGAACACTTCTGAGGCTTGAGGAACACGGCTAAGGCTTGGGGTACACGGCTGAGACTTAAAGAACACGGCTGAGTATTGAGACTTTGGGAAAATGGCTGAAGGCTTGAAAGGACACGGCTGAGGCTTGGGGAACACAAAGCAGGGTTGTCAGGGAGTAGCTTCAGGAGTAGCTTACACTAAGGCAATGCTGAAGCACTGGATCATGGGAACTCCACCACCCTTAATTAGGGAAACACAGGGCTGGGAGTGGGAGCACCTGTGGTTGCTTGCAGGATTTCAGGATGGAAACAGAATTTAGCAGGAAAGGCGCTGCCAAGGTGTTCAGGGCGGAGCTGCAACGGTTTTGCCTTTCCTGCGGCGGTGTATGGCGTGAGCCATGACATTGTAAAATGGATTAGAAGGTCAAGATTTTGGACTAGTCTTGGATTCAAGTTGTGAATCATGAACATTTCATTATTATTGTCTTTTGGTAATCCATTCCCGAAACAGGATTGATTGACATATAACTGCTGTTTAGAAGGCAACCCACTAAACGACTAGGCAGAGTATGTGGTCTAAAGCCCTGCTAACCAGAAGAGCTACATTCAGGAATAACTCAGAGGCCACTGAGTCATGGCAAGGATGTGCTTTGCATGTATTACGGATTCCGTCAGATCCAGGTATCAATTCACAGGGGGAATGGTCCAGCAAACCTCCTTCTTAATATTTAGTGAGCTCTACCAGGTCATGAAATACTATTCCTTACCTAGAAACAAACCTTATTATCCTAAAACATGGAAAAACACCTGCAGAAACACAAAGGGAACTAAAACAAGTGTCATCAGCCTTACATTGACGAACACAAGCTGTCAGGTGGAAGCAACAGCGACAACAAAAAGATGGAGGCCACTCTTCCACTTGGAAGGTTTCTGCTGACTTTGAATACGACCCATACATTATATATTTATAGGGCCCTATTACATTCTTCGCACACAATTTTGCGCATGCACAAAAACGCATTAACGCGAGGGGCAAAACCCTTTGCACTGAACGTCGCATTACAACGTCCGCACAAAAAAAATGCGCGTTAACGTTTAACGTGGATGGACCTGCGTGAGCGTGATGAACTGTGCGCGTCCTATACTTAACATTGTGAGCGCAAATGCGTTTGTGCGCTGGTACGCGGATGGTATTACAATGTTCGCGCAATATTTTATGCACAACGTTTGCACGCATGATTTTAACGTCTTTGAAAAGCAACGGTAACGTCGATGCGCATCTTTTTTTTACTAGATCTGTCAAAAATGACGGCCTCTACCTTGTCTTCCGTCAAAACGTACATCTGTTGTGCGCAGTCCGCACAAAAATGACAGACTCGCGTCAAAAAATTACCGACTCGCGTCAAAAAATTACCGACTCGTGGAAAAAAATGGCAGATGCGTGTCACAAAATTACAGATGGGCGTCAAAAACGCTACTTTGCACGCATTTTTGCGCTTCGGTTTTACGAACGTTATCTTTTGACGGATGAAAAACTGCACGAGGATTGTATTACCACTGTTAATTTTCGCGCGTTAATGCTTAATGCTGTGCGCAAAAAATCCTGCGCTGCATGAGCGTTTTTGCGTTCGGAATGTAAGAGGGCCCATAGTATATTATTAATACAGGATCTGTGATAAGTGACGCAAACGAGCTGTATGTCTCCTGTGGACATTAATGTGTTGGTTAACTGGGGATCTGTCCTGTCACAAGGAGGCTGGATATACAGTCAGGTCCAGAAATATTGGGACATCGACACAATTCTAACATCTTTGGCTCTATACACCACCACAATAGAGTTGGAATGAAACAAACACAATGTGCTTTAACTGCAGACTGTCAGCTTTAATTTGAGGGTATGTACATCTAACTCAGGTGAACGGTGTAGGACTTACAGCAGTTTGCAGATGTGCCTCCCACTTGTTAAGGGACCAAAGGTAATGGGACAATTGACTTCTCAGCTGTTCCATGGCCAGGTGTGTGATATTCCCTCATTACTCCAATTACAATGTGCAGATAAAAGGCCCAGAGTTCATTTCAAGTGTGCTATTTGCATTTGGAATCTGTTGCTGTCAACTCTCAAGATGAGATCCAAAGAGCTGTCCCTATCAGTGAAGCAAGCCATCATTAGGCTGAAGAAACAAAACAAACCCATCAGAGAGATAGCAAGAACATTAGGCGTGGCCAAAACAACTGTTTGGAACATTCTCAAAAAGAAGGAACGCACCAGTGAGCTCAGCAACACCAAAAGACCCAGGAGACCACGGAAAACAACTGTGGTGGATGACCGAAGAATTCTTTCCCTAGTGAAGAAAACACCCTTCACAACAGTTGGCCAGATCAAGAACACTCTCCAGGAGGTAGGTGTATGTGTGTCAAAGTCAACAATCAAGAGAAGGCTTCACGAGAGTGAATACAGAGGGTTCACCACAAGATGTAAACCATTGGTGAGCCTCAAAAACAGGACGGCCAGATTAGAGTTTGCCAAACAACACCTAACAAAGCCTTCACAGTTCTGAAACAAGATCCTATGGACAGATGAGACCAAGATCAACTTGTAAAAGAGTGATGGGAAGAGAAGAGTATGGAGAAGGAAAGGAACTGTTCATCAGTGAAGCATGGTGGTGGTAGTGTCATGGCGTGGGCATGTATGGCTGCCAATGGAACTGGTTCTCTTGTATTTATTGATGATGTGACTGCTGACAAAAGCAGCAGGATGAATTCTGAAGTGTTTCGGGCAATATTATCTGCTCACATTCAGCCAAATGCTGCAGAACTGATTGGACGGCGCTTCACAGTGCAGATGGACAATGACCCAAAGCATACTGCAAAAGCAACCAAAGAGTTTTTGAAGGGACAGAAGTGGAATGTTATGCAATGGCCAAGTCAATCACCTGACCTGAATCCCATTGAGCATGCATTTCACTTGCTGAAGACAAAACTGAAGGGAAAATGCCCCAAGAACAAGCAGGAACTGAAGACAGTTGCAGTAGAGGCCTGGCAGAGCATCACCAGGGATGAAACCCAGCGTCTGGTGATGTCTATGCGTTCCAGACTTCAGGCTGTGATTGACTGCAAAGGATTTGCAACCAAGTATTAAGAAGGGAAAGTTTGATTTATGATTATTATTCTGTCCCATTACCTTTGGTCCCTTAACAAGTGGGGGCACATCTGCAAACTGCTGTAAGTCCTACACCGTTCACCTGAGTTGGATGTACATACCCTCAAATTAAAGCTGACAGTCTGCAGTTAAAGCACATTGTGTTTGTTTCATTCCAACTCCATTGTGGTGGTGTATAGAGCCAAAGATGTTAGAATTGTGTCGATGTCCCAATATTTCTGGACCTGACTGTATTTCTAATTAAGATTTTAGGTCAACGGGAAACACCGTGTAAAAATATGGAGGAAAAACTAAGTGCGATCAGGCATTTCCTAAGGGTGGGTCAGAGCTAAATTCAACAAGTAAAATGAGTTTGATACGCCTAACAATACAGATCACTTTTGGAGTGTGCACATGTTAATGTGTCTCGGAATTAGGATTAAGAACATAAAAATTCAGGCGTATCTTGGTCGGGATTTTAATTTCCAAGCATGGGACGTCACTCTGAGTAACCTGCAGGCTACTAACAGTATTCCATGTTTTACGCTGGATAATTATATTGATCAACGCTAATACCAATAATGCTAATACGCAATAATGATCATCACTGGTGGTATTTACCCTACAAGCATGTTTTGTTGAAAAAGTTGATTTGACACATGAGATGTGTATTGTGTAGTCGACCCTTAAATGTAGAGAAAATTAGTTGTTTTACATAAAAAAAATTGTTATTCTAAGATCATTATAATATTAATGTAAATGTACTCATTTTTACATTTTCATGTATTCTTGTTTACTGTATAGAAATATTGTTGGAATGAAAGGTTCTAAACTCTAGATGGCACCCCATATCTTCCACATTTTCACACGGTCTGCATTATCCCCATACAGGCAGAATTGGCCTTTGTGGCAGATCCAGTAAATGTGCTGTAGACAGATAATAAAATGTTACGTTCTTCTGCTTATGGGGGTTTTGTAGTGATCATAATGAGATTCTTAGCAATGCAATATCTGTATGTGCTGCATAATGCCTGTGTATGGCAATTACAGCAACACCTTGTATCTGTATGTGCTGCATAATGCCTGTGTATGGCAATTACAGCAACACCTTGTATCTGTATGTGCTGCATAATGCCTGTGTATGCCAATTACAGCAACACCTTGTATCTGTATGTGCTGCATAATGCCTGTGTATGCCAATTACAGTAACACCTTGTATCTGTATGTGCTGCATAATACCTGTGTATGGAAATTACAGCAACACCTTGTATCTGTATGTGCTGCATAATGCCTGTGTATGGCAATTACAGCAACACATTGTATCTGTATGTGCTGCATAATGCCTGTGTATGGCAATTACAGCAACACCTTGTATCTGTATGTGCTGCATAATGCCTGTGTATGGCAACTACAGTAACACCTTCTATCTGTATGTGCTGCATAATGCCTGTGTATGGCAATTACAGCAGCACCTTGTATCTGTATGTGCTGCATAATGCCTGTGTATGACAATTACAACAACACCTTGTATTCGTACTGTACAGGGATTTACACTCATTATAACCCCTGAATCTTATCCCTGTACAGCAGTGAGTGACCCCCACAGCTCTCCCTGTATTCTGCCCTCTCTCTGGCTGCTGGAATGCAGCAGGAAAGTTTGTTGAGCTTTTTATTACAGTGAGGGAGGCAAGCTGCACCTCATAGTTTCAGGAGAGAGAGATACAAAAGCACACTAATCTTTCATTAAAAAAGGTATAGGAATGAGTTTTATATGCTAATTTGTGTTTCTATGTGTATTACAATGCAACATCAAATGCATAGATTTTGGTGGTGAAAGCGTTAACTAATATTAAAAACCTCACAGGAAATGAAAGTAGAATTTAAAGGCAAAATCCATAATTTATCACCGTAAATAGTACGGAGGGCAAGATCTGCGGTTACATTTGGATGACATTGTGTAATGTACATTGAAAACGGATAGTAATTTCCATATACAATCAGTATCTCTCGCAGTACAAAGATCTTTAAAGTGCATTACACTGTGTATCATTAGTCACATTAATATTCGATTTCACAAGAACTGAGAAAAAAATATTGTATCCTTTTTAATGAACCGCTTATTATGAGCTGAGCCAAATTAATCCCAACAAACCCAGCGTCAAATCATTGTAATTAACTGAAAAACAGTACATTAAATTGTGTTTTGCAGCCACCGATTAAAAAGAATGGGTTTCAGTAAATATACCCGTATCTTAGAGTCTTCGAGCTCAATGGCCGCTGGGGGTGTTTAAAAACGAGGGAGGGCACTGGGACACGCAACCTCTGTGATACGCTCATACTCAGCTCAGATTACTGTGAGTTTTATTGCTGTGGAGCTCAGTGATACGCTCATATATGCTGCGCATTACTGTGAGTTTTATTACTCTGTGATACACTCATACACAGTGCACATTACTGTGAGCTTTATTGCTGTGGAGCTCTGTGATACGCTCATACACAGTGCACATTACTGTGAGTTTTATTGCTGTGGAGCTCTGTGATATGCTCATACACAGCGCACATTACTGTGAGTTTTCTTGCTGTGTAGCTCTGTTATATGCTCATACACAACACACATTGCTGTGAGTTTTATTGCTGTGGAGCTCTGTGATATGCTCATTGTGTATGAGCAGATAACAGAATCCACAGCAATAATACTCACTCTCCTAAACACAGCACCTTACGTATCACAGAATCCACAACATTAAAACAAGCAATTGGCCACATGTTGTCACATGCACAGCCGGTATGGAGATATTTTAGACACCCAGATGAAAATACATTTTAAATCTCCCTTCTTCGTAGGTTTCTATTGGCTGGGTGTAATACGATATTCAGGGTCTTATCCCACATTCTTCACTTTCCATCCCCATCCCATGTTTGTGACCCATTCTCCCCACTTACCCTCTTTGTCCTTTGCTCCCCATATCTTCCATGTCTTGCTCTCCCTAAATCCCCACCACACCTGAATTCCCTCAACCTTGTTTCCTCTTTTCTCATCCCCCCCAACCCACTCTGTGCCTCTATGTCCCTAAATCTTATCATCCTCGGCCTCACTGTCCCTAAAACCCCCTTTTGTTTCGTTCTCAAAACCCCCACCCAGTGAATAACATTATATATTTAGAGCTAGAGGCATTATAGATGAATAGAGAGATAAAGAGACAATACTAAATAGATACACATAGATAAATGATAGCAGAGCGCTGGATATATAGATTTAAATTGGCAGATAGATGAGATATCTATATCAAACAATCTCTATAGAGAGATAAATTATAGTAAATATATATAATAGGTCGATAGATAATACATATGTAGATAAAGATAGATGTCGGAAGATACTGACTGTTAAATATTGTATATATTCTATTCATTGGGTTCAGGAAAGAAAGATACAGAGCTAACAGAGAGATAAATAGATACAGCGTTAACAGAGAGATAAATAGATAAGAGCTAGCAACAGAGAGATAAATAGATACAGATTTAGCAACAGAGAGATAAATAGATACAGAGCTAACAACAGAGAGATAGATACAGAGCTAACAGAGATAAATATATACAGATTTAGCAACAGAGGTAAATAGATACAGAGCTAACAGAGAGATAAATAGATACAGAGCTAGCAACAGATAGATACAGAGCTAACAACAGAGAGATAAATAGATACAGATTTAGCAACAGAGAGATAAATAGATACAGAGCTAGCAACAGAGAGATAAATAGATACAGAGCTAGCAACAGAGAGATAAATAGATAGAGCTAGCAACAGAGAGATAAATAGATACAGAGCTAACAACAGAGAGATAAATAGATACAGAGCTAACAGAGAGATAAATAGATACAGAGCTAGCAACAGAGAGATAAATAGATACAGAGCTAACAACAGAGAGATAAATAGATACAGAGCTAACAGAGAGATAAATAGATACAGAGCTAGCAACAGATACAGAGCTAACAACAGAGAGATAAATAGATACTGAGCTGGCAACAGAGAGATAAATAGATACAGAGCTAACAAAAGAGAGATAAATAGATACAGATTTAGCAACAGAGAGATAAATAGATACAGAGCTAGCAACAGAGAGATAAATAGATACAGAGCTAACAGAGATAGATACAGAGCTAGCAACAGAGAGATAAATAGATACAGAGCTAGCAACAGAGAGATAAATAGATACAGCTAACAACCGAGAGATAAATAGATACCGAGCTAACAGAGAGATAAATAGATACAGCGTTAACAGAGAGATAAATAGATAAGAGCTAGCAACAGAGAGATAAATAGATACAGATTTAGCAACAGAGAGATAAATAGATACAGAGCTAACAACAGAGAGATAGATACAGAGCTAACAGAGATAAATATATACAGATTTAGCAACAGAGGTAAATAGATACAGAGCTAACAGAGAGATAAATAGATACAGAGCTAGCAACAGATAGATACAGAGCTAACAACAGAGAGATAAATAGATACAGATTTAGCAACAGAGAGATAAATCGATACAGAGCTAGCAACAGAGAGATAAATAGATACAGAGCTAGCAACAGAGAGATAAATAGATAGAGCTAGCAACAGAGAGATAAATAGATACAGAGCTAACAACAGAGAGATAAATAGATACAGAGCTAACAGAGAGATAAATAGATACAGAGCTAGCAACAGAGAGATAAATAGATACAGAGCTAACAACAGAGAGATAAATAGATACAGAGCTAACAGAGAGATAAATAGATACAGAGCTAGCAACAGATACAGAGCTAACAACAGAGAGATAAATAGATACTGAGCTGGCAACAGAGAGATAAATAGATACAGAGCTAACAAAAGAGAGATAAATAGATACAGATTTAGCAACAGAGAGATAAATAGATACAGAGCTAGCAACAGAGAGATAAATAGATACAGAGCTAACAGAGATAGATACAGAGCTAGCAACAGAGAGATAAATAGATACAGAGCTAGCAACAGAGAGATAAATAGATACAGCTAACAACCGAGAGATAAATAGATACCGAGCTAACAGAGAGATAAATAGATACTGAGCTAGCAATAGAGAGATAAATAGATACAGAGCTAACAGAGAGATAAATAGATACAGATTTAGCAACAAAGAGATAAATAGATACAGAGCTAACAGAGAGATAAATAGATACAGAGCTAACAGAGAGATAAATAGATACAGAGCTAACAGAGAGATAAATAGATACAGAGCTAGCAACAGAGAGATAAATAGATACAGTGATAGCAATAGATTAATAGATACAGAGATAGCGATAGATACATAGGTATAGAGATAGTGATAGATTAAGAAGTACAGAGATAGCGATAGATACATAGGTATAGAGATAGCGATAGATTAAGAAGTACAGAGATAGCAATAGATAAATAGGTACAGAGATAGCGATAGATTAATAGACACAGTGATAGCGATAGATTAATAGGTACAGTGATGGCAAGAGAGAATGAAATCAATAGATACAGAAATAATGATACAGAGATAAGTAGATACAGAGACAGATACAGCAATAGTGGTAAAGATATATATATAGATACTGTAGATAGATACAGATGGATGATAGAATAAATAGGTATGATAGATATGTAGATAGACACTGCAGATATATAAAAATAGATACAGTATATCGCTAGATACAGGTAGATACAGAGATAACAACAGAGAGATAGATACAGATTTAGCAACCGAGAGATAAATAGATACAGAGCTAACAACAGAGAGATAAATAGATACAGAGCTAACAGAGATAAATAGATACAGAGCTAGCAACAGAGAGATAAATACAGAGCTAACAACAGATAGATACAGAGCTAGCAACAGAGAGATAAATAGATACAGCTAACAACCGAGAGATAAATAGATACAGAGCTAGCAACAGAGATAAATAGATACAGAGCTAATGCAGTGGACAGATGTAGTCCTTCCTCAGATGCCAGTCTCTGTTCTAATTCGGTGGAGAAATCAGATATATGCGCGCATAAAGAAATCACACAGACAAGGATGCCAGTCTATGTGGCTTCATTCAAAGCCACTGATTCCTCTGACCTTTATTGACAATTTATAAGGCTTTTTATGCTACTTCGCACGTAACGAAAACAGGCTGTTGACCAACATTCTATTCGTCATTAATATTGTGAAATTACAGACTTTTGTTTAATAACAGTTAAGGAAATAGAACATCAGCGTCTTCGGTTGTCCCTTTAGCCATCAAGGATGTTGTTACAGGATGTTCCAAGATGTTCCAAAACATTCTCTTCTTAATACTTGGAAAAAGAAACTACATGTGCGTACAAAACAATCGGTTAAGATAGCGTGTTAAACAATAATATGCATTTGATTCTAAAATCCTGATTAACCACTTACACTACTTAAATGAGCATTTTTCTAGGCCTCTTTCTAAGCCTTTGAATATTATAAAAAGCGAATATATACATTTCTGTCCACAACACTAACAACAGAGAGATAAATAGATACTGAGCTAACAGAGAGATAAATAGATAGAGTTAACAACAGATAGATACAGAGCTAACAACAGAGAGATAAATAGATACCAAGCTAACAGAGAGATAAATAGATACAGAGCTAACAGAGAGATAAATAGATACAGAGTTAACAACAGATAGATACAGAGCTAACAACAGAGAGATAAATAGATACCAAGCTAACAGAGAGATAAATAGATACCAAGCTAACAGAGAGATAAATAGATACCAAGCTAACAGAGAGATAAATAGATACAGAGCTAACAACAGATAGATACTGAGCTAGCAACAGAGAGATAAATAGATACCGAGCTAACAGAGAGATAAATAGATACAGAGCTAACAACAGATAGAGATAAATAGATACTGAGCTAACAGAGAGATAAATAGATACAGAGCTAACAACAGATAGATACCGAGCTAACAGAGAGATAAATAGATACAGAGCTAACAACAGATAGATACTGAGCTAGCAACAGAGAGATAAATAGATACTGAGCTGGCAATAGAGAGATAAATAGATACAGAGCTAACAACAGAGAGATAAATAGATACAGATTTAGCAACAGAGAGATAAATAGATACAGAGCTAACAACAGAGAGATAAATAGATACAGAGCTAGCAACAGAGAAATAAATAGATACAGAGCTAGCAACAGAGAGATAAATAGATACTGAGCTAACAACAGAGAGATAAATAGATACTGAGCTAGCAACAGAGATAAATAGATACAGAGCTAACAGAGAGATAAATAGATACAGAGCTAACAGAGATAAATAGATACAGAGCTAGCAACAGAGAGATAAATAGATACTGAGCTGGCAATAGAGAGATAAATAGATACAGAGCTGGCAATAGAGAGATAAATAGATACAGAGCTAACAACAGAGTAGGGTTGCACCGATACCGATACTAGTATCGGTATCGGGGCCGATACTGGGTACTGCAGGAGTACTTGGTACTCGTGCAGTACCCCCGATATTTTTTCCGATACCGGAAGCCGACATTGAGCCGGCTTCCGGTATCCGAGGGGCTGCGGCGGCTGTCCGAATGCTCTATCGGCATTCGGACAGCCGGCCCCGCACTCTCCGCAATACTTACCTTCCTGGGCGCCGCCGGGGAATGTCTCCGCGCGCCCGCTCGTTGGAAGGACCCCAGCCGCGACCACGTGATCCCGGCTGGGGTCCTTCCAA
Source organism: Leptobrachium leishanense (assembly GCA_009667805.1). Lineage (NCBI taxonomy): Eukaryota > Metazoa > Chordata > Amphibia > Anura > Megophryidae > Leptobrachium > Leptobrachium leishanense. The sequence goes on from CM019063.1 coordinate 64,783,016, forward strand.
CGTGCGCGCGCGCCCGAGACATTCCCCGGCGGCGCCCAGGAAGGTAAGTATTAAACACACTGAGCAGCTGCAGGGCCTGTCTGAATGCTGATAGAGCATTCAGACAGGCCCTGCAGCTGCTCTCCGCGACGATACTTACCTTCCTGGGCGCCGCCGGGGAATGTCTCCGCGCGCGCGCTCGTTGGAAGGACCCCAGCCGGGATCACGTGGTCGCGGCTGGGGTCCTTCCAACGAGCGGGCGCACGGAGACATTCTCGGCGGCGCCCAGGAAGGTAAGCATAGTCGGGGGGGGGGCGGTCCATGAGCTGGAGGCAATATCCATGTGGGGGCATATCCATGATGGGGCATATCCATGATGGGGCATATCCATGAGCTGGAGGCAATATCCATGTGGGGGGGCATATCCATGAGCTGGAGGCAATATCCATGTGGGGGCATATCCATGAGCTGGAGGCAATATCCATGTGGGGGCATATCCATGAGCTGGAGGCAATATCCATGATGGGGCATATCCATGTGGGGACATATCCATGAGCTGGAGGCAATATCCATGTGGGGGCATATCCATGAGCTGGAGGCAATATCCATGATGGGGCATATCCATGTGGGGACATATCCATGAGCTGGAGGCAATATCCATGTGGGGGCATATCCATGTGGGGGCATATCCATGATGGGGCATATCCATGAGCTGGAGGCATATCCATGTGGGGGCATATCCATGTGGGGGCATATCCATGAGCTGGAGGCAATATCCATGATGGGGCATATCCATGAGCTGGAGGCAATATCCATGATGGGGCATATCCATGTGGGGACATATCCATGAGCTGGAGGCAATATCCATGTGGGGGCATATCCATGTGGGGGCATATCCATGATGGGGCATATCCATGAGCTGGAGGGCATATCCATGTGGGGGCATATCCATGTGGGGGCATATCCATGAGCTGGAGGCAATATCCATGATGGGGCATATCCATGAGCTGGAGGCAATATCCATGATGGGGCATATCCATGAGCTGGAGGCAATATCCATGAGGGGGCATATCCATGTGGGGGCATATGCATGAGCTGGAGGCAATATCCATGTGGGGGCATATCCATGAGCTGGGGGGCATACTCATGTGTGAGCTGTGGGGGCATAATAACCCATGTGTGTGCTGGGGCATTATCCATGTGCTGGGGCAAATCCATGAGTGAGCTGGGGCAAATCCATGAGCTGGGGCAGTATGAATATATATATATATCGGGGGGATATACATGTGAGCGGGGGGCATTTTTATATGGTCTGTTCTATTGGAAAGCGGTCACATGACATTAAATAAAAGTATCGGTACTCGGTATCGGTGAGTACTTTTAAAAAGTATCGGTACTCGTACTCGGTCTTAAAAAAGTGGTATCGGTGCATCCCTACAACAGAGAGATAAATAGATACAGATTTAGCAACAGAGAGATAAATAGATACAGAGCTAACAACAGAGAGATACAGAGCTAGCTAACAACAGAGAGATAAATAGATACAGAGCTAACAACAGAGAGATAAATAGATACAGTGATAGCAATAGATTAATAGATACAGAGATAGCTATAAATACATAGGTATAGAGATAGCGATAGATTAAGAAGTACAGAGATAGCGATAGATGCATAGGTACAAGATAGCGATAGATTAATAGACACAGTGATAGCGATAGATTAATAGGTACAGTGATGGCAAGAGAGAATGAAATCAATAGATACAGAAATAATGATACCGAGATAAATAGATACAGAGACAGATACAGCAATAGTGTTAAAGATATATAGATAGATACTGTAGATAGATACAGATGGATGATAGAATAAATAGGTATGATAGATATGTAGATAGACACTGCAGATATATAAAAATAGATATATCGCTAGATACAGGTAGATACAGAGATAGTGATAAAGAGATGGATATATACATAGATACCGGATAGATAGAATAAATTGGTATGATATACTGTAGATAAAATAAAGTGGTAGGATAGATAGATACCGATTGAAACAGATATATCTATCATATATCTAGATTATAAACTCCTATGAGCGGGGTTCTCTTCTCTACTTGTCTCCATCCTATGTCTTGATTATTTTTGTCTAGTTCGCTTTAATTATTGTAAAGCGCTGCGGAAGCTGTTGGCGCTATGTAAATGATGACGGTAATAATAATATAGATAGATATGGGATAAATAGATATAGCATAGATAGGTAGGTGGTTAGATACATTGGATGGATGGATGCTGTTTTGCCTTTTCTTCGTATTTCAGACATTCTGTACATTCTTGTCCCAGAATCTAGAATTTATACTTTATGTAAATGCCATTGTTTCTCTTTCCGCCGCTTCCTGAATGATGACTGAGTTTGAAATCTTGTGTTAGAAATAGGTGCTACAGGGCATTCATTAAACCCTCAGCGCATAATGAGCTAACGATCAGAAGGATTTTAATTGCCCTATTTATACATGCAGTGTCAGCAATTATACGCCTTGCCGCTGTTAATAATTCAAAGCGAAAACTCGCCAGTGCTGGGCGTGCTACTCCCCATACCCCGAGGTGTCATGAGCAGCACCACAGAGACACTAAACATGAGTTACACAACCACAACAACACTAAACAGGGGGTTTGCATAGATACACTAAGCATTTGGGGAGGCGCGGCATGCCTCACACCCAGCATACAACCACCACTGCACAACACGCCATGAGATAACTGAGCAGGACTAACACCCGCATGGAATGCCTTCCCGTTAAATAATGGATCATTCAATTCTCATATGTGGAGCGATATGGTCCAGGCAGAGGCCACGCCATATTTCACCTGATCGGGGCTGTAGGGAGTGGGGGGGAGGTCACGCTCCTCTCAACCTGTCTGCTCTACCCATCCTGACCACTTTAGTGTTTTAGAGAGTTCGTTTAATAAATCAAGTCTGGTGAAAGAAGCATTTTAGCAGCCAGCAAGGGGCTCTATTCTATAGTTCCTGCCAATGTAGCGTCTCAATATGTAAGCGTTAGCAAGTGTAACATCAACATTCCAATCTTGGCGCTAAACTGGGGTGAAACCAGTTTGCAGCTCGCGCGGTCTTACTGTACTTTGCGTCTCCTAAAGCTAACATGGGGCGCACAATAATTTTTTAGCGTCTCGATAAGTGAGGTATTACACGGTCCTGCCTCAATTTACCGTCAGGACGCGAAATGAAGAATTTTACCACCTCCTAAAAGATGGCATTAAATGATACTCCAACCCCTCCTCCTCCCTAAAAATGTCATACTCTCCTTTCGTCCTGCAGCGAAAAGTGTGGCCCGATCTGCCGCTTCTTGTCGCCGGGAGCAGCGCCCTTTATCGTGAGCTCTTGAGAAAGTCGCTAATTGAAACTAGACGAAACGTGTCGAGCTGGCTGGGCGACGCCTGCCTCTGCCATGGTGGATCTATATGAATCAGCAGTCCAGGAGGCCGGAGGTCTGAAGGTCGGGCTCTTAGAGGATGGAGGGTATCGAGGTGACCGCTTTCCAAGTCATGGTGAACGTTGGATGTATATTTACTATGCTGTTTTGTGCTCATTTCTATGTAGTGCCACTTGCTTTGTGAGTGGTTCCCTTTATTTTTATTATTTGGAGATTACATTTTTATGGTTTTACGCCACGATTTGTTCTCTGTATTTATGGTTGTATTTTTAGCTTATCCATTATATTATCGAGTGGTCCGGATTTATTAGCACCCTCAGTGGTATACGTGAGTGCCATTGTGTTGGTGTTGTCACTATATGCTCAGCCATTGTTTTATCTTATGTTTATTAGCGCTGTGTATGGGGAGGTGCTATGAGCATTGTGACTAGATTGGTGATTTATACATTCTTCTCGTTAATATATAGGAATGGAATATAGCCCAAGATATTTAATTAAGCCCCGTTCACACTGTGCGATTTATGGCGCGGATTTTGGCGCGAAATCGCGGCAAAATACACGCGATGTCGCGCTATGTAGCATCTCCAATGCATGTCAATAGAGCTGTTCACATCTTGCCGCGCGATGCTGGTACATGACCCTTTTTTTGCGATTTGTGTCTTGCGATTTCCATTGGTGGTGTTTTGCAAGATCGCGACGTCGTGCAACATTATCGCGAGACGTCGCGAATATGAAAATCACGCGGAAAACGCGCGATTTTCAAATCGCACAGTGTGAACGGGGCCTTAATTTCAACCTACAAAGAGATACATTTATTCGTCAGCCTTCAGTATACTTGGCTTCCTGCTTCTTATCCTCCATGGGTTAACATTTCTGACTCTGTTCGATGTATAGGAGGAGAGGGTTGAGATCATCTTACAAAGAAGTGACAGAAAACATAGGGGGTAATTCAGAGACATCCAAATTGTGGCCGAAATGTAACCGGCCTCTATCTGTTGGTGTACCTCAAGGCTCTGTCCTTGGTCCTCTGCTCTTTTCCATCTACACCTCCTCCCTGGGCAAAATCATCAACAGCTTTGGCTTTAATTACCACCTCTACGCTGATGACACTCAAATCTACCTCTCTACCCCTGATCTCTCTCCCCCTGTCCTTTCAAAAGTCAGTGACTGTTTATCTGGCATCTCCTCCTGGATGGCCTCCCACCACCTAAAGATCAACATGTCAAAGACTGAGCTCCTACTTATTCCTCCCTCCAATGCCTCCCCACCTCCTGACTTCTCTATCACGGTGGAGGGTATCACCATCTCCCCATCAAACCAAGTTCGCTGTCTTGGAGTTACACTTGACTCTGCTCTTTCCTTCATCCCCCACATCAAGTCTCTTTCCTCCTCCTGCCGATACCAACTGCGGAATATTTCCAGAATTCGGCCATTTCTTACCGCTGTCACCACAAAACAACTCATACACGCCCTGGTAATCTCCCGACTCGACTATTGCAATAATCTCTTATCTGGCCTCCCTCTGTCCCACCTCTCCCCCCTACAATCCATCCTGAACGCCTCCGCCAGGCTAATACACCTCACCCGCCGCTCTGTCTCTGCCGCTCCCCTCTGCGAGTCCCTTCACTGGCTCCCCATCCACTGCAGAATTAAGTTCAAAATCCTTATCCTTACCTACAAAAGCCTCACTAACTCAGCTCCCCACTACCTGTCCTCACTAATCACCAAATACACCCCAGCCCGCTCCCTAAGGTCAAACAGTGACCTGCGCCTAGCTTCTCCCCGCATCACCTCTTCCCATGATAGACTGCAGGATTTCTCACGCGCAGCCCCCACTCTCTGGAACGTTCTCCCTCGTACTGTCAGACTTTCCCCTAACTTCTCTTCCTTCAAACGCTCCCTGAAAACATTCCTATTTAGGGAGGCCTACCACCCAACTCACTGACGCAACCATCAATCACTCTCACCTTACAGTCCTCTCCTCCTGTTTCCAACCCCAACCCTCCCAGATTGTGAGTTCCTACGGGAATAGGGCCCTCATCTCCTCCTGTACTGTTTGTCAAATGTTGTTCAATGTATTGTAACCCTGTCTATACTGTGCCTATTGTACAGCGCTGCGGAATATGCTGGCGCTTTATAAATAAAGAATAATAATAATAACCGGACACTGAATTTCAGTGAACGGGGACATTTCGGGGCCATTCGGCTATTCAGAGAGCAGGCAATTCGCCAAATTTTGGCGAATTGCCCGCACGTACGGTGCCTGTTCGACGGCAGTGAAATCCCCCATAGAGAAGCAATGGTTAATCTATTCAGAGACACCGAACAGCTGAGGAATGCTGTGAAATGCTGTGAAATGCCCTGCCATTCAGTGGTTTCATTTGGCAGGTTTATTCAGGCGAATCCCATAGGCTTCAATGTTAAAAATACTCCCGTTTTAATCTTATATCTAATAAACCGTTTATCATTTTATTCTGCAGCAAAAAGTCTCTTTATTTTTAGATTTTTTTAGGATCTTTTAGGCATTTTTGAGGATTTTTTGTTTAAATTTTGTTTCCTTTTTTTTATTAATAGTTTTTTCTTTTTTCTGTAACAGCCCTTTGTATTATCATTCATTGGATCTTTATATGTAAATTCCAGACATTTTTCGTTCAGTAGTTTTTCTGCAAACAGCGTTTCAAATTTCTAACTTTCAAGCAAACTGGTTTTTTTTTTCACCCCGTTCGTCTGCGTGTCTGCTTTTTCCGACGGTTGCTCTGCACTGTGATCGGCGGATGCTCGGATTTTTCCGGCGTGTTCGGCTTGGCTTTTGCGCCGTTTTCTGCGGGTTTTCGGTGAGTGTTCGGTGAGTATTCGGTGAGTGTTCTGCGGGTTTGCAGCTAGTATTCCCTGCACTACGGGGGCCCTGCAATGCTTGCTGAATACAACGTAGGGTCGGCGAACTAGGAATCGCCGAATCGCCCCGAAGTGCAGGGAACGAAAAGTGGTGGCTTTTCGGATCTCTCTGAATAACCCCCTGATAAAGTGCATGGTGCTACGTAAATGTGTAGAAAAATGGGGGTTATCTGTGGAGGCGCTAATTTATGTGTATGAAATTTGGGGTTGCAGCCTACAGGGTGATGCACATAATCTCAACAAAATGTGCAAATATGATAACGTAAACAAAAAAAGGGGGTCCTAGTGGCGCAGTGGTAATTCTATATATCTTTTGAACCCTGGCCTGAAAAGGCTCTTCAGGTGCTAGTTCGGTAACCTAAAATTATGTGTCACTAATAACCAGTTAGTCTCAAAGAGACGTGCAAATAGCAATATCTGTGCAAATAACAATCAAAAAATTGTGCAAATTCACAATACGTAGTTAATCCGGTTATAGAAAAAACCTTGAAACGTGCAGCAACTGCAGAGAAAAGTGCATGTGCTTAAAAACGGCTTATCAATAGAGTGTACACACGGGTTATGCGCTACATCGCAAGGTGCTAATAGTTCTCTGAGTTGAAGGAGAGAGAGGTGAGGTACACACCGAAAGAAGGGGTACCATATGCTTACATGCTGAGCCTGAGACAACCGAGGCTCCACCACTGGTGAGTGATACTGATTAGTCATTATTTGACTGCCGTTGTCTTTTACTGAGTTACGCTATGGGAGCGCCGTCTCTCTACCTGTATTTTATTTGAGGCCAACTGGAGGATAAAGAAGGGGTATGCCACCCTATATCTGGTGTGAGGCGCTTCAACCCAGAGCCAGGGATTCACTAGGCTCTGTAATCTGTGAGTGAGATTCTTCCACCCCTCTTTTTTTCTTATTTGAAATATACGAAACGGTCTGATCTATCGTGTGTTTTTTTCTCCTTCTTTTCTTTTCATGAACGATTCACTGAGGAGAGGAACAGGAAAAGTGGACCTTTCATCTCGACAACATGGCTCATATGCTATGTAATTACTTGTGATCACAAGACTTGATTTATTTACATTTCGCACATTTGCACGTGCACTTTGCTGTGGTCTAGGACTTATTGACTCTCCGCTCTCTCAACTCATCAGAGAACTATTAGCACTTTGTGATTTAGTGCATAACCCATGTGTACACTCTATTGATAAGCCGTTTTTAAGCACATGCACTTTTCTCCGCAGTTGCTGCATGTTTTAAGGTTTTTTCTAGAACCGGATTAACTACGTATTGTGAATTTGCACAATTTTTTGATTGTTATTTGCACAGATATTGCTATTTGCACGTCTCTTTGAGACTAACTGGTTATTAGTGACACATATAATTTTAGGTTACCGAACTAGTAAATGTGTAGAAAGCTGCTACTGGTGCACCATCAATATATAAAACAGGCTTCCAGACCCAACACGTGAAATAAACTCCATGTGTCCTTCAATATACATAATACAATTCACACACACCCCACGGTGTACGAACCCCAAACACTCTGGGGGGATAGCATTCTCAAGGTAAAGGCATAATATAATTGTCAATATAGACCAGTAAGGTCAGTTTATTAGTTTACTACCCTTAACCCATATGACAAGTTAATAGGGGGAGTTCAGCAGGGTTAGGGCTGCTAAATAAAGCTTAACCCCTTAGTGACCAGGCGGTTTTACACAAATCCGTCCTTTAGTGACCGCTGCTGTTTTTACGTTTCTGCGCTGTTAGTGTTTAGGACAAATTTTCCTCTTACTCGTTTATGCAACCCACACATATTTTACACTGTTTTTCTCGTCATTAAATGGACTTTATAAAGATACCATTTTTTTCATCATTTCATATATTTTACTATAAAAAACATTGTGAAATATGACAAAAAATTGAAAAAACACCACTTTTTCGAACTTTGACCCCCAAAATTTCTTATGTATCAACAACCGTCAAAAAATATTTATTCCTTAGTAGTTTCTAAATTTAGTTCTGAGTTTAGCAATACCCAATGTTTACATATTCCTCGCTTTTTTCCTTATTTCATGCAACAATAAGTGCAAGTAGCACTTTGCCATTTCCAAAGAGTTTATTTTCAAAACTAGTGCTAGTGACATTGTAACACTGATATCTGTCACTAATTGCTGAATAACCCTCCACATATACATATTTTTTTAAAGTACACAAATCAAGGTATTAAACTTGGGGTATTTTGACTCTTTCCATGCAAACCATTTTACCACAAATCTATGCCAAAGTTTGAGAAAAAAAAGTTTTGGTGATTTTTTTTTTTAACCCAATTTAAGAATACATGTACTGTGAACTTTAAGGTTTACTGCCAAAAACCACCCCAAAATATGTTCAGCAACATCTTCTGAGTAAATTGATACCACCCATGTATAGGTATGTCGGGTCATTTGGGGGCTAATAGGCCTTATTTGGGGGTGCGCACATTTTTGAAGCCGGCCAAAGTAATTTACCCCCATCAAACCATATATTTTTAGAAAGGGCACACCCTAGGGTACTTCAAAGAGTTGTATTTTAACACTTTCCATGCACTAGCTCTATGTCAAACTTTCAGGTAGTCACTTTCTGTGTTATTTTTTCACACACATTGTACTTTAGGCATGAATTGTCAAATCCAGTTATGGGTTACTGCCAAAAAACACCCCAAAATATGTTCAGCAACATCTTCTGAGTAAAGTGATACCACCCATATATAGATTTGTTCTGTTGTTTTTGGGGTGCTACGCCAATCTTTTGACATGTGCTTGTCAATTTTCTAATTTGACATACAGTATCTTCTTTGCTTATCTTCTTTTTAGGGGCCTTTTTACATACCCCAATTTTATGAACGTGCATATATTTGGTTTGCTCCAAACAAATTGGATACTGTTTGGTGGTCATTTTTCATTTTCACACCCACATCAGTTTTGGACTGTGATTTAGGAGACACTGTTGTTTGTTACTGCATGAAAACTCTCCAGGTTGTTTTCTGCAAGGTCTCCTGAGTACACCCATGCCCCCCATGCATAGGTTTGCCAGGATTTTGTGAAGGTTCAAATACAATTTTTATGACTTTGTCATTGGAGTTGAAATTGAGATTATTTCTTCAGCTAGGCCTATCTTTGGTTTTGGGTCTACCGCATACCCCAGTTTGAATTATTGCCAGAAAATTGTTTATATTTGTTATGTTGACACCCCAAGGTATTGCATATGGAGTGCTTTGATGCCATGGATGCAACGGTTTTAGCCCAAAACATTTGAGAAGGTGTGTGGCGGTAATTTTTCAATTTTTTATTTTTACGCCCACATTAGATTTGGACTGTGATTTAGGAGACACTGTTGTTGGTTACTGCATGAAAACTCTCCAGGTTGTTTTCTGCAAGGTCTCCTGAGTACACCCATGCCCCCCATGCATAGGTGTGCAAAGATTTTGGCAAAATACAGCACCAATTGTAGAACATAAAAATGTAGGAATAAAATGTAAAAGTCTGGTGCAGTAAAAGAAAAAAAAACTAAACTGAACTAACTAACTAGAGTGTAAGAAAAAATAGAAAGAAAAAAAAAATCACAGATCACGCACAGTGTGATATATCTTGAAACAGTCCCCAAGACACAGACCGGGTTGTCCAGGGCATTCTGGGCAGTAAAAGATTGTGTCTCTCCTCTGCCCCCTCTTGAAACACACCCTGCATCTTTTTTGGGGTTTCTGTTTGCCCTCAGTAGGGGGGATTTTATAAATAAAATGTGTAGCCCCAACTCTGTCCCCCATCACCGCCCGGGGAGCAGGTGCATCCTGGTACAAAAACCCCGAAATGACCTGGAGGTGAAACTGTAAAAAGGACAGCGTCACTCCGGGGTTTGCCTTTTTGCAGAGCAAAAAGGCATTGTGGGTTGCAATTTGCATCAGGGAAATTGCAACCGTTTTGTACCAGGTCCTTGACTTCCGCATAATCTGGTAGGGCTGGAGCAGCTGATCTGCCAGATCAACCCCACCCATATGCCGGTTATAGGCTTTGATGCACACTGGCTTCCTGATGCGCTCAGCTCTGCCATGTACAGAGACCTCCACAGACCTCTCAGTGTGGATGGTGGATAGAAGGTATACATCCTTCTTGTCTCTGTACTTGACCGCCAACAGCTCCTCTTGGCGCAGAGCTGAGGTCTCCCCCCTTTTTAACCGGGTGCGGACAAGCTGTGCTGGGAAACCTACGCGGTTCTTGCGAACAGTACCGCATGCTGCTGTATCATAACAATACAGCAGCTTGAACAAAGGGACACTCGTATAAAAATTATCAACATACAAGTGGTACCCTTTGTTCAGCAGGGGAAAAAGTAGGTCCCACACAATCTTGCCACTGGTTCCCATGTGTTCTGGGCAACCTGGAGGGTCAAGGCTACTATCCTTTCCTTCGTACACCCGGAAGGTATACCCACTCTCGCTGTCACAGAGCTTATACATCTTCACTCCATACCTGGAGCGTTTGGAAGGAATATACTGCTTGAATCCCAGCCTTCCCTTGTATTTCATTAGGGATTCATCCACGTAGATATTCCTTCCAGGTGTATAAGCCTCTGCAAACCTGGCGGCGAAGTGGGTAATCAGGGGGCGGATTTTATACAGCCTGTCAAACTGGGGATGCTCTCTAGGAGGGCACAGGCTGTTGTCACTGAAGTGCATGAAACGCAAAATGTTTTCATACCTTCTACGTGACATTGATTGGGGGTAAATGGGGGTAGAGCAGATGGGGCTACTGCTCCAGTAGGAGCGAATTGAGGGCTTCTTTATGATGCCCATCAGCATAGTAAGTGCCCAGAATTTCAGAAATTCTGGCACATCTAGCGGGGTCCATTGCTGCCTTGCCAAGTAGGAGTCTGGCTTCGCAGCACAATGCTGATGGGCATACAGATTTGATTGGGCCACAATGTGGCCCAACAAATCATCCCCCATAAACACCTGCAAAAACTGTGTGGCGGTAAATCCTGCAACATCAATATTGATGCCAGGATTTGCCGTGAAAGGAGGGATATCTGGCCTCTGGCGATGAGGCACTACCCACTCCTCAGCTGGAGCTGTGCATCTCCTGCTGGCAGGTGGTGGCCCAGGATCTGCATCAGAAACATCACAAGGAGATACATCAGCCAGCGTAGATGATGTATCTAGTGAGGTCTCTGAGCAGTTACGGGGTCAAAATCTGGGTCTGAGTCCGACGCAGATGCCTCAGATTCTGACACCAGGATGGCATATGCCTCCTCGGCGCTGTACACCCTCTCAGACATTATATATAATAGATTATAAAATTTTATAATTATTATATATATAAGCGGATTATTGGTTCTTAGAAGAACCGTTGGGTTTCACAAGAAAATACAAATAAACACCTAAATCTCTCTACAGAAGTGGCCAAAATAGTGAAGAACAAAAAGACAGCATTCAATAATTATAAAACAACTCAGAGTGAAGAAGATAGGCAAACCTATAAGATTAGGCAGAAAGAGGCAAAGCAATTTATAAGAGCTTCCAAAGCACACGCAGAAGAGAAAATAGCTCAGTCAGTAAAAAAGGGGGACAAAATATTTTTTAGATACATAAACGAGAAAAGAAAAGTAAAACAAGGATTAGTTAGATTAAAAACAAAGGAAGGAAGGTATGTAGAAGAGGATAAAAGTCTCGCTGACTGCCTCAATGAATATTTTTGTTCAGTCTTTGCAGAAGAAAAGGAAGGAAAGGGACCTCAGTTAGGAGGAAACACAAACGAGACAATTACATATCAGTTTACAGAGGAGGAGGTTCTACAGCAGCTGTCTAAAGTAAAGACAAATAAGTCAATGGGGCCTGATGGGATCCACCCTAAATTATTAAAAGAGCTCAGTGATGTAATAGCAAAACCGTTAACAGATTTATTTAACCAATCCTTGCTAACGGGAGTCGTCCCAGAAGACTGGAAATTAGCAAATGTTGTGCCCATTCACAAGAAGGGTAGTAGGGAGGAATCTGGGAACTATAGGCCAGTTGGTCTTACGTCAGTAGTGGGGAAATTAATGGAAACCATGTTAAAGGAAAGGATTGTTGAACATCTAAAAACACATAGATTACAGGATCAGAAACAACATGGGTTTACCTCAGGGAGATCATGCCAAACTAATCTTATTGATTTTTTTGATTGGGTAACAAAAATAATAGACATAGGTGGTGCAGTAGACATTGCTTATTTAGATTTCAGTAAGGCTTTTGATACTGTTCCGCATAGAAGGCTTATCAATAAATTGCAATCTTTGAGTTTGGATTCCAATATTGTTGAATGGATTAGGCAGTGGCTGAGTGACAGGCAACAGAGGGTTGTGGTAAATGGAGTTTATTCGGCGCAAGGTCTTGTTACCAGTGGGGTACCGCAGGGGTCAGTACTTGGACCCGTTCTATTTAATATTTTTATTAGTGATATTGCAGAAGGTATTAATGGAAAAGTATGTCTTTTTGCTGATGACACAAAGATTTGCAACAGGGTTGACGTTCCTGGAGGGATCAGCCAAATGACAAATGATTTAGGTAAACTAAAAAAATGGTCGGAGCTGTGGCAATTGAGTTTTAATGTGGATAAGTGCAAGATAATGCACCTGGGACGTAAAAACCCAAGGGCTGAATATAGAATATTTGATACAGTCCTAACCTCAACATCTGAGGAACGGGATTTAGGGGTTATTATTTCAGAGGATCTAAGGGTAAGTAGTCAATGTAATAGAGCAGCAGGAAATGCTAGCAGAATGCTTGGTTGTGTAGGGAGAGGTATTAGCAGTAGGAAAAGGGAAGTGCTCATGCCACTGTACAGAGCACTGGTGAGACCTCACTTGGAGTACTGTGTGCAGTACTGGAGACCGTATCTCCAGAAGGATATAGACATCTTAGAGAGAGTTCAGAGAAGGGCTACTAAAATGGTGTACGGCTTGAAGGAGAAAAGTTACCAGGAAAGGCTTAATGATCTTAACATGTACAGCTTGGAAAAAAGGCGAGACAGAGGAGATATGATAGAAACATTTAAATACGTAAAAGGAATCCACAAGGTAGAGGAAGGGAGTATATTTAAAAGGAAACAAAGTAGCAAAACAAGAGGACATAGTCTTAGATTAGAGGGGCAAAGGTTTAAAAGTAACATCAGGAAGCATTATTTTACTGAGAGGGTGGTGGATACATGGAACAGTCTTCCAGTAGAAGTGGTAGAGGCCAAAACAGTAATTGAATTTAAGCAGGCATGGGATAGGCATAAGGCTATCCTAAACAAAAGATAAATCCAGGTAAAGTATCCATGTAATTGGGCAGACTAGATGGGCCGAAAGGTTCTTATCTGCCGACATTTTTCTATGTTTCTATGTTTCTAAATCCCTCTAAACCTGCCTCAATTCTTCTAAATCTCCCTAAAATCTCTCTAAATCTGCCTCAATTTTTCTAATCTCACTAAATCTACCTAAAATCTCTAACCTGTCAAATCTGATCTCTCTCTCTCGCTCACCAAAACACAAGTGAGGAGAGGGGGGCGTGGCTTGGACGCGAGTCAAGATGGCCGCTTGATTCTGCAGCTCTGCACCCGGGCGCACCAAATAAGCTCTTCGAATGTCCGCACGACGTCCCACGGGACAAAAAAAACGAGCTGCTGCCTCTGTGAATCACCCTCACACCCCGGCGCTGACCGGGAGCTCCCCGATGCGCCACTATCTCCGCAGGTCTCAGGCTGATCCCTCACAAGGCCGCAAAACCAAGATGGCGGCGGCCGGAGACCGCATGGCTGAATCGGAGGACGATCTGCAGGACAGCCGGACTTCCTCCCTGAGCGACATTCCAACTGCGGAGGTAAGGGAGACCCTGCGCCATCTACCTACTAACAGGGACCTGGAATCTCTTCTCTCACGCATGGAGGCAAAATTTGATGCAAAATTTGCTGAATTGGGGGCTGATGTGCGGCAACTGGGAGGCAGAGTACAAGATTTAGAGGAGGATAGAGACGCTTCCATGGCCCACCTTGACAGATTACAGGCCCAACTAAACGAACAGTCCCACTATGTTACTGACCTGCGCCGCTCAGTCGACGACCTGGATAACAGAGGGCACCGTAACAATGTCCGAATTAGAGGTGTCCCTGAACCGGAAGACACGGAAGATATACCCCTCATTCCACAGACTTTATTTAATGCGCTCCTGGAACGTCCACCTGATACGCCGATATTGCTTGATAGAGCACATAGAGCGCTACGCCCACGGGGAGCCCCATCAACACCCCCGAGAGATATCATCTGCCGCATACATCATTTCCCGCTTAAGGAAGAGATCATGCAAGCGGCCAGAAAGAAACGCTCAATCACACATGATGGACACGCGGTTGAAGTCTACCAAGACCTCTCCAGATTCACTTTGCAAGCCCGGAGATACCTTAAGCCGATCACGGATGTCCTCAGAGCTAGAGACATTAGATACAGGTGGGGCTACCCTTTTGCTCTTACTGTACGAAGGGATAATCAGCTCATGACTATCATGGAACCTGGAGACGTGCCGGAATTCATTCGCGCTTTGGGCCTACCGCAGGTGGAAATTACAAACTGGCATGGAGGCGACTTCCTGGATTTCCCCCCTCCCAAGCCCCAAAGGCAAAAGTGGCAAGCAGTCCGTAGACAGAAACACCGCCTTCCCCTCAGGGATGAGGCAACAACCCCGGGACTCCACTCGACCTTTGGCCCGACGAGGCAGGACCCTTGAGAGGATCCCACCCTCTCTCTTTTTCTATTTCCCTTTTTATTCTGTCGGCTAAAGTGTTCGGCTGGCCCAGACCGACACCTCCATCCTGAAGACGGAGGTCCAAAAACCCTTGTGACCGTCCACGATTCTCCTGTTCTTGCAATAAGCTACTGGACGACGGGACGAGTCCTGAGGTTATGTTTGTCTGCTGAAGACAACACTCGAAGGTTAAGCTTACTTTATATTTGCCCGGGTGCGGCAGAATTAGGAGGCTGATAACTTCCTTTAACTGTAATGTTTTATTTCGTTCATTTTACGCTTACTAAGGTTTACATGTTAGGTATTTTACTTGTGCTCTACACCATCCCCACTGCGGTGTTTGAAATTATCCAGTATGCCTGGAACGGCTGTTCCTTATTCTCATCTCGCTGGCTTGGCCCCATATGGGTCAGTACCCTATCAGGGTACCCACACCGATCTTTGCTAAGTGTTTTGCACTGTAAGGTGCGGTTTCTGTTTTTCCTTCTGTCTGTCTTTTTGTTTTTTTTCTTATTGTACGTCTATTTGGGTCAATGCAACCAGTACATCATGTTCATGCCGGAACCGCTCGTGTTGGGCCCGCGCAGGGGGGGTCCATCCTCTCCAACACTGCTATTTTGGTACGGACACTTTTTTAGATTATGGCTAAGCAGATCTTCGTAAACAAAAATGCGATTTTGCCTTCTTGCAGGAAACTCACTTTCGGTCGGATAGTGCTCCAACTTTGCGCTCCAATTACTTTACCCAGGGCTTTTATAGTAACTTTGAGGCGTCCAAATCTAGAGGGGTGGCAGTTCTGGTGGCCTCACACATTCCTTTCACTTGCACCTCCCAGATTGATGACCCGCAGGGCCGTTTCATCTTTATAAAGGGGCATATTGGGTCTAGATTGGTCACGCTGGCAAATATATACCTCCCCAACACTCATCAGTGCACTGCGCTCAATAGAATTTTGAATAAACTTGCTAAGTTTGCTGAAGGCCTTCTACTATGCGGAGGAGACTTTAACATCTCTCCGGACTCCCCGAAGGAAGCTGCCCCTTCCCCTGGCACGCCACAACCATCTAAACGACGGAGATTCCACCAATTATTGCAGACATTTCAGTTAGTAGACAGTTGGAGAGCGATGCACCCCGCTGGGCGTGATTACACATTTTATTCGCATGCGGCCCGGGTCTACTCCCGCCTGGACCTTTTTCTCATGTCTCACCATATGCTTCATTTAATCCGCACAGTGTCCATAGGGAGTATTACTTGGTCGGACCACGCCCCAGTGTTGTTGGACCTCGATATTCCCGACCTCCCCTCTAGACATTACCAATGGCGTCTTAACGAATCCCTACTGAAAGACGTAGTTCACCGGGAGTGTCTCTCGGATGCCATTGCCCAATATTTTGATGAGAATGATAATGGGGAAGTCTCTGATCCCATACTGTGGGAGGCGCATAAGAGTGTACTCCGGGGTCAGTTGATCCAACTGGGGGCCCGATGTAAAAGAGATAGGGGAGCCAAGATTCAATCCCTGCTCGAGGACATACAGACTTTTGAGACTCTCCATAAGGCCACTCCATCCGCTGAACACTACTCCTCCTTATCCTCCCTCCGATCAGAATTGAGGGAATTACTCCAACACCATGCCTGTAGGTCGCTCCTCCTTACTAAACGCTCTTATTACCTTCACGGTAATAAATGTGGCAAACTCCTGGCGAGAGCCCTACGCCAAAAGTACCAGGCTACCTACATCCCCAAACTTAAACGCTCTGATGGCTCCATCACATATCTCAATGACGAAATTTTAGCTGAGTTCCATACCTACTATCACTCACTATATAATCTTAGGGATTCACCCCCCCCCCCAGCTAAGCTTATGGCTGATTACTTGGCTAAAGCCCTGGATGTCACTATCTCCCCAGAACAGGCTGAGGCGCTAGACGTCCCCTTCTCACCCGAGGAACTGGAGGAGGCACTTAAAACCACCCCGACGGGGAAAAGCCCGGGCCCAGATGGCTTTAGTTTTCAATTGGGTACTATCGGACCTTTCTGAAGGTGTTGGGCCCTTACCTTCTCCGCTCCTTTAACGCGATAGGCGAAGAGACTGGTTTCCCCGCAGAGGCTCTTCGAGCTACAATCTCGCTTATACCGAAACCTGGTAAAGACCCTTTATTATGCTCTAACTACCGCCCCATCTCTCTAACAAGTGAGGAGAGGGAGGGAGAATCACAAAGGTCATGGCCAATATTTACAAAATATTGACCTGACCTGACAAATTAGAAATTTTATTTAGATTTTTTATAACTTCTGATTGGATGTTGCTAGCCTGCCTCTCTGATGAGGCAGGCTAGGAACATCCCACATAGCCCCAAGATGACCCTGCCCTTAGAAGGGCAGCGCCATCTTGGCTGTCAGTTTTCTTTTATACCTTTTTATTTGTTTATTTTACTTTTTTTACACTTTTTTTTACACTTTTTTTTACACTTTTTTTAGTCTGCTGGGTGCCTTGATCCCTCAAGGCACCCAGCAGAGCACCTGATCACTTATGTGATCTTTTTTGTACTGAGTGCCACGATACCTCGTGGCACTCAGTACTTCCTGCCGCTACCGGAAGTGATCGCTCGGGGGGAGCGATCACAGATGGACCAGCGGCAGGTAACCATATTGCAAGGATGCCTCGATGTCGAGGCATCCCTGCAATATACTCAGAGCAGCTGGAAGCGATACCGATCGTTCCAGCGCTCTGTAGAAGTGCGGGGCACCTTTCCGGTCAAACCGGATGTTGATCGCTCCCGGGGAGCGATCACAAGGTGCCCCGGCACTTCTAACCGCCATTGCATGGATGCCTGGACTCCCAGGCAGCCTGCAATGGCGTTTGAGCTGCTGGAAGCAATCCGATCGCTTCCAGCGCTCAAAAGACCGCAGGACGTACCATGTACGTCAGCAGGTCTAAAAGAGACCTGCGGCCGTGACGTACATGGTACGTCCGCGGTCTCTAAGGGGTTAAACTCCACCAATACAATAAATTCTCTGGCATTCCACTGGATCGTCTTCGTGCGACCGACTTGGTTGTCAGACTATGGATGACCTAGGTCGTACGACTAAGTACAACTAGCGTCGTCCACTGCAAGCGACTGTGGGCAACCCAGGTCGGACATTTCTGGTTAAATTTGTATATTTTTTTCCTCAATTAATGCATATAAAAATGAATTAAAATGTGTCTAAATGATAAAAAAAATAAAAAAAATACCTTTAAAAACAATTGGGAATCAAAACTTTTGCCTAAGAAATTACCAAAAATACAAAAAGATGTTCAGAAAAATAAATAAAATGACTTTTTGCTGAAAATGAAATGAATAAACTAATAAAAAAATGCATTTTTTTTGTCCACCTAATTATCTTGTCAGCATCCATCTTCTAGCAGGTCGCCAGACTTCATGCAATAATTCCCATTCGAATGGGAGTGGTCAGTGTCACTAGTCTGATGCAGTCATTCCAATTTGTCGGAATTCGGACGCAATGGACAATGGTTCAACCTCCTCCGAGTTGTGGGATTGGTCGAACGACTTATTCTATCAGGTCTATTCACTAAAGGTGAAACTCGGAAGAATTAGCAGGAGAAGTGAAAATTCTAGGTCAAAATAGCCAAGCCAGGAAAATTCTCCCATTTATCTCAACTTCCCAATTGGCTATTAGGTCTAGATTGTTCTCCACATGGACGTCCGCAGGATTCGGCAAGGGGGGGCACTTGCCTCCCTCCCTGGATCAACAGGCTAAAATTCTGATAATTTATTCACTGTACTGCTGCAGTTCCTTGGCTCTCCACTAGGCTGCACAAGCGTCACATCCCCACTCCACCTCCAATCCACCACGTGCTCCCACTCACTTTCCATGCTGGGAAGGCAGGGCTGAGATGCAGGTGCAGCTGCTCCTATGGGCCACAGGCTGGGATGCTGGACACAAGAAAAAAGGTGATTATTTTCAAATAAATACATTTTTATTAAGCATGATGCCACTGTATTTATTAATGAGAGGCCCCTGATCTGAGGTCTAGTTTGTCTGGGGAAGAGGGACACAAAATGATTAATAGCAATCTGGTGGGGGCCTTGCATGAGGTACAGGCCAGGGCCAGGGCAATATTGGCAGTATACAGGTGCTCTAGGGAGGGTCTTGCCTGGGTAGTGGGGATGAGGACCATGCTCCAGAGCTTGCAATCTAAGAGGAGAAGGGACCCTGCTCCAGAGCTTGCAATCTAAGTGGAGAGGGGGGACCCTGATCCGGCCCCCACACACTTCTTTGGGCTGGCTCACACACTCGCCGGCAGCACTCCCCCTCCTGCTGTCTCATGATGGCTGGTGTGTGTGTATATGTATATATGTATGTTTGGAGTGGGGGGCCTGGTATATGTGCCAGTATCTGTGGGGGAGGGGCTCATGGCTTGTGTATACAGAGCTGGCTCTGTGTTACAGAGATGGCCTTATAAAAACCTTTACTTTACTGCCTTAATCCTGGATGTGTGACTAGTGTGGTGCATTGAATGGCGTTAGCAGACTAGAAAATGCAACACTCAGATCAGACACTTACACCTTTATTTTTCTATTAGACTTGCATCGTGTTTCACAGCCTCTGTATTACTACGCTTTATTATATGACTGTCCCCTTCATGACATTGTCAAAAGGGCAGAATATGGATGTCATTAAAATTTTGCCCCCCCCCCCTTGGAAAAATTTCTGCGGACTCCCATGGTTCTCCATTAGTGAAAACAGGTTGTGGACACGAGCGGGGCGTGGCGTGATGACGCAACGCCCTCCGAGTTCAAACTGAGAAACGTGAGCCTTGGTTCCTTGCCCTGACAAGGTTTTTCACTCCTCTCAGTGCTTGCTTGCATTATTGCTTTTCGTATCCCCTGTGTATGAATCTGGCTTATCTGACATTACTCCCCTGGCTCTTAACCCTTTGATTCTGGCTGACAAACTAACCTGGTATCCCACCCCTGGCAATCCTCTGACTTCCCAATTTGGCATCCGACTTCATATTACATCAGGGCCATGGATCCCACAGATGTTTCTACACAGCTGGCTAGAGTGGTATCCAGACTGAGCGAACAGGACCAACATATGGAACAGTTCGCACAGGCATTCCAGACAATCATAGCACAGATCTCCCGGTTACAACCCTTGCCTCCCTTTCCTGTGCCCGTTGTGAGTGCTGCTGGGATTTCTGAGATACCCCTCATGTGAAAATGACTGCACCGCTGAGGTTTGATGGCACTCCTATTGCTTGCAGGGGTTTCCTGACACAAGTTGACATTCACATTGAGCTGAGCCCTCAGCCCTGGTATGTGTTACTCTGATTAGTCCAAAGTAGGGTTTGTAATAAGCCACCTGTCAGAGAAAGCACTGTTGTGTAGGCTACTCAATTGTGTGAGTGTAAGAACCCATTGTCTATGACTATGAGGGGTTTGTGCAAGAACGAAAGCCTTGATCCAGATCAGACAAGGCAACAGAAGAGTGATTATACTATCGAGTTTAAAACATTAGCTTATGATGTCCACTGGACTAATGAATCACCGGTCTTGGCTTTCACAGAGGGGTTATCATAATCTCTAATGCATGAATTTGCACCTATGGAAGAGGTCCAAAGGATAGGTGTTGGTTACCTGCTGGTGAGGTCCATACCCTCTGACCTCTGCTTGCTTTCCACTCCTCCCATCCTTCTGCTCCTGGTGGTCGTCCGGTGGCTGCCTGTAGAGGGGGGTACTGTCACGTCCCGCGCCATACCTAGTCCTCGACGCCGGCAGCACCTTCCTCGCTGTTTGCTGGCCAGACGCAGAGTGATGTAGTGGCGATCGCATTTGTGGGTCAAGGACATAGGCGGGGTGCAGCGTGTTGACGCAGCGCCTGTTGAGTTCAAATTGAGAAGTCTGAGCCCTGGTTCCTTGCCCTGACATGGTTTTCACTCCTCTCAGTGCTCACTTGCGTTATTGCTTATCGTATCACCTGTGTAAGACTCCAGCTTGTTTGATGTTATTCCCCTGGTTTTTAACCATTTGATTCTGGCTGACGATCCGACCTGGTATCCGACCCATGGCTATCCTCTGACTTTCCAATTTGGCATCTGACTTCTGGCTATCCTCTGACTTCCCAATCTGGCATCTGACTCTTGGCATTTCTCTGATGACCCGACTGGTATTAACCCTTGGTATCTGGATCAAGAGCATCCTGGTATTAACCCCTGGTATCTGGCTCATGAGCATCCTTGCATTAACCCCTGGTGTCTGTTCTATTCTGGTTGTATATACCTCTGTTATTGCTTGTATATGGTAATAGGTAGATATTCCGGCCCATTCAAGGACCGGCAGTGTAGGATAGCTTGTCTGCATACAGGGATTAGACATTGTATCTAGACCTGTGCACGGACATTTTTTTTTGTTTCGTTTTGGATTTTTTCATCCCGTTATTTTTTTTTTTTCCCCATTTCAGGCCGTTCGTTATTTTACCGCGATTTGCATTTTCGGGCCATTATCGTTTTTCAGATCACTTCGTTTTTATGAGTTCTTTCGTATTTTTGGGCGATTCGTATTTTTAGATGGCCGATATTTCCAATCACTTCGTTTTTTGTTTTTTTATTTTCATATTTTGGGTTGATTTGTATTTAATTTTTATGAGTTATTTCATTTTTTTATTACTTACTTCAGAATGTGAGAAAGATTACTACCAATAAAATGAAAATACCAGCCGTCACCCGTTTATTTTTTTGCACTTGCAGCAAAAAGTCTATTTATTTTTTAGGATATTTTTTGGGTGAAATTTCACGTTTTCTAAATCATTTTAAAGCAACAAGGCTTTTTTCCAAAAGGTTTCAATGTAAAAATATTCCCCGTTTTTGTTAAATATTTATTAAACCATTTTTTTTATTTGATCCTAAAGGTTTCAATGTTAAAAAATCCCCGTTTTTATCCGTTTCAAATAATTTTGTTCCGTTTTTCTTTTGGGTCATTTATTTATTTATTTATTCATTTAGAATAATTTTTGTTCTGTTTTGGATCGTTTCGGATCTTTTTCGGATAATTTTGTACCCCGATATTTCATTCAGTTGTTTGCGTTTTGCTACCGCGATTCGTATTTTCTGCCGATTCGTATTTTCGGATGGCCGATTTTTTTTTTTTGCTTTGTTTTTCAGGAACGAAAAAAAAAAGCCAGCCAGCTAGTTTTGTTTTGTTTTTCAGGAACGAAAAAAAAGAGACAGCTAGTCGTACGAATACGGATCCAGTGGATGGCCAGCCTTTATCCCAGGTCATAGTGGACCCATTTATACAAGGAAAATTTTCCCGTTTTTATGCAATATCGAATAAACCATTTATTATTTTAATCTGCAGTAAAAAGTCTTTATTGATTTTTTTTTTAGTACCTTTTAGTAATTTTTCAGCAAGATTTCCCCCCTTTTTTTTAATAGTGGTTTTTCTTTTTTCTGTAACAGAACTTTTTATTATCAATCATAGGATCTTATATGTAAATTCCAGACATTTTCGTTCAGTAGTTCTTTTGAAAACAGCAGGCCACGGGTTTGCGGTGGCAGCATTCAGCGGCCGACTCCATGCACTTTGGGGACCCTGCGGTGAATGGTGAATTCACTGCAGGGTGGGGAAATTTTATTCCCCGAAGTGCAGGGAACTACAGAACACCAAAATGTTGGCGTTATTTTGGTGCTCTGTGAGTAACCCACTTAGTGGTGAGGTTTTTTGCTGCCCCCTGGAAAGTGAAAGCCTTTATCCCAGGTCATAGTGGACCCATTTATACAAGGAAAATGTGGAGGACATGTCCCACTCTTCACCTCAGTTTTTACACCCATGCACACACCTTTGTGTACGGGGACGCTTGCATTGAACGCCCACTCGATCTGTTTTTGTCTCTAGACCCTCGTTTTTAGTCAGCGCTCCGGCTGTTACAGTGATGCAGAGAATAGAGAGAGACAAGATGAGGTAAAACTGAAAGAGGGACAATGGTGGTGGTGGAAATGGAGGGAAAGTGTAAGAGAGGTGGAATTAAAGACCTTCTGGGACAAGAAGATGTGGAGAAAAGATATTAGGAGGTGAAGAAACGTCCGATGTGTGTCAGGCCGGCAGAGAGGAGGTCGTGGATGGAGTAGATTAGGAGTAATGCATTGCGCGTTGGGTTCTGCTGGGCCGTATTCACTGCTCATTGTAATATATCCAGTCCCATTGATTTTACTGAGCTGCAAAGCCTCTAATTTCTTTACAGCTTCGATCACAAAAGCTTTTCTTCGTTGAGTACGGACGCAGAATATTCCCTGCTCGCACGCATGGCCGGGCAAGCTGAAAGAACGCAGGGCGATGATGTGTTCCCGGATCGGAGGGAGTAAAAGACGCCTTGATTACGGTCTTTTTTAAAAAGGTTCAATAATAAACCAACCATTACGTTCCTGACACAGATTCCGGCTCTGTCCCCTTCACGCGGTTTTTCCAGTGCAGCCACCTCGTCAGGCCTTGTGATGGGATGGAGTGAAACATCTGGAGAAAATATAGAAATTAATTGAGCGCGCTGTCAAAAATGTCATAACGTTCCTGTATGTTTTGTTTCTAATTAAAGATATACAGGGTTATTCAGAGAGAGGTGAAAAGCAGGAGAATGGCTGGAGAATGAAAATTCTAGGTCACATATAGCCAAACCAGAAAAATTCTCCCATTTATCTCACTTTCCAAATCGGCTATTTTGGCCTAGAATTTTCCATTCTCCAGTCATTCTCCTGCTTTTCACCTCTCTCTGAATAACCCTGATAATCTTTTAAAGATTGAGTTCCTATTTTTTGCCCTTAAATAATTGGACAGGTGTTGCCCAATTTTTCTTTCTTTTAAAGTGATTTTTCACACCTTTTCTCCCTCACTGTGCTCTGCTCCTCCTCGTCTTTGGCTCTATAATGGCATAAATGTTCTACACCTTCTGTGGAACCTGAGTACGGACAGGGCCGGTGCTTCCACTAGGCAAGCTAGGCAACCGCCTAGGGCGCAAAGCCACCTAGGGGCACAGCCAACCCCAACCTGGGTTCCATTATTGTACCCCTTCCTCATTGTTTGCTTGTTAAGGCCCGCGTCAGACGAATGCAGTGATCACGTCCGTGTCGCCGCACAGTTTAACGTCCGCTGTAGCATAGAATCATGATCAATAGAGACCCACAAAGTACATGCACACCAAACTGCGCACGCACAACGCACGTGGCAAACGGACGCAAGTTACACGAGAACGTAAAACCACTAAGACAGACGCGCAGAGTGTGCCACGTCCGTGTACGGCTTGTGTGCGTGATGAGGCGACGTCAGACGCAGCGCATTTGCGATGTCCATCACATTGACGCTCAGACTTTTTCTGGTCTGGTTGACTGTTACTGTCATTTAATTTTTATTAATTTTGATTCCCATATTTCCCTTTTTTTTCCTACATCCGATAAAAAAAAACGGACCGTGTGGTGTCTACAGTATCGTTCACCTGTACGTCCGTCCGTTATGCACGCACGTAGAGTGCGTTCCGACTGCGTTCATCTGACATTAGCCTAAGCCGGCAATGGCGGCTCGCAAAGCGGACCCCTGCTAGCAGCGCAGAAGATGGGTGTCTTATGGTGAAGCGCAGGGGCCACCAGATGATGGGCAGGCACCACGAGAGGCAGAAGAAAGAAAGATAAAAGAAAAACACGAAAGAAAGAAGGGCTGAAAAAAGAGGCACAGAAGAAAGAGGCACAGAAAAAAGAGGCACAGAAGAAAGAGGCACAGAAAAAAGAGGCACAGAAGAAAGAGGCACAGAAGAAAGAGGCACATAGAAAAGATAAAAAAAGAGGCAAATGAAAGAGAAAGAGGCAGGTGAAAGAAAAGGCAAAAGAAAGAGGTACAGAAGAAACAAAGAGACAAAGGAAAGAAACAGGCAGGAGAGAGAAAGAAAGTGGCACAGACCAATCCCGAGCCCGACCAGCGGGGGGTAAGATGGGCACCGAACGACCATGTGCGGCCCCCCTTGCACAGTGTGTGTGTTGTCCCCTGCATTTCAACTGTTGACAATTTTTTAGGGGGGTGGGGGGGGCGCAAGTAGCTGGTCTTGCCTAGGGTGCAAAATAGTCTAGCACCGGCCCGGAGTACGGACCCACCGCTTTGTTCCTTTATGCGTTCTGGGTGTTCTCATGCAGTTTTTTTTTCCAGCTCTTCATCGCTCATTGTTCTTTTTTCTTCGATGTCAATTGTCTCCTCCACCCCTCTTCTTCCCTCTTTTCTTTCCTTTGGGCTTCATTCAGTAAATACTGACAGCAGCAATATGGCTGTATTTGCCAAGTGGCACTTGTCAGCACCAGCTCGGGTAACCATAAAACATACAGGGTTATTGAAAGAGAATCGAAAAGCCACCGCACGTTCGATGACTTTTCGTTCTCTTCAATTCGGTGCGATTTGGCGATCTTATTTCAGCGACCCTGCGGTGTATTCAGCAAGCACCACAGGGCCCCCGAATTGCAGGGAAAAGTCGCCGCAAACCCGCCGAAAACTAACCGCAAAACCTGGCGAATGCACACCGTAAAAACATCTGGATTAACCCACCAAAAACGCCAGAAAAACCCAAGCAGGAGCCAATCACACACAGCGCAGCCGCCGGAAAAAAAACCAACACCGCAGACGAATGGAGTGAATAAATTAGCAAAACAGTTTGCTTGAATGTTTGAAAAGTGAAACGCTGTTTGCAAAGAAACTACTGAGCGAAAATGTCTGAAATTTACATATGAGGTCCAGGGAATGATAATAAAAAAGGCTGTTAAAGAAAAAATAAGTAAAAAAAAAAATCCCGAACAATGCTTAAAATATCCTAAAAAATCTATACATAAAGAGACTTTTTCCTACAGAATTTGAGGTTTATTAGATATTGAATTAAAACGGGAATATTTTTAACATTGAAGCCTATGGGATTCTCCTGAATAAACCTGCCGGATGAAACCACCGAATGGCAGGGCAATTCGGCAACTTTTCACTGCTGGGTTTTGCTCTCTGAATAGCCGAAGCAGTGCTCTTTTTCATGGGGATTTCACTGCCCTCGAACAGACACCGAACAGGCACCGTATGTGCCTGGATAGCCGAATGGCCAAGAAAGGTAACCGAACGCTGAATTTCAGCGTTCGGCTCCCTTTCGGGAGCCATTCGGATCTCTTTGAATAACCCTGATAATGTTGCCAAAACCAGAAGTATTGGCAGATATTTCTTCACGCCGATATTTCCGGGCAAGTGCACTTTGGCGATTACAGCCATGTTGAATTCATTGCCGGTAACTACGGGTTTCATGAACAGAGCCTTCTGTATCCGTTTTCATGAAGAGGGTTTGCTCATTATTTATAGAGTGCTCTTACCACCATTCTTTCTGTTGATAAAACTATTTCGGCATCAGCCGGCGTCCTGTGGATTTCTTATTATTCCTACCTGTGTGAAGCTGATTTAATAACATAATGACCGCGCTTCCATTTCCTTTATCGTTGTTTGCATCGTTGGATCATTAATACAGTTTTCATCTGTTGGAGATTTTTTCGATCGGCAGCTTAATAAAAATATTATTAATCAAAATCGTGCAGGGAAAAAAAGTATCTTCTACCACAAAAAGGGCTCTATTACAATGTTCGCGCAAACATGTGCGCGGGCGCAAAAATGCATTAACGAGAGGCGCAAAACCCTTTGCGCTGAACGTCATATTACGACGCGCGTTAACATCTAACGTGAGTGACCCTGCGCGAGTTTGTGCGCGCATCCCATACTTAACATTGTGAGCGCAAATGCATTTGTGCGCTGGTACGCGGCTGGTATTACAATGGATGCACAACTTTTTACGAACGAAGTTTGCGTGCATAATTTTAACGTCTTTGAAAAGCTGGTGGTAACGGCAAATCTGAACGTACTGGCCGAAACGAAATACACCAGCACGAAAAAAAAATATAGAGCACAGTATAGTTACACATTCTACACATACCCAAACAATAAAATAGAGAGGTTGTGCGTGTTTTTATTATTGCTGCAGCATGTATACACAGATTGATTTTGACAGGCGCAAAAACTGAACGGGAGACAATTGTGGTTCTTAATTCCGATTGGCTGAATCGCGTGAAAAAAACAGTCTGCCCACCGATTTCTGTGCGCAACGTTAATGCGCGAGCGTTTTTGCACGTCTTTTTTACGTGCGATAATTTTTGGCGGATGAAAAAATGCGCTCGGATCGTAATACCTGCGTTAATTACCCGCGCTAATGTTTAACGCTGAGCGCAAAAAAATTGCACTGCGTACGAATTTGCGCGGAGAATGTAATAGAGCCCAAAGAGTTTTTCTTCCTGTCATTTCTATGTAAATGCATGAACAAAAAAAACGCCAATCTCCCTTCTGTCATAGAAAAAAATGGTCGTTTAAGTTTGGCAAACTTCAAAGTCCACGTCATGGTAAAAATCTGGTGAATTCACCATTAAGTGAAGCAGCACCCCATTGTGCAGTTGGTAGCCGGTGCCTTAGGTTGCGTTGTGCTTAGTGTAGGCTTCAAAGGGCTTTCCACCAGTTATTCCACCGTTACTGCTTATCTAGGTACATAGATTGTGTACGGAATTTATTTCTGGCAAAGATGTCCCAGTATTATTTTTTTAAGTTGTAGTCACTGTATTTTGTATGTGAGGGTTATGGAGGGCACCTCCTTAATATCAACGAAGTATATCCACCGTTGTTTCAGTCGTTGCAGAGAATTGCCACAGTTTATACTACATACGGAAGGGCACCACTGGTTCAGCGTTAATCACGTTCTTTTCAGGACTTTCGCCTGCCGGTGTAGGACTTTCCCTCTCTGTTGGTCACCATAGTTGCACTATTTCACCCAAGATCCATTTCAAACCCTTCAGATGTAGTGACGGAAGTTAGGAAAGTCACTTATCTCTAAGTGCCCAGCGTCTGTCCAAGGAGATTGTGTGGGGAACTTGAACAAGGTCTCCAGGTATGCAAACAAGATCGTCTAATTGTCTAGAATTATAGAACTATCTTGTGCTGTTGTTGCTGGAGAGAGTAGAGTTTGTCCAAATGGTTCCTGTGTGATACATACTGGCATTAATATATTTGCCTCCAGCTGTATAAGACCCTTACATAGACCTCCTGTGTCCATCAGCTCTTTCTCACTGGAACCCAGGAGCAGAAGATTCTTATTTCTTACCTCTACATTCACTGTCTTGAGACATCTGACCACTTAGACCAGTGGTTCCCAACCGTGGTCCTCAAGTACCCCCAACATTACAGGTTTTGAGGATCACCTTGGGGGAAAAGCGGACTGAATCCTGCAATCACTGAGTAGCAAATCGTTTCTCACCTGTGCTGTGATTCGTTTATCTGGAAAACCTGACCTGTTGGGGGTACTTGAGGACCGCGGTTGGGAACCACTGACCTAGACAACAAGCTGGAGAATGGGATGCTGTATGGAATGTAGTACCGAATGGTAATTGGTTCCAGAGTCAAGATTTGGAAACCAAGTCCTCCTTAGTCAAAGATATTTCTGAAGGTCATGGTAATCCGAGGAGTTTCTAAACTCAAAATCATCTCAAGTAACAGAAGAACTCAAGGCAAAAACACGAGGAAGCCCCATAATACTTTGTGATCCTAATGCTAATTAACTCTTTGCGCTCCCCATATTAAGCATAGGGAGCGCAAAGTACAGTAAACTGGTGCAATCTCCGAATCGCTACCGGGTTTTCTATCTGTTAGCTTTCGGAATGTAATATGGTCGGCCCGTGATAGGGCCACTAACACAGCTGAGCGTTAACGTTAAGTATGTAAGAGCGCCCTAAAAGTCACTCATTAGGAAGAATTGACAAATCCTCTTCATCCATGTAAATGTTTATTTAGCACTTTAGTAAAAGTATCAATTTTAAAACACAAAATAAAACCATTAAAGGGATACTCTACACGTCTTGATAACTTTACATTTATAAACCGGTCTGGATGTGAGGAGTGCCCCCCCCCAGCTGCCCGATCCGACAGAAAAGCTGGGTGAAGCAGAGGAGTTTCCTCCACCCCACCCAGCATCACCAGCAGTCGGGACTTTTAAATTTCTCAGCGGCCGGTCACCAGATCGGTCACTAGTGATATCAGGAGGCAGAGAGTGTGCCGATACCACCCTCGCTGACACCAATCGCTGTAGAATCGGTCTCAGAGAGGCAGCCGAGGGATCGGATCTACGTATGCGCGTGCAGCTCTGATCCGTCATTCTGCGCATGCAGTACGGAACTTGCATGTGTAAAGAGCGCAAGTTCCGTAGCGCTGCACAATATGCCGTTTGCTACGCTACGCAAGTTGCGTAGGAGCACAAATTGTGTTAGAAAGCTTCAGAGACTTCCGTGTGCGGGAGCACCCAAGTTGAAGAGGAGGAGAAGCATGCGACGAGGGAGAAAAGATGAGTAAAAAAAACCTTAAAACAAAAAAATGTGAAAAATAATTGGTCAGAAAGGGAACTCTATTTTTTAATAAGGTGTTCCTTTAATTGCTCGTTACAATACATATCATAGTAGCCCTGAATATAAATGATTAGAGGTATAATTTCAATAAGCTGAATGAAAGCTACTTCTCCTGTTAACATCTAGTCCTGGCCTTTTGTTTAGTCCCATACCGCTGGTCATCTATCATGTGGTCTGTCATCGAGAAAACCCTCAGCCATTTAACAACCAGCAAACGTCCAGTATTGATATTATTGATTTAAATTGGCATCTGTAGGATGAAAATGAGGGGGAAAAAAAGGTAGGTCTGTAGCTCGAATCCAGGGCTTGGTTCCTTGAAGTTAAACAGAAATTAAATGCTATTTATCCAGTGATGTGATGGATTTCATGTCAACACAAAAAATGGTGTTTAAAAAAAAAAAGATTAACGGTAATCTGACGACAACGTTCTGGTGGAGTTTCATTCTTAGAGAGCTTGATTTGTTGCAGTGCCAACGACTCAAAGATTACCATGTTACCTTCCCTGTATACGTGGCTGTCTAAGCCTTGGTTTTTTTCAGGGCCTGATTGGGTTGACCTAGGAACTGGTGGACCTGCAGGTCCAAGCACAATCTTCAAAACAAGACCAGCGAAGAGCCAGCAATTATGGCAATGAGTTCCTCCAATCCAGCGGAGACGAGCTAGAAGCAATCTGCTTTTCATTGAGATCGAGTATGTGAGCAGTAGAAAGGTGTGCTCAGATGCATCCTCTTGCCTCCACTTCTATATACAGGGCTGCCGTCAAGGAGTGACAGCCCATAATATGTTCAAGGGGCCCTGTGGTTCCTGGGTGGCCTTAGCCTTTGCCAACCCCTGAGCACACTGTCTAAATGCTAAAGAGGAAATGGCCACCCAGAACTAGCCTACTGGTATACCAAGCAATTTACCGGTGCGCTGCAGCATCTGGGGACAGTCAGAGAACTCTGGGGCCATTTTGGTGCTGGATACCTCCAGAAGGTTTCTGATAGACTGTGGGCCCTATTACATTCTTCGCGCACAATTGTGCGCGCACGCAAAAATGCATTACCGCGAGGGGCAAAACCCTTTGAGCAGAACGTCGTATTACCACATTCGCGCACAAAATGCACGTTAACGTCTAACGCGAGTGACCCTGCGCGAACCATTTGCGAGCGCAATTTAGTGCGCGCATCCTATATTTAACATTGTGAGCGCAAATGCGTTTGTGCGCTGGTGCGCGCGTGGTATTACAATCTTAGCGCAAAATATAACGGACAATGTTTGCGCGCATAATTTTTTACGTCTTTGAAAAGCTGGTGGTAACGGCAAATTGTAACAACCTGACCGTACCAAACGGCGGATTCACAACGGAGAACGTCGATGTGCACGGTTTGTTTACTAGAGCCGTCAAAAATTACGGCCACTACCTTGTCTTCCGTCAGAACGTACGTCTGTTGTGCGCAGTCTGCACAAAAATGACGGACTCGCGTTAAAAATGACGGACTTTGACGGACTCGCGTTAAAAATTACATTGCGCTCACTGATTTCTGCGCGCAAACGGTGCTGCGCGTCGGTTTTACGAGCGCAATTTCCCAACGGATGAAAAAATGCGCGAGGAATGTAATTCCAGCGGTGATTTTTGTGTGTTAACGCTTAGTGCAAAAAAACACGCGTTTAGCGTGCGTTTTTGCGTTAAAGTAATAGGCCCTGTATATGTACATGTGTGTCCAAATGTGCTCTCAAATTACGTGAAGCCATGGGGGCATTATTGGCTTGATCCTATTCCAAGCCTCCTCTGGCCAATTTGGAGATGTACTATAAAGAACTGGAGTCCAACAACCGGAAGCTTATGAAGCGAATATTGGGTGCACAGGACTTGTAGCTATAGAGGAACAGCACTAGGAATGGCGGCTTCCCTTTGACAGGCGGTCTGTCTGTGGCACGAGCAGGTAATGCAACATCAATGGGCATCACCACAACAGAGACTCAAT
This sequence comes from Leptobrachium leishanense, assembly GCA_009667805.1. Classification (NCBI taxonomy): domain Eukaryota; kingdom Metazoa; phylum Chordata; class Amphibia; order Anura; family Megophryidae; genus Leptobrachium; species Leptobrachium leishanense. Next base: position 64,814,593 of record CM019063.1, read on the forward strand.
GGGAGTGGTAAGAATTAATAAGAGGCACGATGGGGGTGAGAACAATGTGGGAAAAGTACAATGTGGTTGGCTGGGTGAGGCAGGAGCACAATGTGGTTGGATGGATGGGGCAAAAGCACAATGTAGTGGGAGGGGTGAGGAAGAGGTATAGTGTGAGGGAAGGATGTTTTCAGAGGTACAACTGGGGTGAAAATGAGGTAAGGTGGGCACAATTAGGATAAGATGAGTGGGCCATGACACAGCTTATCCAACATAGCCTTTCATAACACGCCAATATACATCAAAATACTTTCACCTCAACGGTAGACATGTGCATTCGTTTTAGTACTAAAACGATTTAGTCCGAATTTTGGGATGATTTAGTTTTTGTATGACTCAAGAGATACGAAACTGCTCAGTACAAAAAAACGAAAGAAACTAAAATAAAATGCACTACATTTTAGTTTCAGTCCTTTTTGTGATATTACATTGATGAGTGAAGGAGACCAGTAATGAAGCGCAACATCGCAAAGCTAAAGAAAAGGTTTGTATGCGTAATCCTTCCCGACCCCTACCCAAAAATCTGACAGTGATAGAGCTCCAGAATACTCACTCGCAGCACAGACAGCCAGCACAGGAGAGGAAACCTTTACTTAACCCTTGCATGTCTATGAGGCAGACAAAATGATAAAAGCAGCTGGAGAAGGAAACCATTCAAATAAATCACACTGAAAGCTAATGACAGAGGAGGGCTGGATAGTAAAAACCCCTTATAACAAGCAGCGCTGGGAGAAGACAGGGACTTTATAAAACGTGTGTTATCTCCCCTCCCGCTCTGCATAATAGGGGCTTAGGTCTGATACATTTTATATTATCCAGGAGCACTATCCCCCTTTCCTCATCTATAATACACGTTTTATATAAAGTCCCTCTCCTCTCCCAGTGCTGCTTGTTAAAGTTTTTTTTTACGTCTGATACATTTAGTATCCAGCTCTCACAGTTACTCTGTCATTATGAGCCTTCAGTGTGATTTATGTGAATGTTTTCCCTAGATTTAAAGTGCTTTATTTTATTATAAATATAAATTTGCACCAGTCATCTCTTCTCTGAGCTTTCAGACCGATTTACGTTAACATTTTCCCTCTCCCCTGCTTTTAAATTCCTGTGTCTCCCCCACAGCGATACAAAGTTTAAGTAAACGTTCCCTCTCCTGTGCTGGATAAGCATTGCATTCCGAAGTTCTGCACCCTCCACATGCCAATGAAGTAGGATGTTCTATACAGAGAGGGGTATTAATTAATGCAGGAGGATGTTCTATACATTATACAGAGAGGGGTATTAATACAGGTGGATGTTGTATACATTATACAGAGAGGGGTATTAATTAATGCAGGAGGATGTTATCTACATTATACAGAGAGGGGTATTAATTAATGCAGGAGGATGTTCTATACATTATACAGAGAGGAGCCTTTTTTTAGCCCTTTAAATCCAGTGGCTGTGAGCGCTGAGATCGGCTGCTTGTTATATTATCTCTCAGTACAATATATCAGGCTCAGCTGTTACAGTAACTAACTGTAACAACGCTCAGAGTTTCAGTAAAACAAGGAAATAATATTGTTCTAACCTCTTATATATGGAAATATTATTTACTAGTTTTTACTGAAACTGTGAGCACTGTGATGAGCAGTAGTCAGTTACTGTATCCCCTAACGATATGGATGTGCCTACCTCACAAAATACTTGTACATCTCATAGATTGTACGTTCCCTTGGGATCAGGGTCCCCGTGAATCAGGTCACCATCCATGTGTGGTATTCCAATTATTATTATTATTATTATTTATTTATAAAGCGCCAGCATATTCCGCAGCGCTGTACAATAAGCACAGTATAGACAGGGTTACAATACATTGAACAACATTTGAAAACAGTACAGGAGGAGAAGAGGGCCCTATTCCCGTAGGAACTCACAATCTGGGAGGGTTGGGGTTGGAAACAGGAGGAGAGGACTGTAAGGTGAGAGTGATTGATGGTTGCGTCAGTGAGTTGGGTGGTAGGCTTCCCTAAATAGGAATGTTTTCAGGGAGCGTTTGAAGGAAGAGAAGTTAGGGGAAAGTCTGACAGTACGAGGGAGAGCGTTCCAGAGAGTGGGGGCTGCGCGTGAGAAATCCTGCAGTCTATCATGGGAAGAGGTGATGCGGGGAGAAGCTAGGCGCAGGTCACTGTTTGACCTTAGGGAGCGGGCTGGGGTGTATTTGGTGATTAGTGAGGACAGGTAGTGGGGAGCTGAGTTAGTGAGGCTTTTGTAGGTAAGGATAAGGATTTTGAACTTAATTCTGCAGTGGATGGGGAGCCAGTGAAGGGACTCGCAGAGGGGAGCGGCAGAGACAGAGCGGCGGGTGAGGTGAATTAGCCTGGCGGAGGCGTTCAGGATGGATTGTAGGGGGGAGAGGTGGGACAGAGGGAGGCCAGATAAGAGATTATTGCAATAGTCGAGTCGGGAGATTACCAGGGCGTGTATGAGTTGTTTTGTGGCGACAGCGGTAAGAAATGGCCGAATTCTGTAAATATTACGCAGTTGGTATCGGCAGGAGGAGGAAAGAGACTTGATGTGGGGGATGAAGGAAAGAGCAGAGTCAAGTGTAACTCCAAGACAGCGAACTTGGTTTGATGGGGAGATGGTGATACCCTCCACCGTGATCGAGAAGTCAGGAGGTGGGGCGGCATTAGAGGGAGGAATAAGTAGGAGCTCAGTCTTTGACATGTTGATCTTTAGGTGGTGGGAGGCCATCCAGGAGGAGATGCCAGATAAACAGTCACTGACTTTTGAGAGGACAGGGGGAGAGAGATCAGGGGTAGAGAGGTAGATCTGAGTGTCATCAGCGTAGAGGTGGTAATTAAAGCCAAAGCTGTTGATGATTTTGCCCAGGGAGGAGGTGTAGATGGAAAAGAGCAGAGGACCAAGGACAGAGCCTTGAGGTACACCAACAGATAGAGGCAATGAAGAGGAGGAGTTACCAGCAAAGGACACACAGAAGGACCTGTTGGATAAATAGGAGTCAATCCAAGCAAGTGCAGTGTCACCGAGACCCAGAGAGTTGAGGGTCTGTAGAAGGAGGGGGTGGTCAACAGTGTCAAAAGCAGCCGAGAGGTCAAGCAGGATGAGAATAGAATAGTGGCCGTGTTTTTTAGCAGTTAGGAGGTCGTTGGTGACTTTGGTGAGGGCAGTTTCAGTTGAGTGTAGGGGACGGAAGCCAGATTGCAGGGGGTCAAGTAGGGAATTGGAGGACAGGAAGATGGAGAGGCGGTTGAAGACTAGTTTTTCTAAGAGCTTAGAGGTAAAGGGAAGCAGGATACAGGACGGTAGTTGGATGGAGAGTTGGGATCTAGGGATGGTTTCTTTAGTAAAGGGGTAACTAGCGCGTGTTTGAAGGCGGATGGAAAGGAGCCAGTGGAGAGAGATAGGTTGAAGATGTGTGTGAGAGCAGGGGTGAGGGAGGAGGAGAGGGGAGGAATTAGATGTGAGGGAATGGGGTCGAGCGGGCACGTGGTGAGATGTGAGGAGGACAATAAGGAATTGACTTCCTCCTCAGTGGCTGGGAGGAAGCGGCAGAGGGTGGCAGATGGGACCTGTGGGAGTGGAGGTGGCAGATAACTATCTTGTGTTGGGATGTTGCTTCTGATAGTTAAAGTTTTACTGAGGAAGTAGTCTGCCAGCTCTTGAGCGCTGAAGGCAGCTGAGGGGGGAGGTGCAGGTGGGTAGAGGAGGGTGTTGAAGGTGACCAGAGCCGTTTAGGGTTGGAAGACAGCGTAGATATAAGAGATGAGAAGAAGGATTGTTTGGCCAAGTGGAGGGCAGAGGTGTATGACCGGAGAATAAACTTGAAGTGAACAAAATCAGCTTCAGAGCGGGATTTCCTCCAGGCACGCTCTGCAGTGCGGGAGCATCTTTGCAGGTAGCGAGTCTGGAGGGTGTGCCAGGGCTGAAGCTGGCGGCGTGGGGCCTTACAGAGTCGAAGAGGAGCAAGAGTGTCTAGAGCAGAGATAAGCGTAGTGTTGTAGTGATTAGTGGCAGCATCAGGGCAGGTGAAGGATGAGGTATGAGGGAGGTGGTGAAGTAGGTTGGAGAATTGATGGGGGTCCACAGCCTGTAGATTTCTGCGAGTGTGTGTGCGGGGTGGGGGAGCAGGGTGTTTAGGAAGTCCAGATAGGTTGAAAGAGAGAAGGTGGTGGTCAGAGATGGGGAAAGGGCGACAGTTGAACTCAGAATGGAGCAGAGGTTGGAAAAGACAAGGTCAATAGCGTGACCATCGCGGTGGTAGGGAGGAGGGAGGATTGTGTGAGTCCAAGGGAGGACGTGAGTGAAAGAAGTTTGGAGGCAGCAGGGGCGGAAGGATCGTCAATGGGAATGTTGAAGTCCCCGAGAACTAGGCATGGAAGATTAGAAGACAGAAAGTGAGAGAGCCAGGTAGCAAAGTGGTCAAAGAACTGGGAGGTTGGTCCCGGTGGGCGGTAGATGACTGCCACCCTGAGGGCAGAGGAGAGAACAGGCGGATGCAGTGTGTCTCGAAGGAGGAGAAGGAGAGGGATGGGGTGGAGGGAGATGCTGGTAGGTGCAGGTGGGAGAGAGCAGGATTCCGACCCCGCCACCATTCTCTCACCCGGTCTTGGGGTATGACTCAAGTGTAGACCGCCATGTGAGAGAGCAGCAACGGAGGCCGTGTCAGAGGAGTTAGCCAGGTTTCAGTTAAAGCTAGGAGGTTGAAGGAGTTTGAAAGGAGAGGTCATGGACGGCTGTGAGTTTGTTGCACACAGAGCGAGCGTTCCAGAGGGCGCAGGAGAAAGAGGACAGGCGCTGTATCAACCCCTTGTACACTGATCTTATAAAGTGCTGCGTAATATGTGGTGCTATATAAATAAAGGGTAATAATAATAATATATTATGAGGAAAAGTTTACTTCAGATGTACTCCACCATATATTAAATAAACAACCTCTTTCCCTTGGAAATATTTGTGGACAATGTGATATCTCATGGATTACTACGCAACAGATATCCAAACTCACAAGTAATGCCTGGGTTATTGAATGGGAATAAAAAAATATGACAGAAACACAGACTCTGTGGGGAAACTAAAACTGGAGTATTAGCATAAATTATTAGTAACTGAATTGACAAGCTGTCACTAATGAGAAGAATGAAACATGTTTAAAGCCGAATAAAGATGACCCATACAATGGCTGTGCTCAGAATACATAATTACAAGTGGTGATATGGAGTTCTAGATCCATTGGCTCAAGCCATTGATTTTCGTTCATTTATTGAAACAACGATTCCGGCGCGCCTATTGTTCTGTCAGACGAGCCGATGAAATTGAACAGTCTGTCCCATGCTGGGGTAAACACTAATGCTGGCACGTAGGTTAATATTGTTTACGGTTTTGCTGAATAACCATATTGATTCACACAATTTTGTTACACAATGCAATTCACAAACAAAGTTTTGTCGAAGTTCGACACAGAAAGGAAAGTTCAGTCTAAGCGATTAGCACAGGCACACAGAGAACGCGATTATCTCAGGGGAAGATTGAATTCTGTTTGTTTTCAAAGTCGCACTGTTACATCAAGATTGATTATTTTATAAAGTTTATATTTCCCAGTGCAAAGTAAAATAGGCGTCGTACATTGCTGAAAAGTTGACGGTGTTGAAGTTTAAAGGATGTTTGGGTGTATTGGCACGGAAATAAACCCTGGAGCCAATGACTAAAAGTGCAGCCTAGATATGTCTAGTGCAGTGTTCTATGGATTAACTCCCTAATCACCAGTGTTAATTTTGTCTACTAATAATTTTCGTCAAAGTCTAAGGCTAGGGTCAGAGTGGGGCAGTCGGAACGCGCGTGCAGGCGCACTAAATCACGGCGGCAGTAGCAGCACATAACGGCCAATGACGGCCAATATACGCAGTACGTGCGTACAAAAGTGCGCCGACACCACGCAACCGGCAAATGAACGCATTTTTCTCAGAACGTGAAACCGCTGCTACAGACGTACAGAGTGCGCTGCGGCCGCATAGCGGCGTGTGTGCGTGATTAGGAGACGTCAGACGCTGCTAGTGTGCGGCCTACATAACGTTCAAACAGCCGGATTTCCCTAGAATTGCGTTGGTGAGTACCTGCGACTGTGCGACTGTGGTCGTCTGACCACTTAAGCGTATTCCGTGAAAAAATGCGTGCGCACGCATCGACGTACATTTTGACGGTGGCCGCAGAAAATGCGCTCATCTGTCCCTAGCCTTAGTCAACTAAATTATTATTATTTTTTTTATAAAGTATTTTTCCAGGAAGGATACATTGAGATTTCTCTTGTTTTCAAGTATGTCCTGTGTGGCGAGTATGTACCATTAGGTGTCTTGCCCAAGGACACTTACTGGAGAGGTGCTCTTGCTTGGATCAAACCTGTGTCTCCACAGTCTCTCCACTCTAAAACTAAATAATAACATAAGGATTTCTTCAGAGAGAGCTGATCTGGCCCCGAAATGTCACCGAACAGGGAATTTCCCAGAATGGTGACATTTTGGGAACATTCATCTATTCAGAGAGCAAGCAGTTCGCCAAATTTTGGTGAACTGCCAGCAAGTATGGTGCTGTTCGAAGGCAGTGAAATCCCCATACAGAAGCAATGGTTAATCTATTCAGAAACTGTCACAGGGCCTCCAAGCAGGAGCTGAGGAGGGCCCTTTATAGCGAGTGTCTTTCAGCCCTTTAGGTAGGTTTGCGGTTTGCTGCATTATGCAGAACTCGGCACACAATCTACACAGAAACAGAACAGGAGACGATAGAACAGGAATACAGACATAAGAGGAGACCCTGCACTGAGGGGGAAGATCCTTGAGTGGTCTTCTGAATCTATTCAGAGTACGGGGTAGGGGGTAAACACTAGAATAACGATAGGAGTATGCAAGAGACCACAATTCAAAAAAGCTCAGCAAAAACACAGAACCCTAAACAATAAGGAGGTCCTTTAGCTGGCCCCTTATGCAAAGTAAACTATGATGCTGGGCAATTACACACTGAGTCAGCAACAGGACTGGTACATAGACAGACTGGGTCAGCAACAAGAGTGGTTCAGCAACAAGAGTGTCAGTAACAGGAGATCATAAATACAGGTTCCAGGGAGCAGGCAAGAATGGTCAAGAAGCATAAGCAAAAGTCAAACACAGGTTAGTATAATACACGGCACAGAGTACAGGGAGCAGACAAGAGAATAATTCAGAAACATAAGCCAAAGTCATACACAGGTTAGTATAATACACGGCACAGGGTACAGGGAGTAGACAAGAGAATAATCCAGATACATAAGCCAAAGTCAAACACAGGATCTCAGAATCAAAACACAAATGCAGGTACTCAGTAGGAAAATCTATCCTGGACCAAAAATCTGAGGTACTGCTGGCCATGTATATAGGGCTGGGCAGGTCATGTGACCACAGGCCAAAACAGCCACAGAGACTCCAGGGGCTGAGAGCCTGAACAGATTAACCCCGAAACCCACAAGGGCTGACGATAATGCTCTCACCACCACGGGACACGGCAGAAACTGGTGGAAACGTGACAGAGACACTGAACAGCAGTGAAAAGTTGCCAAAGTGCCCTGCTGTTCAGTGGTTTCATTCGGCTGGTTTATTCAGGTGAATTCCATAGGCTTCAATGTTAAAAATGTCCCCGATTTTATCTAATATCTAATAAACCGTTTGTTATTTTAATCTGCAGTAAAAAGTCTATTTATAATTTTTTTTAGGATCTTTTAGACATTTTTCGGGATTTTTTGGGCAAATTTTTTTTTTCTGTTTTTTTTTTTAAGCTAGCGGTTTTTCTTTTTTCTGTAACAGACCTTTTAAGTATCATTCATAGGATCTTAAATGTAAATTCCAGGCATTTCTGTTCAGTAGTTTTTCTGCAAACAGTGTTTCAATTTTGACACTTTCAATCGTATTTTTATTTTTTTTACCCCAATTGCCATTTTGTCGGGTTTTTCCGGCGACTGGTCTGCACTGTGATCAGCGGCTCGTCAGCTTTTTCTGATGTGTTCAGCGTGTTTTTTGCAGTGGTTCCTGTAGGTTTTTGGTGAGTGTTCGGTGGGTTTCCTTCCATTCTGGGGATCCTGTAGTGAATGCTGAATTTTGATTCCCCGAAGTGCGGGGTTCTGTGGGGAATGAGAGAGCACCGAAATGTCAGCGACATTTCAGTGCTCTCTGAATAACCCCCTAAATTATGTAGAATAAAACTATGAGGAAAATCCATGGACATTTCATGCAACTAAAACTAGGCTAAAATGTTAGGGAGGGGCTATTTGAGAAGAGATAATCATTGCTAATTTCAAGTAAGAGAGAAATTATGAATTTTCTATATTCAGATATGATGTTACTCCAGGAGCATAGAATGAGTGCGGAAATTCTACAGAAATGCTTAAATAACGCATAATACACTTTAAAAACACTCGATTTTACATTTTAGTTACTAAATCTATTCTAGATTCGTTCGGCTAACATCTAAAACTAGACTAAAAGTAAAACAATTCAGACGGCTAAAATATGACTAAAAATAGATGGCGTTTTAGTCAAAAGACTATGACTCAAACTAAAATAAGTTGTCAAAATTAACTTTGCTAATCACAATTCTGTTTGCGACTCGGATTCAATAAGTTGTTAAAAAAATAAGCACAGTGCTTGAGTCGTTATGCAAGTCTGCTCAATCGCTGTGCTTAATGACAACATTGGAATAAGGCCCATGGTGTATGTTCAGTTGAAATTAAAGTTTTATAAAATATCCCATTTTCTCATACAATCTATGTCCATATTGTAACGTTGGGGGCTTCCAGCCTTTCCGGTGTGCTTGACGGCAGCATGTCTGATGCTGCTCGCTCACCAACGCCCGGTTTAAATTGAAACAGGCAGGGAGGTGGCTGCATGAGGTGCGGCTTGAGAGGGGGGCGCGGTCTGGTGAAGGTCTTTTAAAAACCAACAGTTCCTTCTAAGCAGTGCCAGATCATGGTTATCCATACCTGAGCTCCTTGTACCTGAATTCTCTCGTGATTTAACCTGTTATTGACCTCTGCTTGTTTTCTGACTATTCTGCCTTCCATTGCCCTAGACTATTTCCTTGTACTACGCTTCTGCACTGATATCGACCCGGCTATTCCATTTCACTATTCTATACTCTGTATTCCTGATTCTGGCTCGTCTGACTACCCCCGTGTTGCTGACCTGGTTTTGTATTATGACATTGTCTTTGATTAACTCTTTCTGTCTAGCTAGTATACATATACCTGGCCAATTTTTAAGGACCAGACAGTTAGGGATTCCTTTACGGCTACCCCGTTGGTAGTTTTTGGCTCTGTGGAGTGTTGGGCTTTAAGGACTGCATGGTGGGATCCGGGAACCGTGACACATATATGATATACACCTGACACATTGGCAGAATATTCTTGGTATCATCTGAATTTTGAAAGGCTTATTCTCTGGTAGACATTCTAGGCACAGATTATTTGCCATATTACCTTATTATTAAAGGTAATAAGTTTTGTTGTACTGTTAAGAATTAGTATTTTGGTTTTATTTTGCACTTTAATGCCCATCGGATCATAGTAGGAGGCATGCAACTTTTCCCATAATGAAGGGCGTTTATTGAGCTAAGTTGTCCATGGATGTCTTTGGAGACGACTGGTCTGATGGCTTTGGAATTTCTCTAATTAACATCTAATCAATCAACTAACACAGCTATTTAAATCACTAGGCAATTTAATCTGGTACGCATTGTCCTCAAAACCAGACCTGTCAGTGTTCCTCATGGATTCAAGTTGAGTAACAAAGCTGATGAGTATTGTTGTTAAGAAACGCGTATGCCAAGAGCCGCTGGGAAAATGAAGTTACGGCATTTTAACAAAGTTCTGACAGACGTGATGAGTGAATCGTAGATGTTATACCAAATCAATAGTTAGACCTGCAGTTTCTGGAAGTATTCTAACATCCAGCCAATTTCCATCTGGATGAGAAAAGTGGAGAACAATGAGTATGAGCAGCAGCACTTATAGCCTGCTCTTTGGTGAGTCCCCGCTCAGGTCTCATGAAGTTGAAGCTCGATGGCACCATTACAGAGAAGACATTACCATATGCAAATCAGTCTGTTATCACCCAGAAAGGGCGGCAGGTACGGAAATGTCAAAGACGTCTCCTCTGCTCTAGAGGTACAGCAACTTGCAATGTGTCAGGGTTCACGTCGGACCCTGCAGACGACCAGACGAGGCTACCCTTTCAGGTAGTGAGAAGCAAGGGGGGGTGTTTGTGAGGGTCCTGAGAATGAGCAACAGCACAATGGCCTGCTCTACGGTGGGTGCCCGCTCAGGTCTCACAAACAAGGTTTTAGCTTGCTTGTGCCATTACAGGGATGAATTTTCCATATGCAAATCAGCCTGCTCTCACCCAGAAAGGGTGGCCAGTGCTGATCGCCAAGGACGCCATCCCTGCACGAGCGGTGCAGCAACCCTCGACGATCATTTCGGCCTTCTTGGGCCTCGTCAGGAGGGTATAGCTGACACCCCTCTAGGCACATCAAGCAAGGGGCCCACGTCTGGATGACCCTTTACAATTATAGTGAGAAACAAGAGGGGTGTTTGTGAGGGTCCTGAGAACAAGCAACAGCACAATGGCCTGCTCTACGGTGGGTGCCCGCTCAGGTCTCACAAACAAGGTTTTAGCTTGCTTGTGCCATTACAGGGATGAATTTTCCATATGCAAATCAGCCTGCTCTCACCCAGAAAGGGTGGCCAGTGCTGATTGCCAAGGACGTCATCCCTGCACGAGAGGTGCAGCAACCCCGACGATCGTTTCGGCCTTCTTGGGCCTTGTCAGGAGGGTATAGCTGACACCCCTCTAGGCACATCAAGCAAGGGGTCCACGTCTGGATGACCCTTTACAATTATAGTGAGAAACAAGAGGGGTGTTTGTGAGGGTCCTGAGAACGAGCAACAGCACAATGGCCTGCTCTACGGTGGGTGCCCGCTCAGGTCTCACAAACAAGGTTTTAGCTTGCTTGTGCCATTACAGGGATGTGAGACCTGAGCGGGCACCCACCGTAGAGCAGGCCATTGTGCTGTTGCTCGTTCTCAGGACCCTCACAAACACCCCTCTTGTTTCTCACTATAATTGTAAAGGGTCATCCAGACGTGGACCCCTTGCTTGATGTGCCTAGAGGGGTGTCAGCTATACCCTCCTGACGAGGCCCAAGAAGGCCGAAATGATCGTCGGTTGTTGCTGCACCTCTCGTGCAGGGATGACGTCCTTGGCAATCAGCACTGGCCACCCTTTCTGGGTGAGAGCAGGCTGATTTGCATATGGAAAATTCATCCCTGTAATGGCGCAAGCAAGCTAAAACCTTGTTTGTGAGACCTGAGCGGGCACCCACCGTAGAGCAGGCCATTGTGCTGTTGCTCGTTCTCAGGACCCTCACAAACACCCCTCTTGTTTCTTACCCTTTCAGGTACCCTTCCTGGACTTGAACCCTGGTCTCCAGCATAGTAAATGGCTTCTCTCTCATGTCATCCAAGGGAGCTAATCATTCTTCTGCTATTCCGTTGGGCCCTGACTCTTCCATGGACTCTAGTGATACATTGGTCCTGGACTCCCACCTGCAGTCTGTGGACTAATCACCACACCAAACTGATGGCACTTCTCTGCCTATGTAATCCAGCCTCCCCCAGACCACTTTATTCTGTTGTCTGCGTACACAAAGTGCATGGTGACTTACCTGTTTTGGTCTTGGATTTGCAGTTCTGGACTTGACACCTGCCTAGCGTTAATGCCGGCAGGGTGTATTAGTACAACCCGAATTCTGGTTGCTGCTGCCGTCCCCTCCTCCAGCCCGCCTTCACAGCTAACGCGCGTCCTTGGCTGCAGGTGGACGGCCTGAGTTCAGGCCATCCCTCGGCAACCAATGATGAGCGCCGCATGCCAGCTTGTGGGCAGGCTTGTCACAGCCCATAGACAGCAGTGGGATGTGCTGTGCCACCCCGTGGCATTCAGCCCTACTCATGTTGGTATGCCCCATGCAGAGGCGTAGCAAGGTCATGAGGCGCCCGGGGGCAAGTCCTCCCCTAGTGCCCCCTTTGCCCTGTTCATTCTCCCCTCCATGATGGCCGCTCTTCCTGTTCACCCCCCCTTCTGCATGCTTCTTCTCATGGTTCATACCCCCTCCATTCTCAATGCCCCCTCTCCCTGGACAGTCCCAGCCATGAGGGGGATTGCCCTGGATCCAGCAAAGATCGATTCTTTCCTCCCATGCGGCTGTACAACGCTGGGAGGAAGTGATATATTGCACAATCACTATCATATATTGCACAAAGAAGCACTGAGAGGGAGGAAGCAGCACCGGTGCCCTTAACCCTTTCACTGCTGAGCACACCCCTGTGTGCTGAGCTCATTTTGAGCTCATCATGTTTAAACGTGATTTGAAGTCATGCTTTATTGTACGACCTAGACACATTATATATCCTTATTTTCAGCAGACTCGACAGATTCAAAGTATATCAATATTATATGTATACGCGATGTCATGCCAGAATGCTATAACAAAACATGGGACCCGCCGCCCCATGGGACGGTTGTGACCTGCCGCTCCGGGGACAAAACGCTCACGGTTGCCGGTTCTTGAATACCCAGCCGCCGAGCGTTTCTGTCCCAGAGCTGCAGTGCTGGGAGGAAGTGGTCATATGACATCACTTCCTTCCAGCGCTCCACCATGCTGCAGCAGTGTGCTGCAGATTCCGGGATGGAGGTGTTTTGCCGCCAGCACCCAGCCACAAGCTGCCACCACCAGCAAAAAGAGGGGGTTAAATTCAATGGAAAGAGTGGGGGTTAAATTAAATGAAAAGAGTGTGGGTAAATTAAATGAAGAGTGGGGGTTAAATTAAATGAAATAGAGGTGGGGTAGAAATTAAATGAAAAGAGTGGGGGGTCAAATTAAATGAAGAATGGGGTGGAAGAAATTAAATGAAGAGTGGGGATTAAATTAAATGAGTGGGGGTAGAAACATAGAAAAATGTCGGCAGATAAGAACCTTTCGGCCCATCTAGTCTGCCCAATTACATGGATACTTTACCTGGATTTATCTTTTGTTTAGGATAGCCTTATGCCTATCCCATGCCTGTTTAAATTCAATTACTGTTTTGGCCTCTACCACTTCTACTGGAAGACTGTTCCATGTATCCACCACCCTCTCAGTAAAATAATGCTTCCTGATGTTACTTTTAAACCTTTGCCCCTTTAATCTAAGACTATGTCCTCTTGTTTTGCTACTTTGTTTCCTTTTAAATATACTCCCTTCCTCTACCTTGTGGATTCCCTTTACGTATTTAAATGTTTCTATCATATCTCCTCTGTCTTGTCTTTTTTCCAAGCTGTACATGTTAAGATCATTAAGCCTTTCCTGGTAACTTTTCTCCTTCAAGCCGTACACCATTTTAGTAGCCCTTCTCTGAACTCTCTCTAAGATGTCTATATCCTTCTGGAGATACGGTCTCCAGTACTGCACACAGTACTCCAAGTGAGGTCTCACCAGTGCTCTGTACAGTGGCATGAGCACTTCCATTTTCCTACTGCTAACACCTCTCCCTACACAACCAAGCATTCTGCCAGCATTTCCTGCTGCTCTATTACATTGACTACTTACCCTTAGATCCTCTGAAATAATAACCCCTAAATCCCAACCCTCAGATGCATCAAATATTCTATATTCAGCCCTGCGGGTTTTTACGTCCCAGGTGCATTATCTTGCACTTATCCACATTAAAACTCAATTGTCACAGCTCCGACCATTTTTTTAGTTTACCTAAATCATTTGTCATTTGGCTGATCCCTCCAGGAACGTCAACCCTGTTGCAAATCTTTGTGTCATCAGCAAAAAGACATACAGTGGCAAGAAAAAGTATGTGAACCCTTTGGAATTACGTGGAGTTTTTGCATGAATTGGTCATAAAATGTGCTCTGATCTTCATCTAAGTCACAACAATTTGAAAAACACAGTCTGCTTAAAATAATACAACACAAACATTATATGTTTTCATGTGTTTATTGAACAGAACATGTAAACATTCACAGTGCAGGGTGGAAAAAGTATGTGAACCTTTGGACTTAATAACTGATTGACCCTCCTTTGGCAGCAATAACCTCAACCAAACGTTTCCTGTAGTTGCAGATCAGACCTGCACAACGATCTGGAGTAATTTTGGACCACTCCTCTTCACAAAACTGTTTCAGTGTAGCAATATTCTTGGGATGTCTGGTGTGAATCGCTCTCTTAAGGTCATGCCACAGCATTTCAATCGGGTTGAGGTCAGGACTCTGACTGGGCCACTCCAGAAGGCGTATTTTGTTTTGTTGAAGCCATTCTTTTGTTGAATTACTTGTATGCTTTGGGTCATTGTCCTGTTGCATCACCCATCCTCTGCGGCTCTTCAGTTGGCGGACAGATGGTCTTACGTTTTCCTGCAAAATGTCTTGATAAACTCTGGAATTCATTTTTCCATCAATGACAACAATCCGTCCAGGCCCTGAGGCAGCAAAGCAGCCCCAAACCATGATGCTCCCTCTGCCATGTTTTACAGTGGGGATGAGGTTTTGATGTTGGTGTGCTGTGCCTTTTTTTCTCCACACATAGTGTTGTGTGTTTTTTCCAAACAGCTAAATTTTGGTTTCATCTGTCCACAGAATATTTTGCCAGTAGTGCTGTGGAACATCCAGGTGCTCTTTTGCAAACTTCAAACGTGCTGCAATATTCTTTTTGGACAGCAATGGCTTCCTCCATGGTGTCCTCCCATGTACTCCATTCTTGTTTAATGTTTTCCTTATTGTAGATGTGTCAACGAAAATGTTAGCATGTGCCAGAGATTTCTGTAAGTCTTTAGCTGACACTCTAGGATTCTTCTTTACCTCATTAAGCATTCTGCGCTGTGCTCTTGCAGTCATCTTTACAGGACGACCACGCCTAGGGAGAGTAGCAACAGTGCTGAACTTTCTCCATTTGTAGAAAGTCTGTCTTAGCGTGGACACATGAACATCAAGGCTTTTGGAGATACTTTTGTAACCCTTTCCAGCTTCATGCAAGTCAACAATTCTTGATCGTAGGTCTTCTGAGAGCTCTTTACTGTGAGGCATGGTTCACATCAGGCAGTGCTTCTTGAAACCAGTAAACCCAAAACTGGTGTGTGTTTTTAAAGGGCAGGACAGCTTTCAGCAACACATCCAATAATATCACACTGATTGGACTCAAGGTTGGCTCACTCCTGGCTCCAATTAGCTCTTAGAGAAGTCATTAGGCTAGGGGTTCACATACTTTTCCCACCCTGCACTGTGAATGTTTACATGTTATGTTCAATAAACACATAAAAACATATAATGTTTGTGTTGTATTATTTTAAGCAGGCTGTGTTTTTCAAATTGTTGTGACTTAGATAAAGATCAGAGCACATTTTATGACCAATTCATGCAAAACTCCACGTAATCCCAAAGGGTTCACATACTTTTTCTTGCCACTGTACTTTACCATTAATACCTTCTGCAATATCACTAATAAAAATATTAAAGAGAATGGGTCCAAGTACTGACCCCTGAGGTACCCCACTGGTAACAAGACCTTGCGCCGAATAAACTCCATTTACCACAACCCTCTGCTGCCTGTCACTCAACCACTGCCTAATCCATTCAACAATATTGGAATCCAAGCTCAAAGATTGCAATTTGCAATAGAAATTAAATGAGTGGGGGTAGAAATTAAATGAAGAGTGGGCTTTAATTTAAATGAAAAGAGTGGGGGTAGAAATTAAATGAAAAGAGTGGGGGTTGGGGGTTAAATTAAATGAAGAGAGTGGGGGTTGGGGGTTAAATTAAATGAAAAGAGTGGGGGTTAGGAATTGAAAAGAGAGGAGTTAAATTAAATGAAAAGACTGGGGGGTTGAAATTAAATGAGTGGGGAGGGTTAATGAATTGAAAAGATGTGGAAGGGTTACGAATTGAAAAGAGTGGGGGGTTTAAATTAAATGAAAAGAGGTGGGGGTTAATGAAATGAAAAGAGTGGTGCGTTTGGAATGAAATGAGTTTTATTGCTGTGCAGCTCTGATATACACTGATACACAGTGCACGTTTCTGTGGGTTTTATTGCTGTGCAGCTCTGTGATACGCTCATACACAGTGCATGTTTCTGTGGGTTTTATTGCTGTGCAGCTCTGTGATAAGCTCAAACACAGTGCACGTTTCTGTGGGTTTTATTGCTGTGCAGTTCTGTGATACACTCATACACAGTGCATGTTTCTGTGGGTTTTATTGCTGTGCAGCTCTGTGATACACTCAAAGTGCACGTTTCTGTGGATTTTATTGTTTAACCAATTAGAGCGGCTGTGATCCAGTATACTTGACATGCGTGGCTGATCTTTGTAAAAATGGTTGAATTTTTAAACATTTCATAATTTTATTTGATTATCTCAATAGATACAAAATTTGAAACGGTATACAAAATATACAAGTAGGCACTTGGTATCAACTTTTAATATCGAGAGGAAAAGGTGGAGCTCTAAGAGGAAAAGGTGGAGCCTAAAGAGGAAGGGCAGGGTTTAACCAGGAAGAGGTGTGACCTTGACAGGAAGGGGTGTGTCAAATTAAATTGGGAGGTGCACAAGTTTAGTCAGGCCTAGCGCAGCATAAAACCTAAATACACCACTGTTGTCAGGAATAGCTGGGTCGGTACACAGAGCAGGGTTGTCAGGAATAGCCAGGTTGGTACATAGCGCAGGGTTGTCAGGAATAGCCGGGTCGGTACACAGAGCAGGTTTGATATGAATAGCCATGGTCACATAGGGTTCTTTAAGGTTAGCCAAAGTCATGCACGTAAACCAAAATTGCAAGAGCACTGAGGGATATAGAACCACGTCAGAGCATTGAGTCTGCCTGAGAAGACTGACTATAAACCTGGCAGCTTTGCGTCATCATGCCGTGTCCCCAGTGGCGACTCTAGGAATAATATTTAGGGGGGGCACAGAAGATACCGCAGTCAAAACTGGGGGGGCACTAATAATTTTCACCACTAAATCATACCACTGAATAAAACTAAGGGCCCTATCATCTGGTGTGAACTAAAACACCATCACTAAAGGAAAAATTTAGTGCGAGTCGCTAAAACTTACAGGGTTATTCAGAGAGCGTGAAAAGCAGGAGAATGACTGGAGAATGACTGGAGAATGAAAAATTCTTGGTCAAAATAGCCAAACCAGAAAAATTCTCCCAGTCATCTCACTTTCCAAATCGGCTATTTTGACCTTGAATTTTCCATTCTCCAGTCATTCTCCTGCTTTTCACTGCTTTCTGAATAACCCTGTTAGTGCCTGACGACTTACTAACAGATCACCTTGTCTGCAGTAGTCCATGAACAAGATCATTTGGTGCACGCTAGGGAAACTCTAAGACCCGGGTTGAGACCCAGCGCTAATGCGGTTGTGTACAGGATAGAACTGTTTTTCTTTTCCATACCTATCCCCACCCTCACAAGCTTGAATATGAACACATCCAGTGAATAACCTCACACCCCTGCATTATTAAAATCCTCCACGGTGGCCGTATCATCCATGTCTTGAGGCACACATATATTAAGGCTGATGGGCATTGCATGATAAATGCCACCCAACAGCATGTAGAATCATTACACTGCATTTAACCCCTTAATGACCCCTGACGTACCCTGTACGTCCTGTCCTCGGGTCTCCCTTAGACCCGCGGACGTGCAGGGTACGTCAGCGGCGCCAAATCCCCCTCCCGCCCGATACTCACCTCCCTCGTCGGATCCCACGGCGATCTGGCAGGGAGGAAGCCTGCCCATGTGATTTACATGGGCAGGCGAGGCTGATGACGTCGCCACGCTGCGTGGTGACGTCATCAGAAGGTGCCCCCATGTGTTTCAATGGAGGGGAGGGGGGGGCTCCTTCGGAGCCCTCTATCTCCCCAACCATTGAAGCTAGGGAGATGCCGTTTGCCCCGCTGGAGAGGGGAGAGCCTCCCCTTTCCAGCGGTGTATGGCATTAACAGTTTCGCCGCCGGATCGCTTTTCGGCGCCAATTGGCGCCAAAACGCGATTCAAACCTGGAGGGGGGCTGACATCTTGGATGTCAGCCAAGCCTCCAGGTCCCCCCCCACCCACTGACAACCTCACCATATGTGTGAGGATGTCAGTGGGCCAGTTAACCCTCTAGCTGCCATGTAGAGATAAGGGGATCCTAAGGATCCCTTTATCTCCCGATCCATGGCAGCTGGATGGTCATATTTGCCATAATTTAAAAGGCCTGATTATGGCCTTTCAAATGATACCAAACATGACCAGGTTTGGTTTTAAAATTTTTTTTTAAAAAAAATTAAATAAAAAAAAAATTATTAAAAAATTAAATAAAATAAAAAAATGTTTTTTTTTTAAAAGTTTTTTTTGTCTGGGGGGAGTTTAATTAAATAGGACCTAGGCTGTCATCTAAAAATAATTAGCACAAAATGGTCAGAATGAGCGCAGCGCACATAGGTGAACTGTCTCAGCAGTGAAGGGGTTAAAAAGCAAACGCATGTTAAAATTGGGTATTTCTAGTCTCGGGACAAAATTTTGAACCTATTTAGCTGGGGTCCTTTTGGGTGGTTGTAGATTTTGGGGATTAAATTACGAAAAAGTGTGTTTTTACCATTTTTTTCCTCATATTTCATATTTTTTTTTATAGTAAATTATTCGATATGATGGAAATAATGGTATTTCTAGAAAGTCCATTTAATGGCGGGAAAAAGGGTGTATAATATGTGTGGGTCGAATAAACGAGTAAGAGGAAAAATTGTCCTAAACTCTAACAGCGCAGAAACGTAAAAACAGCAGCGGTCACTAAAAGACGGATTTGTGTAAAACCGCCCGGTCACTAAGGGGTTAATAGATCCAAAAGGAAGGCCAGGTGAGCGACAACAATTTCCCTGCTGCAGCATAGCAATAATACATGTTTCAGGGCAAGACTTATTCACGTGTCCCTTTAAACATGGTCCACACCCTAATAATCAACTGCTTCCATACAATGAATAACCCCCAGCATAAAATGTTTACAATTAGGCAATATATTAGAATTAGGATATATGTGCATAAAGGATACATTTATAATAGAGCTTACTGCAACAGCAGCGACATTGCTGACCATATCCATTACTATGGTGTATGGGGCCAAGAGAACACCTGTGCTGCATTCCTTTCAATTGCCTATTAATTTTGGACAAGGACCAGGTTTTTCTGTTTTTTTGGAGTTAGCACCAGGGTTGAGCAGTAGGTAAAATGTTGCAATTAGTGCACCTCAAAAAATTTAGCGCTGGCACCAAGTGATCTGTTAGCTGCAAAAGCGCTAGAGATCTCTAGCGCTCCTAGTGTTAAGTATAGGACGCGGAAAGTACATTAAGCTCGCGGTACAAATCGCTAATAGCAACGCGCTAAGTGATTTTTCCCGTTTGTATCGGGAGGCAAACAATCTGTTGGTCAGGCGCTAGACTCAATTAACCTGGCGCTAACACAAAACCACGCCGACGCAAGGGTTAGCTCACACCAGGTAATAGTGCCCTAAATAAGTATATATAAATAAGATTCCAAAACCCCAGAGTAATGTGATGCAATGATGCCTTTTTGTTGTACTAACCTGATACTTAAATTCAATATTTTATTCGCTGCAATTCGGCAGTTTTCGCTGAATGTCTGATAACTGCTTCAGCGACTCCACTTTTAGCAAATTACAGTGACCATTCGCTAAATAGGGAATTCACCTTATTTTCAGAAAAATAAATTCCCCGAAATGTGACGGAAAGCATAGGATCTAAAGATCATTAGACCCTTTAGATTGTAACTTCCATAATAACCCCTAAAATGCCATAAACCCAGAGAAATACAATAAAAATAATAAACAATGTGGCATTTAGCTACCCCTTAACCCGTAAAATGCCATTCATCAAGGGAAAACCTGAAATGAATACACTGAGGCATGTAGTTTACCCATCAACCCGTAAAATGCCATTAATCAAGGAAAAAACAAATGTATACTGTAAGGGATAAAGCCTGCCCATTAACCCTTAATATACAACTAAAACCAAGGCAAAAACTAACGTAATACACAATGTAGTGTATAGTCTGAACATTAACCATTTCACTGCTGATCCATTTCAACCCTGTGAAAATGTTTAAGTACACGTTTTTATTTAATGTTTTATGACTTATACTTCACACCGAATATGGTCATGTTGGGTATCATTGGAAAGGCCAGAATATGTCCTTTCAAATGACACCTAGGTCGTCCATATACGATGCATAGCGACGGAGATACGTTGGTCCGAAGAAGTGTGGGAAGCTGGATGCTGATTTTTGGTGGAGGGGCACATGGGGGGGGCAAGGAATAACCTAGGGGGGCAATTGCTTCCCCTTGCCCCCCTGTAGAGTCACCTATGCGTGCCCCTTCCTTTGGCCACCCACGTGACCGCTGCAGGCGTGCATATTACTCGGCCCCCAGCCAGCGAACAGAGAGGATGGCGCTGCCGGACGCCAGGTGACATCCTGGACGCTGGACTTGACAGTAAGTTTCTATACCTGATTTCCAGCCTAAAGATTCATTATATAAACTCATTAAGCGCTAGGCAATGGAGGTTGCCCTTAAAACCTCCAAAGTGGAGATAGTTTATTAGAAACATGTGCTGCTCACCCTGCATTATGGGAAGTGGCTCATGTATTGTGTTAATAATCTGAATCTGTCCTACCACTCTTTGAGACCCCATGTATTATAGGTATTGACACAGAATCTCTAAACCAGAGGCTGATATTCCATCCTTTGAATTCTTTATGGCAAGAAAACCCATACATAGGATACAAAACAAGAATATCACCAAAGCATACACACCTCTACATCACAGCAAATAAGCCCTCAAAATACCAATATAAATCAATCAAATTTGGAAACACATTCAGTATGGACCAAATTAGTTGCCTTTTACCCCAACCACAACAATAAACACCAATATTCAGTTGCTTTAAGGCTAGGGTCAGGCGAAAGCATTTTTCCCCGCGAACGTGAAAAAGTGCGTCGGAACGCATTGACGTATTTTTTCTCAGAATGTGTAAAAACGGTCAGACGACGCGCATTTTCGGACGTGATTTTGTACGGATCGTCAATAAAACTCTTTTTGCGTCTGGACGTTATGTAGGCTGGACATTAGCAGCGTCTGACATCTCCTAATCACGCAAACACGCCGCTATGCCGCAGCTGCGCACTCAGTACGTCAGTACTAGCGGTTCAGCGTTCTCAGAAAAATGCGTTCAAATTCCACTTGCGTTGCACGGCCGGACTTTTGTGCGGCCGTACATCGTATATTGGCCGTCATTGCCCGTCATCTGCTGCTAGTGCTGCCGTAATTATGTGCGCCAGAACGCACGTTAAAAGTGCGCTGGTCTGACCCCAGCCTTAGATAGCGTGCAAGATTGTTACAATTGCCACTTTGGGTATTTTCCACTCTTAATACAGACATAGTTAGTTTTTCTCTTGTTCGTCATAATAAATAATATAGTAATATATATATTTAGAAGTCAATAATTCCGTTTCCCTAATTTAATTTTATTGACTTTACATAATAATATATGCGTGTAAAAAAATCTAAATATTTTACTTCACTAAAAAGATCAATCTTTGAAATAAGCTGTAGTTCAGCTCGGTTAGCGAGCTCGGCTGGTTTCAGATCTAGAGGAATGCAGCTGGCCCAATATGTGAAAGGTTGACAATTTAATAATGTATGTCTTTTTAATAATAATGGGGTAATCAAAGAGAATCGAAGAGTCACCGCACGTTCGGTGACTTTTCGTACTCTTCAATTCGGTGCGATTTGGCGATCCAATTTTGCCGACCCTGCGGTGGATTCAGCAAGCACCACGGGGCCGTCGTAATGCAGGGAAAAGTCACCGCCAACCTGACGAACACTTACCGCAAAACCCAGGCAAATGCACACCGAAACCGGCAAAAACAGCTGGATTAACCCCGCCGAACACGCCGGAGAAACCCGAGCAGGAGCCTATCACCGCACATAGCAGCCGCCGGAAGAACCTGACACCGCAGACAAATGGAGTGAAAAAAAACAGTACGCTTGAATGTTTGAAAAGTGAAACGCTGTTTGCAAAGAAACTACTGAGCGAAAATGTCTGAAATTTACATATAAGATCCAATGAATGATAATAAAAAGGGCTGTTACAGAAAAAAGAAAAAACGAGTTAAAAAAACGAAAAACAAAATTCGCTAAAAAATCCCGAAAAATGCCTAAAAGATCCTAAAATAATCTAAAAATAAAATGACTTTTACTGCAGAATTTTATAATGAATGGTTTATTAGATATTGGATTGAAACGGGAATATTTTTAACATTGAAGCCTATGGGATTCGCCTGAATAAACCTGTCGAATGAAACCACTGCACAGCAGGGCAAATCGGCAACTTTTCACTGCTGGTTTTTGTTCTCTGAGTAGACAAAGCAGTGCTTCTCTATGGGAATTTCACTGCCCTCGAACAGGCACCGTAAGTGCAGGCAATTCGCCAACATTTGGCGAACTGCCTGCTCTCTGAATAGCCGAAAGGCCGGGAAAGGTAACCATACGCTGAATTTCACTGTTCGGTTACCTTTCGGCCACAATTCGGATCTCTTTGAATAACCCTTAGAATTAGATTAGGGACAGACAATGGGATCACAATACGCAACATTTCTAAAGAGGCAGGACAATGAGAATCTGGATGATAACAGATTACAGTCAACAGATTTACAACCTATTCAAATAGAAACTGATAACACATTCCTGAGACAAGTGTTGGCTGGATGGCTAATCCGGTCAATAAATTAACAGATACCTAAAGACCACACAATAGACAGATAGACATAGCATGTTTGCATAATCACAGAAACCATCTTGAATCCAAATCACAAACAGTATGGCAATGCCCAAATGCTCTATGAACATTCTCTGCCATAATCACCCATAGTCTGTGGGCATGAGGCTGGCATCCGCTCCTCTCCAAAGAGCACACAGTCTATCAGGGTTACCCAAAGAGATTTGAAAAGTCACTGCACGTTCGGTGACTTTTCGTTCTCTTCAATTCGGTTCCTTTTGCCGATCCCATTTCGGTGACCCTGCTGTGTATTCAGCAAGCACCACAGGGTCCCCGAATTGCAGGGAAAAGCTGCCGCAAACCTGACGAAAACTAACCGCAAAACCCACCGAATGCACGCCGAAAACCCGCAAAAACATCTGGATTAACCTTCGAAAAACCCGAGCAGGAGCCGATCACACGCAGCGAAGCAGTTGATCAGGAGCCGAATCACACAGAGCCGAAGCAGCTGAGACGCAGAGGAGGCAGTGAATAAATTAGCAAAACCGTTTGTATGAATCAGGAAAATGAAACGCTGTTTGCAAAGAAACAAACTGAGCGAAAATGTCTGAAATTGACACAGGAGGTCCAGGGAATGATAATAAAAAGGGCTGTTACAGAAAAAATAAGTAAACTTAAAAAAAAATCGGACTTTTAAAAAAAAATCTGAAAAATGCTTAAAGTATCCTAAAAAATCTATAAATAAAGAGACTTTTTGCTGCAGAATTTTACAATGAACGGTTTATTAGATATTGAATTAAAACGGGAATATTTTTAACATTGAAGTCTATGGGATTCTCCTGAATAAATTTGCCGAATTAAACCACCGAATGGCAGGGCATTAGGGGAACCTTTCACTGCTGGTTTGTGTTCTCTGAATAGTCGAAGCAGTGCTTTTTCATGGGGATTTCACTGCCCTCGAACAGGCACCGAACAGGCACCGTATGTGCAGGCAGTTCGCCAGGATTTGGCGAATTGCCTGCTCTCTGGATAGCCGAATGGCCAGGAAAGGCAACCGAACGCTGGTTACCTTTCTCAAGCAATTCGGATCTCTTTGAATAACCCTGACTGAGGGCTCTGCACTTGGAATCCAAGCTATTGGAAAGGTGGCAGAGGCTTCCGTCACAGAGAGCAATCAAACAGGGCAACTCAAAAAATTTCAATTACTTCCGAAATAGACAGTTTTCAGAAACAATACATTTTTTTAAGGTAGTGTTACAGTTACCTAGTTACATAAGCTGAAAAAAGCCATTCGTCCATCGAGTTCAGTATTTCTCACAAGTAGCTTCTGCTGTTGATCCAAAAGATCCTGCTGATCGTTCAATGACTGCTGTAACTTCAGTGAGATTCATTAACACTCGTGATGGACTATGTCCTGGCATCACCGATGGGTTGCATCCTTTCCAGTTAGCTGAGGATTTGTTTTTTGCATACTTATTCATTTGTTACAATTGTTAAGGCTAAAGTTAACATAAAATATATATTATATAAAAATGTATATATATATAAAAGTAATAAAAATAAACCTTCTGTTGTGTGTTTTTTTTTTTATATATCCTCCTTTACACCTGATAATAACTGTGCCGGTGCTGCTCATATGAAGTATCGCTGCTGCTGAGGTATTGATATTGAATTTTAAACGATTCGTGATATTGTCTGTGGAATTTCATTAGAGTTTTTCAGACCCCGTGGAGGTTGGGAAATTCCAAGTCACCCATCTGTAGCTGGAATGAATATTATTTATTAAATATATGTATTTTAAATTGCCTATTCACCAGCAATGTGAGGATTTCAAGATGAAGTCTCCCTGCAGGATGGATTGATCATTCATAAGGATTCAGGTGACGCTCCAGCGGGATCCTGGACTTATTGATTTCTATTGACTCTTCTTCACTGTACAAAATATGCGTGGATAAAGATATGCTTCGCGAGCTTGGGTTCATAGAAAGCGAATATAAATGTTCCAGAAAAAAAGATATGTCGCTGATACAAAAAGAAAACAACCATCAAGCATGCGTGAATAAGGAAAAAGAAATAGAATTTGATCTGTGTCTTTTCTATAGCACTATATCTACATATAAATAAAATCTAAACAAATTGGAAAAATGTATATCTGATATACTGTTTATATATGTACTCACAACAGGTTGGCGGTGGTGGTTTTACAACAGTGGGTTTAAAGCGGCGCCCAACGCGCTTGCGACGACTGTCTGGTCAGTTGGCCGCGGCGTTTTGCGGCCGATACGCAGCACTTCAGGTACCCTGTGGTGAATGCTGAGTTCATCTCAGTGTCAGCAAATCGAACTCGCCAAAGAGCAGAAAATCAGAGAGCACCGAAATGTTGGTGACATTTCGGTGCTCTCTGAATAACCCTGATATTTTTAAAAGTTTTAACCTGTTCACTGCGGAGGACGCGCTCGGGGCATCGTCGCGATCAATTCCTGTATGCAGATGATGCACTGAGCGTGTCCTGTCCGCACTGCTGCAGTCAGCCGAAATCTCAGCTAGTCACCACGTTCTTCCACAGCAGGCTGACAACTTGGATATCAGTCCTTGCTTTGAGGTTGCCCCCTGCCCACTGGCATGACGCTAGCGTGTGATGATGTCAGAAACAGCGCTTTCCCTAGCCCAGTGGGGAAATCCCATTGTAGGGCAAACTTTTTGACCACTGAATCTCCTTCACTGCACATCCCACATAGACATGTGAGGTGTCACTGGAAAGGCCAGATTCCGGCCTATCCAGTGAAACTAATGATGGCAAGATAGAATGGGCACACCATCACTGCAGGTTCTGTGTATTTATTAGGTTAGGACAGACTACCCTGTCCATATGGAGTACATTGATGTTGAGGCAGCCTTATGCAATGTATGATCGTATTTTGTAACCAATCCCATAATTTATTTGTATGTCAGGTGTTTTTTAAGTCTTTGAAACTATATTATAGTGGTGTGGTTGGAATTTCCATGATATATATAGGTCTCCATATGTTGAGTATGTGTGTAATAATTCAATTTTAATTTAGATGCACGGACCCACCAAAATGCAGTACAGGTTGACCTCCCCTTTTCCGACATACTTGGGCTCCAAGCACTCTGGAGTTCAGATTCTTCAGGATTTCAGAATCCCATGTCTGAGAGGAAGAAGATCGTGGCAGTGGAGCCGCGATCCCTTCCTGCTTCAGCCACCAGCGTGTGCTGCGATCTGCTGCAGCACTCAGGAGCCGCTTTCCCGAACGGCTTGACCCATCAGGAGCTTCAGGCAGGTGAGTATTAGTAATATCTGGAAGGCTATGAAAATTCCAGTTTTTGAAGTCTTTCGGATTTTAGAATTCTGGATTAGGGTTCAAACGTGTGTTTGGAAATGGTCGTGGACTTAACATAACATCACCACATGGTGTGACCAAATCTTCTTATTCTCCTCTGTAATTCAATGATCTTTTTGTGCTACAAATCATATTATTTTGTGTGTGAGTTCTTCTTGTGTATTTTATACATTGTTTACGTCTTTTCTTGAAGACCCAGCGCCGTTTGCCTGTGAACAAGCTCATGCGATGTGTCATTTTTGTCAAGAAAAACAATATCTCGTTTAGGAGCCTTTCGCTGCCTTCAAGAACTCAGTGAGTTTTATTACAGCTTAATTGTCAACATCAACATCTTATACATTGTGTTCACCGGTAACCGGGGACTAGTCTGTCTGTCTGTCAATCTATAAGAAAAATCCTCTCTGTATATAAAATAAATAATAAACCCGAGCCTCTTATTTGGGATTAGACAATATTACTAGTGTCTCTATGCTGCATCTCAGATTTCATCTCACAGAATCGATCCATGGAAAGTGACACTTTTTGTGCCGTGCGCACCGTTAAAATGCTGGAGGCGATGTCAGTAGCAGGAGAGAGATATCCTCACAGCTGGCTTCTACTTCTTCCCCTGGAGAGGAAATCCTCGTGCCGTGGGCTTGTATGTCTACTTATACATTAATCCCAGGTCTGGCATTCCGAACACCTGCTTCCCTCTGCCAATCAAGTCTGCGCGTCGGTGGAGATAGCCATCCAGTGGAGCCGCACGCAACACCGGGACTCCTCGATAATGGGAAGATTTCAGGCAGCAAACCCGTGTCAAATGGGACGAGACATACTGCAGGTTTCACTGAAAGCCACCCCACTGACACGTTGAGCTTAACCATCCTAACTCTTCCTCTGAGGTCTTGGGGAACCGTCCGTCGTACTCCTGATGTTCTCTTTTTGGGTAGAGTCTACCTGCCCAAAATCTGATTGAAAGTGATTTATATCATAGTGTCTGTCACAGCACTCGATATAGCCAGAAATGAATGTCCCCACTCCAAGCCAGGTAGCAATATTGGTCAAGAATATCAACTATTTTGATTTACTGTAGATACTCGAGTATACCGCTAGATATTGGTGACAATATTTTATCTTAAAATTGGAGAGGTCGTGTTATATTCGAGACCTCTGCATCGGGTATAAAAAAAAAACTTGCCTTGCTCTGGATCTCAAGTCTCCCGGAAGTTCTGGTAGTCACTCTGAAGTGAATGTGGACTCCCTGATGCTTGAAAACACTTCAGGAACTCCCGGATTCGGGAGAGGTGGGATCCATCATGGTCAGAGGGCACGCTCGGTTTAAGCCAATCATTCACCTCGCTCACCTCCGCCGGCCATCTAATCGCTTGTAAAGTAGATGATTGGTCGGCGGCTTCATACTTCGTAACAACTGCAATCATTCTAGAGCAGAGCACCCTGACCTGACCTGAGGGGGAGCCTGCTGTGTTAAGAGAAAATGGAAGGATTTTAATTGTTTACCGGAACAGTAAAATTTTGCTCCTCGCGTTATATTCGAGCCTTGAGTATTCTCTCATCTCCATAATAAATCTCTATCCATCGCGTTATATTCAGGTCGCGCTATACTCGAGTATCTACAGTAGTAGTGACACAAACATTTGTGGGTCTATTCACAAAGGACCAAAATTGCCCACAATTTTGCTTTTCGCTACATTTCGGCTCAAAATGTTTCCATTTCCCAAAAATACAGCGGATTAATCATTTACAGTTGTGTTCAAAATTATTCAACCCCCACTGAAATTGAGTGTTTTGGCCAGTTTGACATTGATTTTGATCAGTCATCTTGCTTACAATTAAATCAAAGAGGCACGTGTAGGTCAAACAAATATAACATAACATTTATAATGAAATAACTACAAATGTCTTTTCTGTGCTCACATCATTATCAGTTTTATTCAACCCCCAAGTGACATTCAATCTTAGTACTTAGTACAACATCCTTTTACAGTTATAACAGCTTTTAAACGTGAAGCATAGCTTGACACAAGTGTCTTGCAGCGATCTACGGGTATCTTCGCCCATTCGTCATGGGCAAAAGCCTTAGGCTTGCGCACTGCAACTGCTTTCTTTAAGTCCCACCAGAGGTTCTCAATCGGATTTAAGTCAGGTGACTGCGATGGCCACTCCAAAATGTTCCAGCCTTTAATTTGCAACCATGCTCTAGTGGACTTGGAGGTATGCTTGGGATCATTGTCCTGTTGAAAGGTCCAACGTCTCCCAAGCCTCAGGTTTGTGACGGACTGCATCACATTGTCATCCAGTATCTCCTGGTACTGAAGAGAATTCATGGTACCTTGCACACGCTGAAGCTTCCCTGTACCTGCAGAAGCAAAACAGCCCCAAAGCATGATTGACCCCCCGCCATGCTTCACAGTAGGCAAGGTGTTCTTTTCTTCATAGGCCTTATTCTTCCTCCTCCAAACATAGCGTTGATCCATGGGCCCAAACAGTTCTAATTTTGTTTCATCAGTCCACAGAACACTATCCCAAAACTTCTGTGGTTTGTACACATGACTTTTGGCATACTGCAGTCGACTCTTCTTATTCTTTGGAGACAGCAAGGGGGTGCGCCTGGGAGTTCTGGCATGGAGGCCTTCATTACGCAGTGTGCGCCGTATTGTCTGAGCTGAAACTTCAGTACCCACATCTGACAAATCTTTTCTCAGTTCTTCAGCAGTCACACGGGGACGTTTCTCCACTCTACGCTTCAGGTAGCGCACAGCAGTCAAAGTCAGCATCTTCTTTCTGCCACGACCAGGTAGCATTTCAACAGTGCCCTTTGCCTTGAATTTGCGAATGATGCTTCCTATGGTCTCTCTTGGTATGTTTAACATCTTTGCAATCTTCTTATAGCCATTGCCCTTCCTGTGAAGAGTAATCACCTCTTCTCTTGTCTTCCTGGACCATTCTCTTGACTTCACCATGTTTGTAACCACACCAGTAAATGTCTAGAAGGAGCTGAGTATCACAGTCATTTTAAAGCTGCCTAAATGGTGCTTATTATGCTTTATTGCTGCTCCATGACATCCACAGATGTTTTCAATACCTGATTGAAAACACTTGAATGAACCTCTGTTCTTCAGAGTGGTAGTCTTTAAGGGGTTGAATAATTGTGTCAATGAAGAATTCACAAAAGAAACATTTACTACTGTATTACAAAACCAATTGATGTCATTTTAGTTGCATATGGTTCTTTAAAAAGTCCTTGTAGGATTTCATTCTGAATACAATTACAAATGTACACTAAATTCCCTAAAACCCTTTACAGCATTGGGGGTTGAATAATTTTGAACACAACTGTAGCTAATGATCACCGCGTTTTGCCAAAATTGCAGTCAAAGCAGTTATCGGACGTCGGCGAAAACCGCCAAATGGCGCCAATAACTGCCGAATTGCAGCGAATTGGCATCGGTGAATTCCACCTGAACTGAAAAAAAAAAGAAGTTTCCTATTCTACTAATACTGTAAATCATCAGAAATTTACAGGGTTATTCAGAGAGGACTGAAATGTCACCGACATTTTGGTGCTCTGTGATTCGCCGCACTTCGGCAAATCAGCCGCCGAAATACCACCGTCAACCCGCAGCAAACCCCTGGCTGCCGCTGCAAACCCACTGCAAAAACAAAAATGATTGAAAGTGTCATATTTGAAACGATGTTTGCAAAAAGCTACTGGACAAAAATGTCTGGAATTAACATACAAGGTCCTATAAATGATAATAAAATGGTCTGTTACAGAAAAAAGAAAATACGCTAATAAAAAAAACAAAATCGCAAATTTTTTTGACGAAAAGATCCCGAAAAATGCCTAAAACATCCTAATAAATAAATAACAGGAATTTTTGCTGCAGATTAAAAGAATAAACTGTTTATTAGATATTGAATAAATATGGGAATATTTTTTAACATTGAAACCTATGGGATTCGCCTGAATAAACATGACGAATGAAAACACAGAACATCAAGTAGGGATGTGCGTTTCGGGTTTCGGAATTTCGGAATTTTCACGAAATTTCCCGATTCGTGTCTTCGGATTCGGCCGAATTTCCGAATCGGGTCGGACCCGAAAACCGATAGATCCAAAAAGTTTTCCGAGCCGAAACGAAAAAATTTCGGATTTTTTGAATGGACTTGAAATGTGTCAAATCGAAATTTATTTTTGCTCTATTCATGATTTCGGTTCCATTCGTGATTTCGGTTCCATTTCGGTAATTCTGGACATCGTATATTTAACTATTATCGGTTATATCGCTGATTCTGTAAATTTTGTATTTGTAAATGCGTATCACTTGTTTCTTGTGGCATTCGGGTCAGTTTAGCGTTTTTTAAATCGTTTTGTTCATTTTTTTTGTTCCTTGGCTTTCATACCTTTTTAATATGATTAAATAAAGTTGTGAAATGTATATTCATAAGAAAAAAAGGATCTTTATGTAATAAAAAAAAACACGATAGAATCGCCAGAATTATCGTATCGACAGAATGAATTATCGGATCCGAAAAACAAACCAAAAATTTATTATAAAAAAAGATATAAAGTATAAAAAAAGTAAACCATAGTAGTTTACATCAAAACGAATAGAGTTAGACACTTTGAAACGAGGAGAACAGACGTTCCGAAAAAACGAAAATTTCCGAAATCACGAAAAGTCGATACAAAAAACGGGTAAAGTGACCCGAAAACATGAAAAATGGTCGATATTCCGAAAAAAAAATGTACACGAAAAACGAGCCGAGCCGAACCGAATCGAAACAGAAATCGGTCGAAACGAGCCGAATCGAAAATTTTAAACATCCGAACAAATCGAACCGAAGTGAACCGAAAAAAAAATCGGTGCACAAGCCTAACATCAAGGCATTTCACTGACATTTCTCTGCTGTTCGGTGTCTGTGAATAGATTAACCATTGCTTCTCTGTGGGCTGCCGAAGATCACTGTATTTGCTGGCAATTCACCAAAATTTGGTGAACTGCCTACTTTCTGAATGGGCGAATGGCCACGAAAGTGCACAGTATGGGAAAATCCACTGTTCAGTGCAATTTCAGAGCCAGATTGGCTGTTTCTTAATAACCCCTTTAGTAAAATGTGTCCAAATAATAAAATAGAAACATAGAAACATAGAAAAATGTCGGCAGATAAGAACCTTTCGGCCCATCTAGTCTGCCCAATTACATGGATACTTTACCTGGATTTATCTTTTGTTTAGGATAGCCTTATGCCTATCCCATGCCTGCTTAAATTCAATTACTGTTTTGGCCTCTACCACTTCTACTAGAAGGCTGTTCCATGTATCCACCACCCTCTCAGTAAAATAATGCTTCCTGATGTTACTTTTAAACCTTTGCCCCTCTAATCTAAGTCCTTTATAAAGTAATAAAATGGTCTGTTACAAAATAAAAGTCTTTTAAATAATAAAAAAAACAAAACAGGCGCTAAAAAACAGGCGCTAAAAAAGCAGCCTGCATCGTAATCCGGTGCTAAGCCCCAGGATGAGCGCCACCGCGAGCATCCACTCAATGGAGTCCATAGGACTCCATTGAGGCAGACAGCGCCGGTCACATGAGGTGTCGGATCTCGTCTCGCAGGTCACGTAGTGATCCGCAGGGAGAGACTGGGGGACTTTTTCCCCCAGTCTCTCCCTGCTCCCGGCGGACAGAGGATGTGGTTGGAGCCGGTCCTCGCTGCGGGATAGGAGGTGAGTATATGATCGATTTTGTGGGGTTTTCTGCTGGTGCTGACGGATTCTACAGCAGCGGAATCCATTAGCACCAAGTCCTGGCTGTGGTTAACTTTTCAGTAACCGCAGTCGGACGGTAATTAACGTTAGGACTTTGTAATCCTAACACTAATTAACACTTTGCGCTCCCCATGTTAAGTATAGGGAGCGCAAAGTACAGTAACCTCGCGCTGAAAAGCACAAGATACCAAACGCAAACGGGTTTTGTAATATGGGTGGCCCACGCTAGGGCCACCAGGGCTAACGGTAATGCTCACTCAGGTGAGCGCTAACGTTGGCGTGAAGACTGTAATGGTGCCCTCAGGTTTTAATTTTTTTAAAAAGATATTACATTTATTACATTGAAACCTATGGGATTCGTCTGTTTAAACCTGTCGCATTGAAACACCAAAAATCAGGGCATTTCACTGACACTTCGGTGCAATTCAGCGTTCTGTAAATAGAAGACATGCCGAATTATGGTCAGTTGCTCTATATTTCACTGTCAAGTCACCTGTGTTTGGCGAATTGACAGCTTGAGCTTTGTGAATAGGCAAATTGCCCTGAAATTCGGCGTTCGGTGCTATTTCGGGGCCAATTCGGAGGTTAGTGAACCTCTTTGGTGTTTGCCTGCCCATACAAAGTCCCTGGATGCTGTGGGATATCCATCTAATTTATAAGGCTTTGAGGTAATGGAGTTTTTGAATCCAGCTATTGTGGGTGATGATAACTGTAAACAGACAAGATGAGTTATCCAGGAAGGGGAAGGAACGTAGACCAGGCAGAGCATAGGACACACTGGAACAAGACTGGGAAACACAGTAATACTTGGCAATCATGGTAGAATACAGCCAGGGTACAGGACGCACCATATTCCTGTATGACAAATCAATGCAGGAAAATGCAACGCCCTTAAATGCAATGCAGGAAAAAAGACAACGCCCTTAACCCCTTCACTGCCAAGTGATTTTCCAAGAAACCATTGTCGGGAACCAGTTTTTTTTTGAAAAAATATTTTTTTATTAATTATACAGTAAGAAATATTTGGGAATATTCCGTGTAGTCCATACTGTAATAACCTATTTGGCAGGCAGATGTCGCCATCTACTGGCCAAATCAAGTTACAGTAGGTAGAACTGCAGCTCGTGGTTCCCTACATCGGCTGCTGAAAGCCTGATATGTCTGGACATTCTTCAGCCGATTTTAAACAGTTTTAGCACCTCAGGCATTAAGCCCACAGGGCTAAAACTTTGGGGGCCCATTTTGCAGCCCAAAAGCAAACAAATTTAATTTCCTTTTGTCCTTCAGAGCTGCAGATCGCGATAACTCGATATCGGGACCTGATGGTGCCTTTTGAAGTCTCGCGTTATCTCGATCTCGTCAGTGAAGGGGTTAAATAAGAGTCTATAATGCTTAATAAAGTTGAATAGGGTAGCACCAGTGATTACCTCTGCAGAAAACCAGTGCTGGAATTTGCAGGGCTCCAGAGGAAAAGGCCTGGATACAACTGGCAGGATTTGGGTCTCGGTAAAACCATCACTGGCACAGGGTGGACTGTGACACCTTATCCTAATTTTATCTAAAGCTAACAACGTTATAATTAATAAAAAAAAGAACAAAGACTTTTAAGCAATGGACCATATCCTAAGGATGAATTGGCCATAATATATCAGCTACCATTTTAATAGAGCATGTAAGCATGTACCAATGGCATAGAGGACAGGGAAGTGGCAGACCACTTAATTACACTATGCAGTCAGCACCAACATTAGGCCCTAATCCAAGGTTGGCGATAAGATAATGTCTCAAGAAGTTATCTTCTCGTCTGGAGTCACTTTCCCACTCTTGGCACCAGCTGGGCTTGCACCTCGAGTGTAACACTTCCTTGCGCATCCTTACTGTAAGTTACTGTCTCCTATACCTTGTATAGGAGGTGTTCATTTGCACCTCGGGTGGAAGTAGAATCTATTCCAAGGTGCTTGCGCTTCCATTCGTGAGACGGTATTTCTCACAGAAATACTGTCTCATAAAAGCTGGTGTTAAGTGATTCTGCTTTAGCAAAATCACTTAATACTTTGTCCTTGGGCCACGCCTAATGTTCTTGCTTTCTCTCTGATGGGTTTGGTTTGTTTCTTCAGCCTAATGATGGCTTGCTTCACTGATAGTGACAGCTCTTTGGATCTCATCTTGAGAGTTGACAGCAACAGATTCCAAATGCAAATAGAACACTTGAAATAAATTCTGGGCCTTTTATCTGCACATTGTAATTGGGGTAAGGAGGGAATATCACACACCTGGCCATGGAACAGCTGAGAAACCAATTGTCCCATAACCTTTGGTCCCTTAACAAGTGGGAGGCAC
Organism: Leptobrachium leishanense; assembly: GCA_009667805.1. Classification (NCBI taxonomy): domain Eukaryota; kingdom Metazoa; phylum Chordata; class Amphibia; order Anura; family Megophryidae; genus Leptobrachium; species Leptobrachium leishanense. The sequence goes on from CM019063.1 coordinate 64,848,991, forward strand.
ATCTGCAAACTGCTGTAAGTCCTACACCGTTCACCTGAGTTGGATGTACATACCCTCAAATTAAAGCTGACAGTCTGCAGTTAAAGCACAATGTGTTTGTTTCATTCCAACTCCATTGTGGTGGTGTATAGAGCCAAAGATGTTAGAATTGTGTCGATGTCCCAATATTTCTGGACCTGAATGTATGTACCTTGTAATTCTTCACTCCTGGCTTGTAAAAACATATTTTTAACATGATACGTTATATCTATGCACCATTAGCTTTAGAGAAGAACTGGTATAATATATACATCTTTACCTTTGCAGTTTATTATACCGCGGCCCCGAGACAGCTCTAATTTATTTTAATATTTCCACGGACGAGCAGCTGACAGCGCAGGCGGCCGTTAAATAAATGCAACATTAAGTAATGATTTATAATGCTATTGTTTATGAAACAATGTTGCTATATTTGACTACGTCCTGCGGGATTCACTAAATAAGGTCAAAGGTTGGAGGTCCGAGGGCAGAGGTCTCAGTCACCAGAGAGTAATAGAGATTAAATATTTCCATATTATTTCCACTCTGCGCAAAATTTATAGATTTTATTTAATTTATTGAAATGGATTTCTATGTTTCTATGTTTCAAGTCAACCCCCCCACACACCCCACCATTACATTACATAAATATTCTATCATCTATTTATTTTTTATTTTAAATAGTTTTCTGTTTCTGTGATTTTTTTTTAATCCTTCGAGACTTTTTTTTTTTTTAACTGCTTGAATTTTTTTATGGAGAAACAAAAATCCTGTTCTTTTTATTCCTTTTATTAAAATCTGCATATTGCAATATCAAACATTTCAAAATGGTAGATTAAAAAAATAAAACCACAAATATAATATATAAATTAAAAAAGAATTATTATTATTAAGTGGTTAATTATAGCTATATTAGAGATTAATAAAATCCATACAATTTTCATCTTGTTGTAAGAAATTAACTTTATTTATTTATTTATTTATAAATAATTTTACCAGAAAGGATACATTGAGATTTCTTTTGTTTTCAAATATGTCCTGGGTTCAAGAACATAATTAATTTTAAATTTCAAAATTGATTAATGATAGTTCAGTGACATGTTTAGCGGCGTTAAAGGTGTAATATAAGTGGTCCCAGTGACCGGAGTGTCCTCATCCCCTCCTCATTCTCAGAGAGCTGATTAAAGGAATTGGTTCCGCCCCAAGATGTCAAAAGTAAGGATGTGCATGGCTGAAAAAATCATTTTGTTTAGTTTAGTTACGTTTTTAAATAATTTAATTTTCGGAATTTCGGAACTAATTTCATTTCGTGTTTCGTTTCGTATTTAGTTTCATTTCGGATTGATTTGTACCGTATCGGATTCGTCTTGAATCGAATTCGAAAGTTGATATCCATTTGATAGTTCATTTCAATTTCAATTGTATCGTATCGGATTCGTATCGTATTGAATTCGATAGTTGATATCCATTTGATAGTTCATTTCAAATTCGATAGGTGATATCCAATAGTTGATATCCATTTGCTAGTTCATTTAAATTTCTATCGTATCGGATTCGTATCGTATCAAATCGAATTTGATAGTTGATAGTTCATTTCAAATTCGATAGTTGATATCAATTATTCAAATTTTTCTTTTATGATGATGACACAGTGTAAAATGAAATAAATTTGTTATATACCATTTTGTTCAGTTTCGTATCATATCGTTTCGTTTTCGTTTTGTATTCATATCGTATCGATTCTTTTACTGAGAGGGTGGTGGATTTTACTGAGAGGGTGGTGGATACATGGAACAGCCTTCCAGTAGAAGTGGTAGAGGCCAAAACAGTAATTGAATTTAAGCAGGCATGGGATAGGCATAAGGCTATCCTAAACAAAAGATAAATCCAGGTAAAGTATCCATGTAATTGGGCAGACTAGATGGGCCGAAAGGTTCTTATCTGCCGACATTTTCTATGTTTCTATGATTCGTTATTCGGAAGTACTTCCGAATACGAATTATCAAATTTCGTTCCGAATTCCGAATTTTTCCGAAACGAATTCCCAACTCTAGTCCAAAGCTGATCTCAGGTTCCTGGCTTTCAGGATCTTCGTTACTTGGCTTCCACCAGTGGCTCTCAATGTGCTCAAGATTGAGAGCGTTTGGTTTGGATGGACGCTCACTCAAGCATCCAGGTCCATGCAGTCATGTGCAGGGGGTGTACTGTCCTTTTTCAATCAATAGACCAGCACACCACCTATAACATGCCGGCAGCCATAACAAAACTGGACGCCGGTATTGACGAACCATCACTGTGCACACACGACGTAGCAGTCACCCCACACATGCTCAGCGCAGGAATAACGCGCATGGGTACTGCCGCGCATATTCAGTACATCGAGTGCCCACAGCCACCCCTCCTGGCCCCCCTCGGTACGCTACTGGTCATGTGACTTTCAGGAGCCTGCAGCGTGTCCTGTCTGGACCAGCGCTGAGGGGGGCTGGCACTGGATTTAAAGGGAAAGACTAGTGGACTAAAATGGGAGGGGGAGTGCATAGGGGGTCAGGAGGAGTTAATATTTAACCTCTCTGTCTACTCATCTGTGTACTCCATGTGAGGAGGTGCCAGGCCCTGTATAAACCTGTGTTTCACTCATTGCCCTCTTGTGGTTAGTTGCTAGTCCTATAGCACGTTTCTTTTTTATTGCCTGTTTTCTGTGTTTGATCGGACTCGTTTTATTCCCTTCACAGACGAGCCATTTCACCCCTGTGTGCTGAGCTCGTTTTGTGCTGTCTTGTTTTATTGCAGGACCCAGACACCTTTTATATATCCTTATTTTCAGCAGACTCGGCAGATTCATAATACAGGGTGTCCATAAAGTCTCTTTACATTTCAAAATTTATTACAAAGGCAATTGATGAGATCTCTTCATCAGATTTGTTCTATGTACTCAGTGGTTATCAAGGGTTTTTATCACATTGCATTCGTCTGTTTCAGGTACCCTGTTGATGAATGAATGAGTATGAGGTACTCATACAGGGTTTTTCAGAGAAAAGTGAAAACCAGGAGAATTGGCAGGAGAAGAGAACAATAAAGACCAAATAGCCGATTTGGAAAAGTGAGCTAAATGGGAGAATTTTTCTGGTTTGGCTATTTTGACCTAGACTTTTCACTTCTCCAGTCATTCTCATGGTTTTCACCTCTTTCTGAATAACCCCCATAGTCTCTCTTTTGGCCATGTACTTTAATACGTTCCTTCTTCTCCAGTCCGATCTTAATACATCAATTCCTATACACATGACATTATCCCAGTTAAACAGGGAACATTCATTGCAGTGAACGGGTACTGAATGATCTCCCCGCTTTTTTAAGATGTTATTTCTATATTTCATAAGCCTGTTTTTAACATTTTTGTCATGTAACCTACATATTACGCACCACATGGACATTGTAGGAGATATATGACGTTCTTACTAGAGGTGTGCATTTGTTTTGTAACTAATTGAAATTTGTAACAATTTTCATTAATTCATATGTTGGAAGTACTTCCGAAATAATGAATCGTTTCGATCTGAATTCGAAACGAAACAAAACGTTATATAATGAATTTAATTCGTTATACTGTTTCATCATAAAAGAAAAGTTTGACCAATTGGGGTTTTATTTAGTGATCTGAAAATCGAATCGATATCAACTATCGAATTGACATATCAGCTATCGAATTGATCTTAACTTACAATACATACAAGTACTACAGTCAGCAAATTACTTTATGAAACTATTCAGTTTCATTTTACTGTTTCACAAGCACCCTGTCCCTGTTAATTGGCCTCTGGTACTAAATCTGTGAGACAGCTCAATATTTTTTTTATGTAATAAAATTTTTACTATGAAAGATAGTCAGCGAAATAAGCAAACAAATGAAAATGACCTCACAGGGCCAAAACAAGTCCTCGCATAAAGTCAAAAACGATCACGCAGGACCCGAGCATGTCGTCTTGGAGGAAGAACTAGTCGTATATAACAGTAAATAAGCGAAAATTACACAGCTTAAGAAATCAGCTGAATGAGCTACATAAAGGTGGAGGGGGGTGAGAGAAAATGGGGGGGGTGAGAAAGGCCAGTAGTGTGCCGACCCTGGGCGAATTTCCACTCAGCCAAAGACCATGGGAGAAGGCCATGGGGTTTAAGTGGCACAAGGCCCGGATACCCAGGGGGCAAGCCCAGCACCTGGCTATGTCCCCCTAGTCATCCCAAAGTAGCCAAAGGAACAAAAATGGGGGGAGGGGCACATGGAGGAAGGGGGGGGACATATAGGAAAATAATAATAGTCACATCTGCGTGAGTCATCTGAAAGAATAAAATAAAATGCCCCGCTAAAAATCAAAAAGAGTTCTCAGCATAAATTGGGGGAGGACAACAATCATCTGAAAAACCAAACGGTTCGGCAAATAAAAAGTCTCTGAAGGTGGGGGTGAAGAAAAAACAAAAGACATCGAAAGTCCTCTAGAAACGAAAAATCTGGGAAAAAAAGTGGGGGGAGTACGGTAATTCAACGTCTTAAGGGGTTCCAGCTTCACAGGGTATGCCTAAAACTAGCGCAAAAGGTACATCCAGCGGTTTATCCTGTGTTCAGCCACACACTGTACACCTCCCAGTGTGCAATGCTTATCTGGATCACAGGAAGCGCCCAGCCGCCATGCCGCTCCAGTGGACGCTCCAGCTGCTCTACGAGGCCAAAGCCAGCACCACATCCTCACAGTGCAGGGCCCATCAGACCCGCTCAGTGCCACCAGGTCGATCCCTGGAGAAAGCGCCGCGGCCGCCACCATCGCAGTCACCAGCTCTTCCACAGTCCTGTCATCATGGCCTCCCGGGTATGTCAGCTGAAAGGGAAGTCATCCCCACAAACGGGGATCCCCTCACCAGGCACCGGAGCAGAACCACCAGAGTCATCCTCCTGTGGTGCCCCCATAGCCGTGGCAGAACATCCACCTGCGTCATCTTCAGGTAAGTTAGCGCACAGTTCTGATCCGCTCAGGACCTCTCCGTCTCATCACCTCTCAGCGCCACCATCAGCCGCCTCCAAGTGCCCTTCAGGATTGGGCTCCCCTTAGCCCCCGGAAGTCGCTCCAGAAAGGTTAACATGCGTGCGAGCGCAGCCTCGAAGCCTCCGAGGGGGGGGTATCGGCGGTCGCCATCCCTCATGCTCTTCCGTCATCTCCGCCACAGGGGCAGCAACAGCAGCCAGTACATGAGGGCTGTAACAGATCTCTGTGCCCGGACAGGGTCACATCTGTCAAATGCCGCTTCCTCACTGGACATCCGGGTTCTCCTCGTGACTCTCACGCATTTCTTCAGTACCTTAGCTGCAGCTTAAAGACAGGTGCATGTAGAGAGCCTTGCTAGTGTCCCCCAGAAATAAGCCAAAGCTGTAGACCTGGAGCCTTTCGTTGGCACTGCAAGCAGACGATGGCTGCTACCCAAAAACATGAGCCGTGACTTCAAATTGGGTCAGAATAGAACTGACTGTTTATTCACAGAGACACACAGGTACAGTCAAGGACCAACCCAATTTGCATACAATCAAACAGATTACATCACAGATCAGATAACTGAACAGGACTTTCAAACAATGGACAATGATATTTCCTAGGAGGAGAAGAGTGAGGGAGAAAGCAGGGTAAACAAAAGGAATTTCTTATAAAGAGATTGTACAAAATAGAGAGCGCAGGTACTAATACAGACATCACACTATACAGAGAGAAGGTACACAGAAAACACAAACACCCTGCATCTAGAATTGTAGATACAGGGTAACTTTAACAAAGGAAAGAGCAGGAAAACAATATAAAACATCAGGCCCAAACCTCTCAAATGTATTTCTAGGCCATGTACTTCGAGTCCAAAGAGACACGCATCACATATCTCCCCCCTTTGCAGGAGACTAACCTGGGAGAAGGGGGAGGGGGTCAGCAGCACACTGTGACTGGAAAAAGGGGGCACCCCTATCCTCATGCTGGGGCTCGATGTGCTGAGGAGTGAGACCAGCTGTCTCCCCTCCCGGGATTATTACCTGCAGCTGGGGAGAGGTACAAACAGCTCTCTCCCCCAGAGATGCCCTCTGTTGCAATGACAGGTTTTCCACTGGGTTGGGGAACCGCTCCCCCTTACATAATTTATAATCCGTAAGAGCTGGAGCGCCTGCCGATTCAAACGTTGAATACGGGTCAACTGCCCCACATCTTCCGGGCTCCGTGGGAAGGACCCCAGCCTCTTACTCTGCGGGCCATGTAATGTCCGCTGTCCTCCGCTCTTCCACTAGGGAAATCTGCTGCTCTAGGGGCATAAACTCTGAGCCATGTTCCTGACCGTAATATAGCATTGCTTGGCAGTCCCCCTGTAGCTGTTCCTCCTTGATGGAACTGTCGATAAGATCCTTGCTCTCTGTGTCAGCCATCTGGGGGAAACGCTGACCTTCTTCCTCCTCTCAACGCTCCAACACTGCCGCACTTGCTGGGCAGAAACTACTGGTGCTCTGCCCCCTGGCCTGCGTGTCTGCTGGTCTTTCTAGGTCGACCCAGCAAAAGGGAGCCAATCCTAGCTGTTGATTGGACTCTAACAACTTCTTGTAGACTATATCCAGCTCCCATTCCTGGACACCGAGGAATTCCCCCTCCTCCTGGAACAAAACTTTGCCAGAGAGCTCCATCTCTCTCTCTCGGCACTCCAAGATATTTTCCAGACGCCACTCAGTTTCACTCCCGAAATCTGGATCCTCCACTAGCTTCTCATGTTACAGCCCAAGGCCCCATAACCATAACCTTCCATCGGGCTGTCATCCGCTAGCCAGGGGTACACCTTTGCCACATACCACCGGAGGGCTTTGTATCTTTCCTCTAGTGCCATTTCCTTCAGAACCCGTCTGCGGAGCTCCTGCACATCCTCTTCTGGTGGCTGTTCTCCCAGGCCCACCATATGACTCCCCAATATTATCTCTCACCTCACGTAGCCCAAGGGGATCATTTTGCCATTGTACATTCGCTTGGCATGAAGAGCTTCCCACCACATCATCAGGCGGATCCTCGCACTCTCTTCCAGCAGGACCTGTTCCGTCATCGGTCCACTATGCTTGTTCTGCCATTCTCGTAACCTTTGTCTGAAGTCTGTCTCTATGACTGTGGCCATCTCCTGCTTGCTCCTGCCACGCCGTCTAGATATAGAATCCCGGTGATGGTTTGGATGTCCTTATATTGTAGGAAGATTTCCTAGGAGGAGAAGGCGGGAGGGAGAAAGGAGAATAAACAAAATGAATTTCTTATAGAGAGAATGTACACAATAGAGAGAGCAGGTACGAATGCAGAGGTCACACTATACAGAGAGAAGGTACACAGAAAACACAAACACCCAGCATCTAGAATTGTAGATACAGGGTGACTTTAACAAAGGAAAGAGCAGGAAAACAATATAAAACATCAGGCTCACCCTTCCCAAATACATTTCTAGGCCCATGTACTTCGAGTCCAAAGTGACACACATCACAGGGGCCCTCCATCCACATGGAGCAGTTAGAATGGCCACACAACAAGGGATCACTGCAGGAAGAGGCACTGGAAGCAGCGTGTGGTAAGACGGAGCCAGGGGGTAGGCCCGAAGATGGCCGCCGGCAGCTCTCCTGCTGGGAGATGACAACAGCTCCCCTATCTCAATGCACAGCTTTGGAGGGGAGGATTGAAATGGGCTCCGGAGCACTCTACCCGATGGCAGTGTGTCAGGGACGCCAAAAAGGGTAAATTACGTGCGGAATCTAGATAAAAATTCCCTGTTTTCAGCAAAAGTGAACGGAGCTCAGCAAAGCACATCTGCTCCCGTCCACATCCGGCCACTCCCTGACAGCTCAATATTTAACCCTAGCTTGCCTTTTAACAGAAAATTTTGATCAATTGGGGTTTTATTTAGTGATCCGAAATTCAACTCAACATATGAACTATACAATCGATATCGAATCAATCCGAAACTAAACAAAATATGAAATGGAATAAGCTCCGAAAACAAAATTATGTTAAATCTAAATTAATCAAATTTTTCAGTCGTGCACAGTCACACCTCTAGTTCTTGCTAGTGCAATGTATGAAATGTTTGATTTTATACATTTTCCCATGTAGATCTGATCTAAACTCGTTTTTCTTGCTTGGTGCTTACATGCCAAGCATTGTCTACATTTTCTCGAATCCTGTTGGTTTTTCCATCATAAATGAGTGATCTCTTTCCTTCTCTCTCTTTGTGATCTCTTTTACATGTGAACACAGTTCCGATCTATCGGCTGCCTCTCTAAGGCTAGGGTCAAACGAATGCATTTTTTGCATCATCGGTAAAAAGGTGCGTCCGAAAGCATTGACGTATTTTTTCACGGAATGCGCGAAAACGGTCATACAATGCGCATTTTCATGTGTGATTTTTTTACGGATCCAAACCAGGAAACTCTTGGGTGTCTGGACGTTATGTTGGCCGGACATGAGCAGCGTCTGACCTCTCCTAATCACGCACACACACCTATGCGGGCGCAGCGCACTCTGTACGTCAGTACTAGCGGTCCGATGCTCTCGAAAAAATGCGTTCGTTTGCCGCTTGCATTGCGCGGCCAAACTTTCGTGCGGCCGTACTTCGTATATTGGCCGTCATTGCCTGTCATTTGCTGCTACTACGGCCGTGATTAAGTGCGCCTAAACACACGTTAAAAATGCGTTAGTCTGACCCCAGCCTAAGACTGCTCACTACAGCGATTGGTCTCAGAGAGAGTGACGTCGCCATGCTCTCTGTGTGCTGACCTCACTATTGACCAATATGGTGACCAGCAGCCAGGAAATTCAAAATTCCGGCTGATGTGTGCAGTGGCGGAAACTCCTCCACTTCATCCAGTATTTTTTGTACAGATTGTGGCAGTTGGGGGGGTTGCAATCCTCACATCCAGACCACTTTATAACTGTGAAGTGGTCAGGATGAGTAGAGTATCCCTTTAGGGCAGTGTTTTCCCAACCCTGCTCCTCAGGTCCCCCTAACAGGCCAGGTTTGCAGGATATCTGAAACACAGCACAGGTGATATGATTTGCTGCTCAGTGATTGCAGGATTCAGTCTGAATTTCCCCAAGGTGATCTGCAAAATCTGGCCTGGTAGGGGGTCCCGAGGAGAGGTTTGGGAAACTGCTTAAAATATCATCCATTTATTCATTCATGTAATAGCACATTAATTGAGAAATACATTGTAGCCAACATGTTTAGAAACATAGCGAACATTTCGGCAGGTAAAATGTTGCCATCATTAAAACGCACCAAGCACAATAGAAGGATAAGATGGACAGACGCGCTGATATTAAAGTGATATCCTGTGTCGTTCAAATAAATATTTGAATCTGTGGTTAAAATGACATTGCCAATGTCAAACGTTGCTGGATTAGAATCTGAGTTTAAATTTTTAATGCAATAATTTCCTCCTTTCTTCTAAGGTTTCATGAAGTGTTCTCGAGCCGTTTGGAAATCTCTCTGCGTTGTGTACAGAGCCAGCGAATGCTTTGCGTGTCCCAGTGGAGGATCCAAACCAGCTCCTCCGCACAACGGGGGGGGGGTCTACACATTTCAGATTATTTCCTTAATTTTCACAATAAAAGGCCCATTTGCTCTCTTTTGGGGTCACAGACAACCATGGGCTGGATTTAATTCTATTATTCCGTTTTCTCGAGAGAACAAAATAGCTGCTTGCAGAAGATATTTAAAAAAAATATATATCGGCTGATTCAGTTGAAAAATCTCAGCCTGGAGCCGATATTCAAAAAATGTTGCTGGTCCAAAAGAATAGCTGGCCGGTAAAATGTCAAAAATGCTGATTTTCAGCAGCATCATACAGATTTATGCCTTTAAATACGTCTATTAAAATATCCAATGTTCATAAAAATATTTCAACAAGTTTGGCAAATGAAGCACCTCTAGATTACAGAGTTTTCAATTGTTGAGGTGTCGCCTCCGTCCAGGGCCGGTGCTAGACTATATTGTGCCCTAGGCAAGACCAGCTACTTGCACCCCCTCCCAAAAAAAAAAAAAGCGACACAACATGCTAAATTTATTTTTATTTTCAAGAATAAAGTTTGAAAAGCACCAATAGTAAAGGTAAAATAAATATTAACTGTATTAAACAATTTTAAATGACTTTATTAAACAAATTAAAATTAACCGTTTTGAACAAATAACTGTATTTTTCTTAACGAAACCAAAAAAAAAAAAAAAAGAGTTGTCAACGTAACTTTCAATTTCAGACGCATCAAAATTTCACTGTGCGTGCCTTATCCTTTGCAAATTTTCACATGAATATATATATTGCCCCCAGCTCACATGGATATAATATATTGCCCCCAGGCAGCTCACATGGATATATTTGCCCCCAGCTCACATGGGTATATAGTGCCCCCAGCTCACATGGATATATTTGCCCCCAGCTCACACATGGGTATATATTGCCCCAGCTCACATGGGTATATATTGACCCCAGCTCACATGGGTATATAGTGCCCCCAGATCTCATGGGTATATAGTGCCCCCAGCTCACATGGGTATATAGTTGTAACGGTAGCTGTATCGCTTACCCAGGAGTAGCGAAGTTGGGATCCTTGAGGGCAGAAGTATCTGCTTGAATAATACAAAAGGTTTATAACTTACAGACTGTAACAAGGAGACACAAGGGTTAACTGAATTGCCTCTAGGCTCTGAAGGTTTCAAGACCAACAGGTTACCTAGGACACGCTCAGAAACAGCAAACGTGGAATGACAGTCCGTGAAGTATACAAGGTGCAGGGCAGTTGTCCGTGAGCGTGAAGTCGGCTGCGGAGTAACTAGATGGTCGGGGCCGGCTGCGCCCTAGGCGGGCACTGTGCTCTAGGCGGCCGCCTAGCTCGCCTAGCAGTAGCGCCGTGCCTGCCTCCATCTTTTCTTGCCTGCACTGTTGCTTTTTTTAACCCAATAAATATTATCATTTTTTTCTGCCTGAAAGTCCATTTTCCAGCACCTTTCAGCATTTCGAATTTATTTGGATATCAGCAAACTGATCAATTTGAATCAAATCGATAAAGTCGATATTTCCATTACAAAGGTACAGCCGTGAAAGCCGAAATTTGAGACAAATTTTTATGGGGAATTGAAATGCCGTTAAACCCGCACTTAATTCTCCCCGAATTAAATCGAGCCACAAGTGAGTAGAAACATTCACCTACTAAATTTTGTGGTTGTAACCTTCGGACAAAACCCCTGTAATACTAATATTTATTATTCGCTTTACAAGGTGAAAATGTTTTTCTAACTCAATGGAACAGCACGTAGATGTTTTACTCAGAAGAAATGAGTTGGACACTGGCGTGCGCAGCCCATTGCATTAGAGTGTGCACCCATAGAACATTTATTAACTGAAAACTAAAAATTAGAAGATTTTGCAAAAAATGAACATTTTTCATTCGAAATAGCGAGCCTGTAACCAGAGATACAGTCAGTTTTAACCCTTTCGCTGCTGAGGCATTTCCCGCCTCTGTGCTGAGGTCATTTTTACCTGTTTTGCTCATCATGTTTAAACGTGTTTTGAAGGCTTATTTTAGTATATGACCCAGACATATTATATATCGTTCTTTCCGTCAGACTCGGTAGATTCATAATATGTCATTATTATATGTATACCTCATGACCTGTCTGTATATTATAACAAAAAATGCAATAAAATATGTATTTTCAATAATTTACAACGTGTAAAGTGTTTTTTTTCACATTTTAACATGCGAGCAATTGCGGTTATATTTTGTATGGGGTGCGCTTGTTAAAAAAATTAGAGATGGGGTCTTGTTACATTTTTTTTGGGGAAAATTACACAATTTTTAACAAACGCACCGCATACAAAAATCATTAGTGCAGCATCATTGTTCACATTATAATTGAAATGGGAACAATATTGCTGCATTAACAAACCAAAAAAAAAAAAAAACTTTTTTTTTTTTTTTAAATTTTGTTTTTTTAAATATTTTTTTATTTTTTTTAAAAAACTTTTTTCACAGTGGTGTTTAGTATCGTTGGAACGGCCATGCTCTGGCCGATCCAACAGTACCAAACATTAACCCTTAGCTGCCACGGATTGGGAGATAGGGGGTTCATTGGAACCCCCTATCTCCACCGTTGGTGGCAGCTAGGGGTTAACTCCAGGACTGGCGTCATCGTGCATAGCACGATGACGCCAGTCCTCAGGAGGAGTTCCCGGAGGCTTGGCCGACATCCAAGATGTCGGCCAGCTCCGGGAAAGGATCACGAACCGGCGCTTTTCAGCACCGATTTGTGATCCGGCTCCCCAGGGGTTAATGACAGCCACCGTTTGGAAGGGCAGGCTGTGCCCTTCCAAGCGGTGCCTGTATTAACTCCCTACTCCCCGGCGACCGGGAGGGAGAGAGGTCCGAAAGACCCCCCCTCCCTTTCAGGCGCCTCCTCCGCACATGCGGGGGGCGCCTGCATTAGATGTCATCGCGTCGCCGCGATGACATCTAATGTCCCCGCCGGGGTCCCGGATTGACGGGCTGACATCCAAGATGTCAGCCCGCACCGGGGGGCGCAGCAATCCACCGGAATCCGGCAGATTGCTGCCTCCTGTGCTCGGACGCGCTCAGCGCGTCCGTAGCACAGGAGAACCACTTGGCTGGACGCGCTGAGCGTGTCCATAGCAGCCAAGTGGTTAATGTTATTTATCATGAACCAGATAAAGGGCATCTAAAATGTCAATGTAGGCGGTTTAAAAGGACCTCTTCATTAGGGATGAGCTGTTTGGGTTTGGACGGTTCGGAGTTCGACCCGAACTTTGGCAGTTCGAAAGTTCTCGAATTTTGAACTTTTTGGGCGTGTTCGGTTCGGGTTCGAAAAAAAAGAAATTTAGAAAAAAGTATAGAAAATGCTTAAAAAAAATACTAAAAAATCTATAAATAAAGAGACTCTTTACTGCAGAATATTATAAGCAACGGTTTATTAGATATTGAATTAAAAACTAATGTGTACGTGGAAAGATTATCAACTCTAAATGACCTCTGTTCACAAATGGGCATAACACCAGGTGTTTTCAGTCTGGTAATCAATTTGATACATTGTACAATATAGTGAGGGGGTGGGGTGGTGTCTGTTTCTGATTGAGATTTGAGAATTAATTTCCCTCCTAAAACATCCTAATATGCTGCATTTAACCCTTTCGATGCTGAGGCTTTTCACACCTCTGTGCTGAGGTCATTTTTACTGCTTTCGCTCATCATGTTTAACCGCATTTTGTATCCACATTTTGATATATGACCCAGACATTTATATATCGTTCTTTCCGGCAGACTTGGCAGATTCATAATATGTCATTATTAGTCCTCTCCTCCTATTTCCAACCCCAACCCTCCCAGATTGTGAGTTCCTACGGGAATAGGGCCCTCATCTCCTCCTGTACGGTTTGTCAAATGTTGTTCAATGTATTGTAACCCTGTCTATACTGTGCTTATTGTACAGCGCTGCAGAATATGCTGGCGCTTTATAAATAAAGAATAATAATAATAATTATTATATGTATACGTTATGTCATGTCTGTATATTATAACAAAATGCAATAAAATTAGAATTTTCAATAATTTATTATGTGTAAAGTGTTTTTTTTCATTTTAACATGCGATCGTTTGCGGTTATATTTTCTATGGGGTGCGCTTGTTAAAAAAATTTGAAATGGGGTCTCGTTACATTTTTTTTGGGGAAATTTCGCTTTTTTTAACAAACGCACCGCATACAAAAATCGTTAGTGCAGCATTATTGTTCACATTATAATTGAAATGGGAACAATATTGCTGCATTAACAAAACAAAAACAAACAAAAAAACTTTTTTTTTTTTTGATTTTATATATATATTTTTAAAACATTTTTCATGCTCAGGTTTAGTATCCTTGGAAAGGCCATGCTCTGGCCGATCCAACGATATCAAACATTAACCCCTAGCTGCCACGGATCGGGATGATGACGCCAGTCCTCAGGGGGAGTTCCTGGAGGCTTGGCCGACATCCAAGATGTCGGCCAGCTCCAGGAGAGGATCACGATCCGGCGCTTTTCAGCGCCGATTTGTGATCTGGCTCCCCAGGGGTTAATCACAGCCACCATTTGGAAGGGCAGGCTGTGCCCTTCCAAACGGTGCCTGGATTAACCCTCTGCCCCCCAGCGATCGGGAGGGAGAGAGGTCCGAAGGACCTCCCCCCTCCCTATCAGGCGCTTCCTCCGCACATGTGAGGGGGGGGGCCTGAATTAGATGTCATCGCGCCGCCGCGATGACATCTAATTGCTCCGCTGGGGTCCCGGAGTGCTGGGCTGACATCCAAGATGTCAGCCCGCACCGGGGGGGGTGCAGCAATCTGCCGGAATCCGGCGGACTGCTGCCTCCTGTGCATGGACGCGCTGAGCGCGTCCATAGCAGCCAAGTGGTTAACTGGTGTTTGAAAAAATTCTAAAGCAATGTTATTTTTCACCTCGGGATTAAACATTCACAGGGTTATTCAGAGAGCGGTGAAAAGCAGGAGAATAACTGGAGAAGTAAAAATTCTAGGTCAAAATAGCCAAACCAGAAAAATTCTCCCATTTAACTCACTTTCCAAATTGGCTATTTGGTCTAGATTGTTCTCTTCTCCTGCCAGTTCTCCTGGCTTTCACCTCTCTCTCAGGGTTGTTCAGAGAAAGGTGAAAACGAGGAGAATGGCAGGAAAAGAGAACAATCTGGACCAAATAGCCGATTTGGAAAGTGAGATAAGGCTAGGGTCAGACTAATGCATTTTTCGCAGCGACCGTCAAAAAGTGCGTCCGAACGCATTGCCGTATTTTTTCACGGATTGCGCGAAAACGATCATACGATGCGCATTTTTGCGCGTGATTTTTTACTGATCCAAACCAGGAAACTTTGGGTGTCTGGACGTTATGTTGGCCGGACATGAGCAGGGTCTGACGTCTCCAAATCACGCACACATGCCGCTAGTGGACGCAGCGCACTCTGTACATCCATACTAGCGGTTCTGCGTTCTCGAAAAAATGCGTTCATTTTCCACTTGCGTTGCGCAGCCGGACTTTTGTGCGACCGTACTTCGTATATTGGCCGTCATTGCCCATCATTTGCTGCTAGTGCGGCCGTGATTAAGTGCGCCTAAACACACGTTAAAAATTCGCTAGTCTGACCCCAGCCTAAATGGGAGAATTTTTCTGGTTTGTCTATTTTGACCTAGAATTTTCCATTCTCCAGTCATTCTCCTGCTCTTCACCGCTCTCTGAATAACCCTGACAGGGTTATTCAGAGAAAGGTGACACTCAGGAGAATGACTGGAGAATGGAATATTCTAGGTCAAAATAGCCAAACCAGAGTGTTTAGGGGCCGCTTGCAAAGAAGCATATAGATTTTATCTGTTTTGTTTATGGCTTTTGTAGGACAGAATATATCAATATAAACACTAATATAAATATGTCTCTAGTGTTGACATGTAATGAAGGTCATTGAAGTCCTTCAGAACCAGTAGTTAGGGATTTACATTGTGCTGTGTTCCTATGGAAAAAAAAATACCACTAAAACCTTTAAAATGTCATTTAGTGGATTTGTGTGACTCACTGTCGACTGCTGACTATACGCTGGGGTAGTGTGTGCCTGAGGACCTGCTGACCTGATCCGGAGCCTTTCTGAACTTTCTGGAGGACTCTGCGACGCCCGTGTGGCTTTGGGCCTACCTTTCGAGGCCTACTGCTGGCGGCCATTTTAGGCATTGGCGCGCTAACCAGAGTGTGGTGCGGCCCTTCGCGCTACTCTAGCTGCCCTCCTGCTGAGGATGGAGGTGATGCCTTCCCCAGCGGTGGATTCCTTGAGCCAGGCCGCTTGTGGCTTCCTGGAAGAGGCCCTTCTCCCACCCCCTGGGATTCTGAGTGCCGCGCTGCTGCGGCTGGATAGCTACCTGCGCTCCCTGTCCTCCGATGATGACCGGCCACTTACCCGAGGAGACATACGTAATTTTCTAGACATTCTGCGGGGAGGACCGGACGGTGACCCGCAATCGGAGCCGCTTGCTGAGAGTGCAGCGGCGGCTGGACGGCCTCCTGCGGATACGGTGTTTGGAGTACCGGAACCTCGGCCTAAATCTGCTGCTGATTTGCGGACGGCGACCATACCTGCGGAGGTGGAGATGCCGCTTCGGGTGCGGCCAGGACAGGTCCTGATTTCCCCGGTGGGGGTGAGGGTCCGGGAGGCTGCGAGTGTGGACCCAGGAGGCGCACCTCTTTCGGCAGACCGGCCGCTGGAGGGGCCGCCGGGCTTGGGCATATTGCATCTGCTGGATGGTCGGCAGTGGAAGGATGTGCCTATGGATGCAAAAGTTGCTGTGGCAGAGAGCATTTTTGTGTTTGGATGCAGAGTGTCTCTTCTGGGTGCTGTCGCTGAGGGGGCTGTATGCCTCGTTATCCTGCTGGACACTGGCTGACTCTCAGCGGAGACTTGTCCTTCTCACGTTACTGGCTACCGATCCTCGGCTATACGACGCTATTGTTCCTGAATTTTTTATGACACCCCACCATGCTGTTACCCCCCCCCCCCCAATGTCTGTCTACTACCTGATGTGATGAATATATGTTTGACCTGTCTATTTTCATGCCCTGCTTACACCCCCCTCCCTTAGCACTTGAGACTCTTCCTGAGGACATTTTTGTTTTAGGATTTTCTGCTGAGGTCTTTGATTTTACCACCCCCCTTAATTATCTGTGTTTGTCCGAGTGAACATGCAGACCTATTTGCTGACATTTGGGACTTGCTGATTGTCTGCTGGAGCATCGGACTACCCCCCTTTTTTTTTTAAATGGGACATTGGGTAGTATCCTGGGCGAGCCGCTAGGGTGGCAACCTAGGCTCTGGCCGTCCTCTTGGCCCCAGGTCTCCCGGCCCTGTGGTCTCTTTCATGGCCCCCGGCCGCCTAAGGGGTGTCGGGGCGAGCCAGGAATGCCACAATCTACTGGGCAGTCCTTTACCTTTTTCCCCTTTTATATTTTTATTTTTTTATTATTATTTATTTATTTTTTCCTTCCCTTTTACTTTTTCCTGATGCCCCACTGTTGGACTACAGTGCTTTTTTGTTTTTCTGACTTTACCCACCTGAGTTGTCCTGTTTCGCTCACTTGTTATTATTTGTATTCTTGTCTGATTTACTGCTGACCTATTTCAAAATAAAATTTTGAATTCCAAAAAAAAAAAAATAGCCAAACCAGAAAAATTCTCCCATTTATCTCACTTTCCAAATCGGATATTTTTTGGTCTAGAAGTTTCCATTCTCCTGCTTTTCACCGCCAAAAAATCAGTACATTTTTCTGCGTGTCCGAAAATGTCTCCTCTTTTCATACAGACTGCCGCCCCAAGCAGTTGTTTATGGATAGATTAAAGGAAAAGCATTTACCGTCATTTGAAATGTCATTTTTTGGTTTTTACATATTTCTATACATCCTAGAAATCTGCCATTTCACGGGCAGGTTATGGGGACCTCCTAGGCACGATATTTGAACGAATTTTTCGGTTTTATTTTTAACCCTTATTTCATGGGAAACTTACTGTCCCTTTAAAAACGTTTTTTTTTACTTTTTGTCCTTGTTTCCTGTCCCCCAGGGCACTACCCGGACCCCCATACACCTTTTATGGCAAATATGTAGCATATATGCCCTCTTGGAGGGCACTCTAAGGCTAAGGTCAGACGAAAGCATTTTTAACGTGCGTTTAACCGCACGAAATCACGGCCGTGCTAGCAGCAAATGACGTCCAATGCCGGGTAACATACGAAGAACGGCCGCACGAAAGTTCGTCCGCGCAACGCAAGTGGCAAACGAACGCATTTTTTCTAGAACGTCAAACCACTACTACTGACGTACAGAGTGCGCTGCGTCCGCATAGCGGCGTGTTTGCGTGATTGGGAGACGTCAGACGCTGCTAATGTCCGGCTAACATAACGTCCAGACACAAAAAGTGTTTTATTGATGATCCGTACAAAATCACGGATGAAAATTCGCATCGTATGACCGCTATCGCGTATTCCGTGAAAAAATACGTCCATTCGTTCGAATGCACTTTTTCACGGACAACGCGAAAAATGCGTTCGTCTGACCCTAGCCTAAAAAACCGAATTTTCAGCCCCATTGACTTGCATGGGGGTTCGGGTTCGGGTTCGGACCCGAACAAATGGGAAGTTCGGGTTCGGGCCCGAACCGAACTCGAGGGGTGTTCGGCTCATCCCTACTCTTCATCTTCTTCTTGGGCACACCAGGCACACCCCCTGTGCACGCCTATGGGCATAACCAATGTTTATGCTGAGATACAGTCACTTTTCATGTAATTTATCATGAAACTGATAAGTAACATCCACAATATCTGTGTAGGGGTCATACTGTAGATGAACCCTTTACCCAATATAAGGGTGTGCCTGGGCACACCAGGCACACCCTGTGCGCACGCCTATGGAGTTAGTGTAACGAACGCTACTGCGTTCACCCCAGGTCAGAGTGTTTTGGATCTTAATGAACAGATTTCTATAACATGAAAAGACATGAGGACTCTAATGCCTAGTCTCCCAACCCAGGAAACTTATACACAATCCTAAATACCACTTAAGCCCAAATGGTTTCGAGACCAAGAGGCCGCTTAGTGAAAACACAATAACTCTATACACATAGATACATTGCATGGATACATGAGCATGACTTGGTATAAGATATGTGTTGTGAATATTAGAGGTTTTTTTTGCGAGGTTGGTGAATTGAGCAGCCTGCAGGGCAGTCACACAGAGAGCTTGTGGTTATGGCTGCAAACAGAATGAACATATAACAGACAGCTGGAGCGATTCTTAGGTCTCTCGACCTGGCGGGCAGACACACAATTGGAAGCCTTGTGATTAGGACTCAAACCCGATTGATTAGTCAACAGAGACCTTGGGCTAGCGATGAGTTTACCAAATGGGCGGGCAGACCTCCAAACTGCACACAAGCAGTAAAACATAAACATGAATACTGAACGCCGCTCAGACAAAACATCAAGGCGATTAGCAAGAGAATCGGCAATAAGGAAATCCGGGTCAAAACGTAAACAGGGTCCTCAAACAAGCAAGTCGGCAACTGGGTAATCAACAGTAATGATGCTAGACAGCAGGCGATGCGGGAGCTAAACTCCACATCAGGGCAATGAGCAATATCTCGCGCCCTGTTTTAAACCCGGCGGCTCCTCGTAACCATGCCAGGCCCCGCCCCCGTAGACGCCAATCGGCCATTACCAACTGCTGGCACTCGACCAGCCAGCGACACCCCTGGGCTCCCAGACTCCCCAGGCAGCGCTGTGGAGGCTGAGGACGTAACAGTTGGACTAGATTCCAAGTCAGATGTAAAGTTAACCAGAGCTATAATAAACTTATCTACCGCACAGATGTTGAGCTAGATCACAACCTAGCTGTTAATGGCCAGTCACAAATGGTTAAAAGCTGTGCAAGCCTTTACCCGTTTCCGGCTCGTCATTAATCGCTCTTTTTCAGCCGAGCCTCGGCATCAGTAGCTTGAGCCAGAATATTATCCAGCCGCTAACTGACATATGGTTGGGTAGAGTAGAGGTAACATTACTGCCCTAAACCGTGGAGACACAGGTTCGAATCCGGCCAAGAGCACCTCTCCAGTAAGTGTCCTTGTGCAAGACACCTCACGGTACATACTCGCCACCCAGGACATACTTGAAAACAAGAAAGATCTCAGTGTATCCCTCCTGGTAAAATACTTTCTCAAAAAAAAAATATATATATACTAAATATATACAGTTGTGTTCAAAATTATTCAACCCCCACTGAAATTGAGTGTTTTGGCCAGTTTGACAATGATTTTGATCATTCAGTCATCTTGCTTACAATTAAATCAAAGAGGCACGTGTAGGTCAGACAAATATAACATAACATTTATAATGAAATAACCACAAATGTCTTTTCTGTGCTCACATCATTATCAGTTTTATTCAACCCTCAAGTGACATTCAATCTTAGTACTTAGTACAACATCCTTTTACAGTTATAACAGCTTTTAAACGTGAAGCATAGCTTGACACAAGTGTCTTGCAGCGATCTACGGGTATCTTCGCCCATTCGTCATGGGCAAAAGCCTCCAGTTCAGTCACATTCTTAGGCTTGCGCACTGCAACTGCTTTCTTTAAGTCCCACCAGAGGTTCTCAATCAGATTTAAGTCTGTTGACTGCGATGGCCACTCCAAAATGTTCCAGCCTTTAATCTGCAACCATGCTCTAGTGGACTTGGAGGTATGCTTGGGATCATTTTCCTGTTGAAAGGTCCAACGTCTCCCAAGCCTCAGGTTTGTGACGGACTGCATCACATTGTCATCCAATATCTCCTGGTACTGAAGAGAAATTCATGGTACCTTGCACACGCTGAAGCTTCCCTGTACCTGCAGAAGCAAAACAGCCCCAAAGCATGATTGACCCCCCCGCCATGCTTCACAGTAGGCAAGGTGTTCTTTTCTTCATAGGCCTTGTTCTTCCTTCTCCAAACATAGCGTTGATCCAGGGCCCAAACAGTTCTAATTTTGTTTCATCAGTCCACAGACACTATCCCAAAACTTCTGTGGTTTGTCCACATGACTTTTGGCATACTGCAGTCGACTCTTCTTATTCTTTGTAGACAGCAAGGGGGTGCGCCTGGGAGTTCTGGCATGGAGGCCTTCATTACGCAGTGTGCGCCGTATTGTCTGAGCTGAACCTTCAGTACCACATCTGACAAATCTTTTCTCAGTTCCTCAGCAGTCACACGGGGACTTTTCTCCACTCTACGCTTCAGGTAGCGCACAGCAGTCGAAGTCAGCATCGTCTTTCTGCCACGACCAGGTAGCGTTTCAACAGTGCCTTTGCTTGAATTTGCAATTGATGCTTCCTATGGTGTTTCTTGTATGTTTAACATCTTTGCAATCTTCTTATAGTCATTGCCCTTCCTGTGAAGAGTAATCACCTCTTCTCTTGTCTTCCTGGACCATTCTTCTTGACTTCACCATGTTTGTAACCACACCAGTAAATGTCTAGAAGGAGCTGAGTATCACAGTCATTTTAAAGCTGCCTAATTGGTGCTTATTATGCTTTATTGCTGCTCCGTGACATCCACAGGTGTTTTCAATACCTGATTGAAAACACTTGAATGAACCTCTGTTCTTCAGAGTGGTGGTCTTTAAGGGTTGAATAATTGTGTCAATGAAGAATTCACAAAAGAAACATTTACTACTGTATTACAAAACCAATTGATGTCATTTTAGTTGCATATGGTTCTTTAAAAAGTCCTTGTAGGATTTCATTGTGAATACAATTACAAATGTACACTAAATTCCCTAAAACCCTTTACAGCATTAGGGGTTGAATAATTTTGAACACAACTGTATGCAGCAACATCACGCACTGCTGCTCTTAACGGCTCCCGGAGTCCATAGGACTTAATGGAGACTAATGTGGTCTTGCACGAGTTCTCTTGAGTAGGAATGCGCAGGAGTCATGAAAGAAGCCGCAGAAGAACACTGGAAACTATTCGTTTCCAGTCCTCCACTGTACGGGGCCAAAGGAAGCGGCAGATTGCGTCAGAGCGAGCACGAGCATTCTTGAGTCATGAAAGAAGCCACAGAAGAAAACAGGAAACTATTTGTTCAAAGTCTTCCATTGCACAAGGCAAGAGTAAGCAGTGGAACGTGTCAGAGCAGTAAATTTACAATGTCTCAATGTTAAACATACATCGAGCTGCAAGAAACTGTCAGGATACAGGTTCCGGGGCAGCAAGGTCAAGCCAATATGCAATGAATGGGATCTTACAAGGCAGATAGATTTATATAAACAGATTTATTGAGAGCATGAAAGGAATGACTAAAGGCTATAACAATATAGGAAGGGTATGCAACATAAGGAGAATGCTGAGTAAAGGATATCAATGGGTAACTGAAGTTATAGATAAATAATAGGCAGGAATGGTAGACTAGAACTAAAGATAAAATAGCTCTATAAGAATGAAGCAAACGCAGATAATGAACAGGGAGAAATATATAACTTATGCAGATTGCAGGTATAGGCAGAATATAGGGAGAGACCTAGTTAGGATAATGGATATTGGAGGAAGGTCTTAAGAAAAATAGGAAACAAGAGCAGAGAATTAGTTGTAGGCTGAGAGTCCTGGGGAATGCAGAGGGTTCTGTATCTGTAGAGGGGTCCTGGGTATGTAGAACAGCGGGTTGATGATTCTGAGGAGTCGACAACAGGAGATCTTTAAACGGGTCTGCAGCAGAAGGTCTTTAACAGGATCAGGGACTGTGGCAGAAGGTCTTTACCAGGAACTGTGGCAGAAGGTCTTTACCAGGAACTGTGGCAGAAGGTCTTTACCAGGAACTGTGGCAGAAGGTCTTTACCAGGAACTGTGGCAGAAGGTCTTTAACAGGAACTGTGGTATAAGGTCCTTTTTCTAAGACGAGGTCCAGCGGTAAAGAAACTGGTATTAAGGTGATCTGGACAAGACTGGTTTAGCTCCTTCCAGCTTGGAGATTCCAAGGCAATGAAAAAGCATTGAGCTTCAGGTGTGGCTGGGTTTTAAGTATGGAACATTCAGCTAAATTATACAACACCTGTGCGCTGTATGCTGGAGGTGAGTCTTGGCAATTACTCCTGAAAGCTTACTATGAGCCAGCACTAGGTTTTTTATTACGCCGGCGGCGACGCTCCTTACAGAAACATTCAGAAAAAAATATAATCTACGATAGGTGCAGGTTTCATCTGCTCGTAGAAACACAGAAATGGTTCTATTCAGAGATCTTGAACCACAGAAGGATTTGCCACTTTTGGAAGCAGTATTCCTCAGTTATTGTAGTGGGGATGGAGAGTAACATGCTGGAGGATCCCATGATGGTAAAGGGACTGTGGGGAATGGTGAGTAAATTGCTGGTAAGGTGACCTCAGAGCTAAGTGCTGGAAAGTTATAGGGTTTTGAAGAGCAGGGATTGGTTAGTAACATGTCGGAGGAAGATACGACATTATAGTCTGTGTGTGGAACAGGGTGAGCATTCTGCTAAGGTAGTGCTGGAGCTTCTCAGAAAAGGATAAAAAACCTGGCAAGAGAGGTGGAAAGGGAGGGAGAAGTTAAGGTCTTGGTGTACAAAACAAAAGAAAAGTGCAGGTACTCAACAATCAATTACACAGCAGAGATATAAGTACTATTTTTACAAATTAAAGTGGTGCTGCTTTGATTGAAAAACACAAAAATCCACCTCAAAATATTGTGTTACTACAACATGCATGTGAAAACCAAAACCAGTTAATATGACGCAGGAATGTCAAAACAACATTCTGGATCCATGCATGCAAGGGAATCGTGAGCAAATTACAGAGTGCGCAGCACAGGTGATATGATTTGCTGCTCAGTGATTGCAGCAGGGGCGGATCCAGACACAGGTTTCGGGGGGGGGGGCACTCTACCAGTTTTGGTTAAGAGCCGGTGTTGGGTTCGCAGTGACAGGCAGAGACACGCCTAATTGGAGCTGTGCTCGTTACACTCACTCTCCCCAGAACATTGCACAGGGTCTGTCCTCATGTGGCTCGTGAGCCCTGTGAACCCATTCCATACCAGGGGCCCAGGGTACCCCCCTCCCAGCACATACCCCTTGAAGCTATGCAGTGTAGGGTAACCCAGGTGTGGGCTGCCCTTTGCACCCTTTCCATGCTGGCAGGACACATATGGCACCCCATCTGCACAACCCTGTGAACCCTTTTCATACCAGGGGTCCAGGGTACCCCCCTCCCAGCTCACATGTAATATATTGCCCCCAGCTCACATGGATATATTGCCCCCAGCTCACATGGATATATTACCCCAGCTCACATTTTATATATATTGCCCCAGCCCAGCTCACACATGGATATATATTGCCCCAGCTCACACATGGATATATATAGTACCCCAGCTCCTCACATGGATATAGTGCCCCAGCTCACATGGATATATATTACCCCAGCTCACACATGGCTATGTATTTCCCTAGCTCACATGGATATATAGTACCCCAGCTCCTCACATTAATATAGTGCCCCAGCTCACATGGATATATATAGGCCCAGCTCACATGGATATATATTGCCCCAGCTCACACATGGATATATATTGCCCAGCTCACACATGGATATATATAGGCCCAGCTCACACATGGATATATATTGCCCCAGCTCACATGGATATATAGTACACCAGCTCCTCACATGGATATAGTGCCCCAGCTCACATGGATACATATAGGCCCAGCTCACATGGATATATGTTGTCCCAGCTCACATGGATATATAGTGCCCCAGCTCACATGAATATATATAGGCCCAGCTCACATGGATATACAGTCAGGTCCAGAAATATTGGGACATCGACACAATTCTAACATCTTTGGCTCTCAACTCTCAAGATGAGATCCAAAGAGCCGTCACTATCAGTGAAGGAAGCCATCATTAGGCTGAAGAAACAAAACAAACCCATCAGAGAGAAAGCAAGAACATTAGGCGTGGCCAAAACAACTGTTTGGAACATTCTCAAAATGAAGCAACGCACCGGTGAGCTCAGCAACACCAAAAGACCCGGGAGACCACGGAAAACAACTGTGGTGGATGACCGAAGAATTCTTTCCCTGGTGAAGGAAACACCCTTCACAACAGTTGGCGAAGATCAAGAACACTCTCCAGGAGGTAGGTGTATGTGTGTCAAAGTCAACAATCAAGAGAAGACTTCACCAGAGTGAATACACAAGTTCACCACAAGATGTAAACCAATGGTGAGCCTCAAAAACAGGAGTTTGCCAAACAACACCTAACAAAGCCTTCACAGTTCTGGAACAAGATCATATGGACAGATGAGACCAAGATCAACTTGTACCAGAGCGATGGGAAGAAAAGAGTATGGAGAAGGAAAGGAACTGCTCATGATCCTAAGCATACCACCTCATCAGTGAAGCATGGTGGTGGTAGTGTCATGGCGTGGGCATGTATGGCTGCCAATGGAACTGGTTCTCTTGTATTTATTGATGATGTGACTGCTGAAAAAAGCAGCAGGATGAATTCTGAAGTGTTTCGGGCAATATTATCTGCTCACATTCAGCCAAATGCTGCAGAACTCATTGGACGGCGCTTCACAGTGCAGATGGACAATGACCCAAAGCATACTGCAAAAGCAACCGAAGAGTTTTTGAAGGGACAGAAGTGGAATGTTATGCAATGGCCAAGTCAATCACCTGACCTGAATCCCATTGAGCATGCATTTCACTTGCTGAAGACAAAACTGAAGGGAAAAGGCCCCAAGAACAAGCAAGAACTGAAGACAGTTGCAGTAGAGGCCTGGCAGAGCATCACCAGGGATGAAACCCAGCGTCTGGTTATGTCTAGGCGTTCCAGACTTCAGGCTGTGATTGACTGCAAAGGATTTGCAACCAAGTATTAAGAAGGGAAAGTTTGATTTATGATTATTATTCTGTCCCATTACCTTTGGTCCCTTAACAAGTGGGAGGCACATCTGCAAACTGCTGTAAGTCCTACACCGTTCACCTGAGTTGGATGTACATACCCTCAAATTAAAGCTGACAGTCTGCAGTTAAAGCACATTGTGTTTGTTTCATTCCAACTCCATCGTGTACACCAATGGTGTATAGAGCCAAAGATGTTAGAATTGTGTCGATGTCCCAATATTTCTGGACCTGACTGTATATTGCCCCAGCTCACATGGATAGATAGTGCCCCAGCTCACATGGATATATATTGCCCAGCTCACATGCATATAAATATAGGCCCAGCTCACATGGATATATATTGCCCCAGCTCACATGGATACATAGTGCCCAGCTCACATGGATATATACTACCCCAGCTCACATGGATATATACTGCCCCAGCTCACATGGATATATATATAGGCCCAGCTCACATGGATATATAGTGTACCAGCTCACATGAATATATATAGGCCCAGCTCACATGGTTATACAGTATAGTGCCCCAGCTCACATGGATATATAGACCCAGCTCACATGGTTATACAGTATAGTGCCCCAGCTCACATGGATATATAGACCCAGCTCATATGGATATATAGTGCTAGCTCACATGGATATACTTGAAAACGAGAGAAATCTCAATGTATCCTTCCTGGTAAAATACTTTGCAAATAAATAAATCTAGGCCCAGCTCACATTTTATATATACACTATTGCCAAAAGTATTTGCTCACCTGCCCAGCTCCTGGTTTGGATGGGTGAGAGAATACTTTTGGCAATATAGTGTATATTGCCCCCAGCTCACTCACGTGGTCCCAATCGGTCTCCTGCCATCTGCAGTGCCAGGCCAAGCCCATCAAAGTGCTTCTCACTGTGCGAACGGCCGCCGGCAACAAGCTCTGCCACTCGCCTGCGTGCAAACCACGCACAAGTCGCGCTCTTGCAAGATCCCTGAAGTTAACTCCGCGATCTCGCGAGATCGCGGCTCTGGTGGTTCCCAGGCGAGCGGCCGAGCTTGATGCCGGAGGCCACTCGTAAAGTGAATAGTACTACTTTCTTGGGGGGGGTGCAAGTGCCCCGTTGCCCCTGGATCCGCCCCTGGATTGCAGGATTCAGTCTGCATTTTTCAAAGGGAATCCTTAAACTCTGGCCCGTTAGGGGGACCTGGGAAACACTGATCTATACAATGTATCAAAATAGAATAGAGGGGTTATTCACACAGAGCTGATCTGGCCCCAAAATGTCACCGAACAGAGAATTTCCCCGTACAGTGACATTCCGGGGCCATTCGTCTATTCAGAGAGCAGGCAGTTTGCCAAATTTTGGTGAACTGCCTGCACGTACGGTGCCTGTTCAAAGGCAGTGAAATCCCCCATAGAGAAGCAATGGTTAAACTATTCAGAGAAACCGAACAGCAGAGAAAAGTGCCGAAGTGCCCTGCTGTTCGATGTTTTCATTCGACAGGTTTATTCAGGCGAATCCCATAGGCTTCAATGTTAAAAATATTCTCGGTTTTATCGAATATCTAATAAACAGTTTATTCTTTTAATCTACAGCAAAAAGTCTCTTTATTTATTGATTTTTTTTTAGGATCTTCTAGGCATTTTTCAGGATTTTTTCAGCAAAATATTTTTTAGTTTTAAATCATTTTTTTTCTTTTTTTCTGTAACAGACCTTTTTATTACTTTCAAGTGTATTGTTTTTTGTTTGTTTTTTTTACCCCATTCGTCAGCTTGTCGGCTTTTTCCGGCGCTTGCTCTGCGCTGTGATCGGTGGTTTGTTGGCTTTTTCCGATGTCTTCAGTATGTTTTTTGCGGCGGTTCCGTCAGGTTTTCGGTGGGTTTTCGGCGGGTGTTCGTCAGGTGTTCGGCGGATTTTTCCTGGACTTCGGGGACCCTGCGGTAAATGCTGAATTCACTGCAGGGTGAGGAGCTTTGATTCCCCAAAAAGCAGCGAAGTACGGGGAACGAAAGAGCACCGAAATTTCGGCAACATTTTGGTGCACTCTGAATAACCCCTTTAGTTTCCTCCATGCGTGTCACTTCCTCTGCACAGAGTAACAAACATTCTATTCCCCACAATCAGAAAATGACAGAATTCATTTGTTGGCATCTAGTGATTGGGATCAAGTCTTCAGTGAAATCGATTGTCATCTTTATCCCTGGGAGGGGAATTGCCTTTTACTTACGTTCACAAATGCATTAACTGGGAAATAATTCAATTATTGAATTTATTTTTTAAAAAAGCTCAATTCTCATAAATGTTTATAGTCCTCTCGGTTATTGTGTTAAACGGAATGTAATTGTCGAACGTTCGCGTCAGACTCTGATAAGTTAATTTACAAATCCGTGCAAAAAAAACGTCGGGGCTCGATCAGATAGATTCTCATCCAACATCACCTGTGAGCTGAGCTCAGGTGGGAATACACCGAACTAATTAAAAAGACAGTAAATCCTGCACTTAAGTGGCATACCTCATCTCAAGGTTTGGATAATACGGTAATGTACCTAGTTATGGAGCATCTGTTCCAAGGATTTGGGCGGCGGGTGGTAGGACCACAGGTGCTCTCGTCTTAGTCCATTAATGCCTAATTGTAAGTGTAGACACATCGATGCATGAACCGAACGTCTTGTTTGCAAGTGACACATTATGCTTGGAGCCAGGTAACGGAGAAGAGCTCTAGTAAATGGCAGTACGCAGAAAAACGTGCGAAACACAGATTTTATTACATCTTTAATATTTACATATGCTGAATAACCCCGGTGGTCTTTCCCCAGCCTCTCCAATGGATGCTGCAGCTCTTCAACATGGAGGTTTTGTCTCCACTCCAAACAATGTCAGTCACAACCTCTGTACTATTTTCCTTACATTTGGACTTCCCAATTGCACACTGAACTAGTTTGAGAAGGATAAACAAAACCAAATGGGTGCTGTGCACAATTTCCATCTCTCTATCTGGCACAAATAGATAGTGTAACCATCCACAGGATGCTGACCATCCCGAATGACACTCCAGCAGTAGGACGGGTGAAGTGATCCATGTGACTGGAAGTGGGCATTTATTGGAAAGCAAACTGCCAGATATGGAACAGTCTTCCAGTTGAAGTGGTAGAGGCCAAAACAGTAATTGAATTTAAGCAAGCATGGGATAGGCATAAGGCTATCCTAAACAAAAGATAAATCCAGGTAAAGTATCCATGTAATTGGGCAGACTAGATGGGCCGAAAGGTTCTTATCTGCCGACATTTTCTATGTTTCTATGTTTCTATGTTTCTATGTTTGCGTATCCATAATTCCAAAATCCAAAAATCTGAAAATGTTGACAAAAAAACTGTAAAATCCCCTGGTTTCATGAGACATAGAAAAAATTTGTTACATATATATATTTATTTATAAAAGATTTTACCAGGATGGATACATTGAGATTTCTCTCGTTTTCAAGTATGTCATGGATTCAAGAACATTGAATTGTTACAGTTGTTGCAGAAATACAAAGTTACAGTTACAAGTACTTATACAGCGCCACCAGATTTCGTAGCGCTTTATAATGGGGAAGCACAAACAGCAGACTTACATGATACAAGAGGAAATACAACCCTGGTTGTAAGATAACTGCCCAGGTAATACATCACTTTAAACCAAGAGCTCAAGTAGACATCCCATGAACTTACACTCTAAGGTACTAGGGTAACTGAAACAAATGGGAGCAGAGGGAAGGTGAAACTGGTCGCCAGTAGAATATCATAGGGATGGCATGAAAAGGACCAGATGTTTGGGTTTAGTAAGAGTAATTAGTGAGCGAAGTGGAGACAACTGGAAAGGGGAGCTGAAATTAGGGACCGGCCCTGGGTGGGCAGGTTGGGGCAGCAGAGAGTAGAGATGGAGGTGATTCTGTGATGAGTATGCTGTGGAAATAGAATGAGGTTGGTGACAATGCACAGATAGCCCATATTAACAAACATGTGGGGGAGGGGGAGGAGGGAAAAACAAACAGATTTTTCCATCAGAAATGGAGGGAGATTCAAAATACTTCAAACTAGTCAGAGAATAATAAATGCAGACATAAAAATACAATTGCAAGATTATGGCAGCCTGGGGTATAATGTTGGATGCCATGTTGAATGGTGGATACCTTGAATACTTGGTTCAGGGCAGCAGAGGGAAGAGATGGAGGTGATTCTGTGATGAGTATGCTTGAATACTCGGTTCAGGGCAGCAGAGGGAAGAGATGGAGGTGATTCTGTGATGAGTATGCTTGAATACTCAGTTCAGGGCAGCAGAGGGAAGAGATGGAGGTGATTCTGTGATGAGTATGCTTGAATACTCGGTTCAGGGCAGCAGAGGGAAGAGATGGAGGTGATTCTGTGATGAGTATGCTTGAATACTCGGTTCAGGGCAGCAGAGGGAAGAGATGGAGGTGATTCTGTGATGAGTATGCTTGAATACTTGGTTCAGGTTGTGTATATGAGGTGCCTATGAAGCATAAATTCATTTAGTGTTAAGAAAATCGCAAGATTTCACATTATTATATGGAAATTTTTCAAGGTTTATTATGAAAAAGACACAAAAGTTACATATTTTTTGATAGATCATCTTTTTTCTATAAATTAGACTAATTTACATGTGGCTGTATTAGACACCTGTCAAATTTGGCTACAGACGAATTTCGATGCTCCAGTATCGGCCGCATCTGAATTAGACGCCGCAGAGACATGGATCATCTTTTTTTCAATAGGCGAGTATAGAAATTGGGTTTAGATTACTATTTTGCTGGATAGTAACCCTAAACCTAATCAATATGTCTAACTAGTCTGAACTCCTTCTAATTCCCCCCCTCTAACTCTGCTCTGATTTCTAACTTTTCTATGTGTTGACGGTATCAATTCACCATCCCTCCTTCAGCCCAAGTCCGCTGCCTCGGAGTGACTCTTGACTTCAGTCTTTCCTTCAGCCCCTACATCCAATCACTCTCCTCATCTTATCGCAATCACCTCCACAATATCAACAAAATCCGTCCATTTCTGACTGCTAACACCACCAAGCAACTTATCCACTCGCTTGCTATCTCCCGTCTGGACTACTGCAACAACCTACTGATTGGCCGTCCTATCTCCCGCCTCTCCCCCCTGCAGTCCATCTTAAATACATCAGCCCGGCTTATCCATCTCACCCGTCGTTCTGTCTCTGTCGCTCCTGTCTGTGAATCCCTACACTGGCTTCCCATCCACAGCAGAATCAAACTCAAACTGCTCACCCTGACCTACAAACCCTCACTAATGCCGCCCCTCACTAACTGTCCTCAGTAACGCTGGGTCTCACTACCTGTCCTTACTAATCACCAGATACACCCCAGCCCGCCCCCTAAGATCCAACAATGACCTGCGCCTGGCATCCTCCATCATTACCTCATCACATGCCAGACACTCAATTTCTAACTCAAACTTTTAACACTAACACTAATTTCTAACAACAACTGTTAACCCTAATATCTAACCCTAACACCAACTGTTAACCCTAATATCTAACCCTAACCCCAACTGTTAACCCTAATATGTAACCCTAACACCAACTGTTAACCCTAATATCTAACCCTAACACCAACTGTTAACCCTAATATCTAACCCTAACCCCAACTGTTAACCCTAATATCTAACCCTAACCCCAACTGTTAACCCTAATATGTAACCCTAACACCAACTGTTAACCCTAATATCTAACCCTAACCCCAACCGTTAACCCTAATATTTAACCCTACGCCTAACCCCAACTGCTAACCCTAATATCTAACCCTAACCCCAACTGTTAACCCTTATATCTAACTCTAACACCAACAGTTAACCCTAAAACCAATTGTTAACCCTAATATCTAACCCTAACCCCAACTGTTAACCCTTATATCTAACCCTAACACCAACTGTTAACCATAATATCTAACCCTAACCCCAACTGTTAACCCTAATATCTAACCCTAACCCCAACTGCTAACCCTTAAAACTAACCCTAACACCAACTGGTAACCCTAATATCTAACGCTAACCCCAACTGCTAACCCTAATATCTAACCCTATGCCTATCCCCAACTGCTAACCCTAATATCTAACCCTAACCCCAACTGTTACCCCTAATATCTAACCCTAACCCCAACTGCTAACCCTTATATCTAACCCTAATGCCAGCTGGTAACCCTAATATCTAATGCTAACCCTTACCCCAACTGTTAACCCTAATATCTAACCCCAACCGCTAACCCTAATATCTAACCCTACGTCTAACCCCAACTGCTAACCCTAATATCTAACCCTAACCCCAACTGCTAACCCTAACATCTAACCCTAACCCCAACTGCTAACCCTAATATATAACCCTAACCCAACTGCTAACCCTAATATCTAACCCTACACCTAACCCCAACTGCTAATCCTAATATCTAACCCTAACCCCAACTGCTAACCCTAATATCTAATCCTAACCGCTAACCCTAATATCTAACCCTAACCCTAATATCTGACCCTAACCCTAATATCTAACCCTAACGCTAATTTCTAAATGAGAATGACTCACCATTTCGGCCCAGGTGTCCCAATCAGTTGCGGCCAGTATTGGAGCTTCAAAATGTATTTATTTATTTATAAACAAATTTACCAGGAAGGATACATTGAGATTTCTCTTGTTTTCAAGTATGTTGAAGAACATTGAATTGTTACAAAATAAGACCTCGGCCAATATTGGAGTATCAAACGTTGGCCGCGTCTGAATTAGAGCATCGTTTTCAAAGCCACATCTTTTTAATAGGATACCAGATTCCAAAATCCCCTAAAATCTCAAGAAACTTAACCTAGATTTATGTTGTCAGGTTTATCAGGTTGAATTTGATACTGATTACCAATATCAAGAGTTGTGAATTGGATATTTTTGGGCAGCGACCAGTAGCTTTGAATGAGTACGTTTAATAAGCCATGACTAGAAAAATATTTGCGTTCTCAGAGATTTTTCAGAAAAAATATTTCGGACATTTTCGATGTTCGATTTTTTTTTTTTTGGAAACAAATATCAGCAGCTTTTGTCTGATCATTTTTTTTAGACATATCGACTAATACAACTGAAAAAATTCAGCTACAGACAAAATTGTCTGGTCCGAAAAAAAAGAGTGCTGGTAAAACACCCCCCAAACAAATCTTATTTACGGCCAGCATCATACAGGTTTTTGCTTTTCAAATATGTCTACCAGAAAAATCTATCGTTGAGCGCTATAGAACAGCATCCGACATGTAAGGGGAAAAGCAAATCGTCGGCCTGATGTTTACCAGCTCCTCTTCTTTAATCTGGAATATCAATTAATGAGCTTCCGTCTTCTCTTGGTGCCCCAGGTAGCCATATTTATGGATATCAAATAGTTGGGATTATAAGAATGCAACTTTCTTACGATGAAAGTTTAGATGCCACATGCTTGACCACTCATCGGGTTTCTAAAAATCAATACTCATTTGCTTAACACACTCAGGAACATCTACTCTTTTGCAAATCTTTGTATCATCTGTAAGAGGACCTACTTTACTCTGCAAAGTATCCACAATGTCACTAATGCATGCGTGTAAAAGGACTATTCCTGTGATGGGTCCCTGAGGAACATCACTGGTAACTAATCTTTCCTCTGAAAGCTCGTCGTTCACCACAATGCCCCACGGCTCCTCTTTTAGACAGTTCTTTATCCATCCTACAATCCTGATGTCAGCCTTCAATCAGGGCAATCTATGAATAAATTTTACGGGGGTCACGGTAATGCTCTTTAGCCATCAAGATAGGACTTTATTATGGCCGTAAAATATGACCATTTTCTTCTTTGTCATCTCTGAGAAATTCAGTATGGGATCTTCATAGAAACACGTGGCTCTTTCTGGACTGAAGAGTTACTAGGGAGATGGTAGAGGGAAAACGGGGTGCGAGTTGTCCAAGGGACACTCTACTCATCCTGACCACTTTATAAGCTTTAAAGAGGTCAGGATGTGAGGTGTGCCTCCCCCCTTCCAGCTCCGATCCATAGTACTGCGCAGGCACTACAGAACTCGCAGACATAAAGTGCGCAAGTCCCATAGGGCTGCGCAATTTGGAGTTCCGATGCTACGCAAGCCGTGTAGGAGCGCAAATTGTGTTAGAAAGCTTCAGGGACTTCTGGGTTTAGGAGTCCTTAAGCTAAAGAGGAGGAGCAGCATGTGGCGAGAGACAAAAGGTGAATAAAAACACCTCAAAGCGGAAAATAATTGGGCAGAGGCTGCCGCAAGCATCTGCCTAATTATTTAAGGGCACGAAAAAGGGAACTCTGTTTTTCAATAGATTATCCTTTAACCATTAGCGACTCCTTCTACCGGCTTTATCATGACTGAGCCACTATAATAGCCAATAGCATGCCTTGGTCTATATCACATACGTCATGCTAAAACGGGGACACTAAGGAGGAAAACATGCACCTGCAGGTTTCTCCTTAGGGTCCCCATTTTAACATGATATTACAATGCAGGCGCTAATCCAGCAGCCTGCCTTGTAACGTGGCGCTGAGCCTCGAGATGCTCGAGGCAGCACTAAACGCCACCATGAGCATCCCCTCCATGGAGTTCAGAGGACTCCATTGAGGCTTCCACTGCTGGTCGCATGACCTGTAAGATCTCGTCTAGCGAGATCCGGCAGGTGGGCGGAGTGAATTGCAGACGGAGACTGTGGGACCTTTTCCACACTTGGGCCACCAAAGCTAACGTTAACACTCACACAGCTGAGCACTAACGTTAGCATGAACCATGTAAAATGGCCCCTTGTTTTTTAAAAAAACAATTGATTTTGGCTCTAAATGAGCTTTTCTGAAGGTTGATCCAAGGCTTCCTCAAGGCACGAGAAAGGCTCATGGAGAGCCGAAACATTGACAGTTATTTCCAATAAATCCGCCATTTTTAAGATTCAATTTAATTCTGTACACCGATTTAATACTTTTTTTAATATTGGCTTCTTTTGAAATTGGAAAAATGGTGCTGACTAAGGCTGGGGTCAGACCAGCGCTCTTTTAACGTGCGTTCTGGCGCACATAATTACGGCTGCACTAGCAGCAGATGACGGGCAATGACGGCCAATATACGATGTACGGATGCACAAAAGTCCGGCCGTGCAACGCAAGTGGAATTTGAACGCATTTTTCTGAGAACGCTGAACCGCTAGTACTGACGTACTGAGTGCGCAGCTGCGGCATAGCGGCGTGTGTGCGTGATTAGGAGATGTCAGACACTGCTAATGTCCAGCCTACATAACGTCCAGACGCAAAAAGAGTTTTATTGTCGATCCGTACAAAATCACGCCTGAAAATGCGCGTCGTCTGACCGTTTTTGCGCATTCCGTGAACAAAATACGTCAATGCGTTCGGACGCACTTTTTCACGTTCGCGGGGAAAAATGCTTTCGTCTGACCCTAGCCTAAAAGCGTGCTGGTAAAACGCCTCCAAAAAAGATTATTTTCGGTCAGCATCACAGATGTTTTTAAATTTCTATTAGAAAAATCCAATGTTTAAAAAAAGATTTCAGTTTGATTCCCTCTATTTCCCTGCCTGAAAATCCATTTATCAAAACCTTTCAGTAATTTTTTCAGAAATCGACATACAACGATAAATTATATGATTATCCTTTATTTATATAGCGCCACATATTCCGCAGCACTTTACAAGATCAGTGTACAAGTGGTTGATACATTAGAATACCATACATGGATGATGACCTGATTCCGGGGTCCCTGTTCCCAAGGGAACTTACAATCTATGAGATGTACAAGTATTTTATGAGGTAGGCGCAGTCATATTGTTAGGTGTCTTGCCCATGGACACTCGCTGGTGGCGTCTTCTGAGTGGGATCGGGTCGTCTTTCTATGCTTGTAGAGCAGCGACCTGGTGGTTAGGTTGATCCCGCTTCTCGTAAAGTCGAGACTTGCTTCTCCACAGTTGTATTGGAGGGATGTGCTGAATGAGATTTGACTTGCTTCTCCACGGTCAAAGAGCAGAGACGTTACCACTGGACTCCACAGACGATATTGTGTGGTGGGCAAGTATGGCGTCTTGCTCAAAGACATTCAGATTGAATCGATAAAGACAATATTTCCATTAAAAAGTATAGCTGCAAGAGCCGATTTCGGAGTCGGGATTTTTATCGGGAATCGAAATGCCGATAAGCCCGAAACTGAGTCTCCAGACCCCAAAAAATGGCCGAAATGTGGCAAAAAATACCAATTTTAAATATCTGGCCAAATTAAATTGACCCTTTTGTACCTGGTCCTTCTCTGGATTTGTGATGGTCAGAGCTAATGTGCCAGTCCTTCAAAAACAGAACTTCAGATGATTTGTTGTTCTTGGTCATCAGAAAACTAACAGGGTTATTTAGAGAGCGGTGAAAAGCAGGAGAATGACTGGAGAATGGAAAATTCTAGGTCAAAATATCCGATTTGGAAAGTGAGATTAAATTGAGAATTTTTCTGGTTTGGATATTTTGACCTAGAATTTTCCATTCTCCAATCATTCTCCTGCTTTTCACCTCTCTCTGAATAACCCTGTAAGACTCCTCAACTTCCTCCATAAACCAAGTAATATTTAATAACACCACTAATTCAGATCAAAAAGATTCTGCTGCTATATCTACTAATATATGGCTTTAATCTAATCGGCAACCCATTAAAATGGCATCTATCACCATGGACCTCATCGAATTAAGTAATAAAATACAATAAACAACAAAATTCATATTAATATATGCTTATAATTAATTTGCAAAATGCAGTTCTCTCCTGGCAGCTGGCCCAGATGAAAGCCCATTAAAGCCGGGGAGCATGCATATTACTCAAACCCGCGTCCTCTAAATCATATTTAATCACTTGTTCTGCGAGCCTTAAATCCCTTTTTCATTTCGATTATTTTTAATCTTGATTATTTGCTGATTGGTAGATTCAGCACATCAGCAGCAGATGAAAGAACGTTTGCTTTCTTTGTATTTTTTTTTTATTTTTTTTTACAAATGAGGATTTGGAGCTAATGATGAGAAATTAATGCCCGTGCAGTGCAAGCGTAAATACGTATTTATTTATATTTGTTTGAAAAAAAAGAAAAGAAATAAAGCTAAATAAATAAAAAGAATATATATAGATATTTCTGGAATATTAAACATCTGGATAGCAGGGTATTAAAATAGAATTTGGATTTGTGACGACAACTATGGAGGTGACACATTGCAGGAAACAATATGTACTCAGTTATCTAGTGAAAATTGTTTTTTTTTTGCTAAACGCGTCGTGTTTGGTTTACAACTATTTGGGAAAGGTTATAAAAAAATTACTTAATGAGATACTCTATTAAAACCAGAGATCCCTTTTTTACCCTTAAATAATTGGTGCCGACAGCCTCTGCCCAATTATTTTTTTTTAATTTTTATTTTTATTATTATTATAATTATTTTACTCACCTTTTTGTCCCTCGCCGTGCGCACCTCCTCCTCTTCGGCTCAGGGACTGAAAGGTGCTGCCTGGCAGTGTGTGGATTCATATGCTGCATTAATTATACTGCAGAGAGGCGCTTCCCAGCAGTGTGTGGATTCATATGCTGCATTAATTATACTGCAGAGAGGCGCTTGCCAGCACTGTGTGGATTCATATGCTGCATTAATTATACTGCAGAGAGGCGCTTCCCAGCAGTGTGTGGATTCATATGCTGCATTAATTATACTGCAGAGAGGCGCTTCCCCGCAGTGTGTGGATTCATATGCTGCATTAATTATACTGCAGAGAGGTGCTTCCCAGCAGTGTGTGGATTCATATGCTGCATTAATTATACTGCAGAGAGGCGCTTCCCAGCAGTGTGTGGATTCATATGCTGCATTAATTATACCGCAGAGAGCGCTTCCCAGCAGTGTGTGGATTCATATGCTGCATTAATTATACTGCAGAGAAGCGCTTCCCAGCAGTGTGCGGATTCATATGCTGCATTAATTATACTGCAGAGAAGCGCTTCCCAGCAGTGTGTGGATTCATATTCTGCATTAATTATACGCAGAGAGGCGCTTCCCAGCAGTGTGTGGATTCATATGCTGCAATAATTATACTGCAGAGTCGCTTCCCAGCAGTGTGTGGATTCATATGCTGCATTAATTATACTGCAGAGAGCCGCTGTCCGGCAGTGTGTGGATTCATATTGCTGCATTAGGCTAGGGTCAGACTGAGGCAGTGCGAACGCGCGTGCAGCCCACTTAATCACGGCCGCACTAGCAGCAGATGCCGGGCAATGACGGCCAATATACGAAGTACGGTCGCACAAAAGTCCGGCTGCGCAACGCAAGTGGAAAATGAACGCATTTTTTTCGAGAACGTGAAACCGCAGGTACTGACGTCAGGGCACAGCGTGCGCTGCGTCCGCTAGCGGCATGTGTGTGTGATTAGGAGACGTCAGACGCTGCTAATGTCCGGCCAACATAACGTCCAGATGCAAGAAGTGTTTTATTGATGATCCGTACAAAATCACGGACGAAAATGCGCATAGTATGACCACTATCACGTATTCTGTGAAAAAATGCGTCCATTCGTTCGAACGCACTTTTTCACAGACAACATAAAAATGCGTTCGTCTGACCCTAGCCTTAATTATACTGCAGAGAGGCGCTTCCCAGCAGTGTGTGGATTCATATGCTGCATTAATTATACTGCAGAGAGGCGCTTCCAGCAGTGTGGATTCATATGGTGCATAATTATACTGCAGAGAGGTGCTTCCAGCAGTGTGTGGATTCATATGCTGCATTAATTATACTGCAGAGAGGCGCTTCCCAGCAGTGTGTGGATTCATATGCTGCATTAATTATACCGCAGAGAGGCGCTTCCCAGCAGTGTGTGGATTCATATGCTGCATTAATTATACCGCAGAGAGGCGTTTCCCAGCAGTGTGTGGATTCATATGCTGCATTAATTATACCGCAGAGAGGCGCTGCCCCGCAGTGTGTGGATTCATATGCTGCAATAATTATACCACAGAGAGGCGCTTCCAGCAGTGTGTGGATTCATATTGCTGCATTAATTATACTGCAGAGTGGTGCTTCACAGCAGTGTGTGGATTCATATGCTGCAATTAATTATACCACAGAGAGGCACTTCCCAGCAGTGTGTGGATTCATATGCTGCATTAATTATACTGCAGAGAGGCGCTTCCCAGCAGTGTGTGGATTCATATGCTGCATTAATTATACTGCAGAGAGGCGCTTCCCAGCAGTGTGTGGATTCATATGCTGCATTAATTATACTGCAGAGAGGCGCTTCCCAGCACTGTGTGGATTCATATGCTGCATTAATTATACTGCAGAGAGGCGCTTCCCAGCACTGCGTGGATTCATATGCTGCATTAATTATACTG
This sequence comes from Leptobrachium leishanense, assembly GCA_009667805.1. Classification (NCBI taxonomy): domain Eukaryota; kingdom Metazoa; phylum Chordata; class Amphibia; order Anura; family Megophryidae; genus Leptobrachium; species Leptobrachium leishanense. The sequence goes on from CM019063.1 coordinate 64,888,009, forward strand.
CAGAGAGGCGCTTCCCAGCAGTGTGTGGATTCATATGCTGCAATAATTATACTGCAGAGAGGCGCTTCCCAGCACTGTGTGGATTCATATGCTGCATTAATTATACTGCAGAGAGGCGCTGTCCGGCAGTGTGTGGATTCATATGCTGCATTAATTATACTGCAGAGAGGCGCTTCCCAGCAGTGTGTGGATTCAAATGCTGCATTAATTATACCGCAGAGAGGCATTTCCCAGCAGTGTGTGGATTCATATGCTGCATTAATTATACCGCAGAGAGGCGCTGCCCCGCAGTGTGTGGATTCATTTGCTGCAATAATTATACCACAGAGAGGCGCTTCCCAGCAGTGTGTGGATTCATATGCTGCATTAATTATACTGCAGAGAGGTGCTTCCCAGCAGTGTGTGGATTCATATGCTGCAATAATTATACCACAGAGAGGCACTTCCCAGCAGTGTGTGGATTCATATGCTGCATTAATTATACTGCAGAGAGGCGCTTCCCAGCAGTGTGTGGATTCATATGCTGCATTAATTATACTGCAGAGAGACGCTTCCCAGCAGTGTGTGGATTCATATGCTGCAATAATTATACTGCAGAGTCGCTTCCCAGCAGTGTGTGGATTCATATGCTGCATTAATTATACTGCAGAGAGGCGCTGTCCGGCAGTGTGTGGATTCATATGCTGCATTAGGCTAGGGTCAGACTGAGGCAGTGCGAACGCGCGTGCAGCCGCACTTAATCACGGCCGCACTAGCAGCAGATGCGGGCAATGACGGCCAATTACGAATACGTCGCCACAAAAGTCCGGCTGCGCAACGCAAGTGGAAAAATGAACGCATTTTTTCTGAGAACGTGAAACCGCAGGTACTGACGTACAGAGTGCGCTGCGTCCGCTAGCGGCATTTGTGTTATTAGGAGACGTCAGACGCTGCAATGTCCGGCCAACATAACGTCCAGATGCAAGCAGTGTTTTATTGATGATCCGTACAGCAATCACGGACGAAAATGCGCATAGTATGACCACATCACGTATTCTGTTGAAAAAATGCGTCCATTCTCGAACGCACTTTTTCACAGACAACATAAAAATGCGTTCGTCTGACCCTAGCCTTAATTATACTGCAGTGAGGCGCTTCCCAGCAGTGTGTGGATTCATATGCTGCATTAATTATACTGCAGAGAGGTGCTTCCCAGCAGTGTGTGGATTCATATGGTGCATTAATTATACCGCAGAGAGGCGCTTGCCCCCAGCAGTTGTGATTCATATGCTGCATTAATTATACCGCAGAGAGGCGTTCCCAGCAGTGTGTGGATTCATATGCTGCATTAATTATACCGCAGAGAGGCGCTTCCCCGCAGTGTGTGGATTCATATGCTGCAATAATTATACCACAGAGAGGCGCTTCCCAGCAGTGTGTGGATTCATATGCTGCATTAATTATACTGCAGAGTGGTGCTTCCCAGCAGTGTGTGGATTCATATGCTGCAATAATTATACCACAGAGAGCACTTCCCAGCAGTGTGTGGATTCATATGCTGCATTAATTATACTGCAGAGAGGCGCTTCCCAGCAGGTGTGGATTCATATGCTGCATTAATTATACTGCAGAGAGGCGCTTCCCAGCACTGTGTGGATTCATATGCTGCATTAATTATACTGCAGAGAGGCGCTTCCCAGCATTGCGTGGATTCATATGCTGCATTAATTATACTGCAGAGAGGCGCTTCCCAGCAGTGTGTGGTTCATATGCTGCAATAATTATACTGCAGAGAGGCGCTTCCCAGCACTGTGTGATTCATATGCTGCATTATATTATACTGCAGAGAGGCGCTGTCCGCAGTGTGTGGATTCATATGCTGCATTAATTATACTGCAGAGAGGCGCTTCCCAGCAGTGTGTGGATTCATATGCTGCATTAATTATACTGCAGAGAAGGCGCTTGCCAGCACTGTGTGGATTCATATGCTGCATTAATTATACTGCAGAGAGGCGCTTCCCAGCAGTGTGTGGATTCATATGCTGCATTAATTATACTGCAGGAGAGGCGCTTCCCCGCAGTGTGTGGATTCATATGCTGCTGCATTAATTATACTGCAGAGAGGTGCTTCCCAGCAGTGTGTATTCATATGCTGCATTAATTATACTGCAGAGGCGCTTCCCAGCAGTGTGGGATTCATATGCTGCATTAATTATACCGCAGAGAGGCGCTTCCCAGCAGTTGTGGATTCATATGCTGCATTAATTATACTGCAGAGAGGCGTTCCCAGCAGTGTGTGGATTCATATGCTGCAATAATTATACTGCAGAGTCGCTTCCCAGCAGTGTGTGGATTCATATGCTGCATTAATTATATACTGCAGAGAGGCGCTGTCCCCGCAGTGTGTGGATTCATATGCTGCATTAGGCTAGGGTCAGGACTGAGGCAGTGCGAACGCGCGTGCAGCCGCACTTAATCACGGCCGCACTAGCAGCAGATGCCGGGCAATGACGGCCAATATCGACAGTACGGTCGCACAAAAGTCCGCTGCGCAACGCAAGTGAAAAGTGAACGCATTTTTTGAAACGTGAAACCGCAGGTACTGACGTACAGAGTGCGCTGCGTCCGCTAGCGGCATGTGTGTTGATTAGGAGACGTCAGACGCTGCTAATGTCGGGCCAACATAACGTCCAGATGCAAGAAGTGTTTTATTGATGATCCGTACAAAATCACGACAAATGCGCATAGTATGACCACTATCACGTATTCTGTGAAAAAATGCGTCCATTCGTTCGAACGCACTTTTTCACACAACAAACATAAAAATGCGTTCGTCTGACCCTAGCCTTAATTATACTGCAGAGAGGCGCTTCCCAGCAGTGTGTGGATTCATATGCTGCATTAATTATTACTGCAGAGAGGCGCTTCCCAGCAGTGTGTGGATTCATATGGTGCATTAATTATACCGCAGAGAGGCCTTCCCAGCAGTGTGTGGATTCATATGCTGCATTAATTATACCGCAGAGAGGCGTTTCCCAGCAGTGTGTGGATTCATATGCTGCATTAATTTATACCGCAGAGAGGCGCTGCCCCGCAGTGTGTGGATTTCATATGCTGCAATAATTATACCACAGAGAGGCGTTCCCAGCAGTGTGTGGATTCATATGCTGCATTAATTATACTGCAGAGTGGTGCTTCCCAGCAGTGTGTGGATTCATATGCTGCAATAATTATAACCACAGAGAGGCACTTCCCAGCAGTGTGTGGATTCATATGCTGCATTAATTTATACTGCAGAGAGGCGCTTCCCAGCAGTGTGTGGATTTCATATGCTGCATTAATTATAACTGCAGGAGGCGCTTCCAGCACTGTGTGGATTCATATGCTGCATTAATTATTACTGCAGAGAGGCGCTTCCCAGCACTGCGTGGATTCATATGCTGCATTAATTATACTGCAGAGAGGCGCTTCCCAGCAGTGTGTGGATTCATATGCTGCAATAATTATACTGCAGAGAGGCGCTGTCGGCAGTGTGTGGATTCATATGCTCATTAATATATTACTGCAGAGAGGCGCTTCCAGCAGTGTGTGGATTCAAATGCTGCATTAATTATACCGCAGAGAGGCATTTCCCAGCAGTGTGTGGATTCATAGCTGCATTAATTATACGCAGAGAGGCGCTTCCCAGCCAGCAGTGTGTGGATTCAAATGCTGCATTAATTATACCGCAGAGAGGCATTCCCAGCAGTGTGTGGATTCATATGCTGCATTAATTATACCGCAGAGAGGCGCTGCCCCGCAGTGTGTGGATTCATTTGCTGCAATAATTATACCACAGAGAGGCGCTTCCCAGCAGTGTGTGGATTCATATGCTGCATTAATATACTGCAGAGAGGTGCTTCCCAGCAGTGTGTTGGATTCATATGCTGCAATAATTATACCACAGAGAGGCACTTCCCAGCAGTGTGTGGATTCATATGCTGCATTAATATACTGCAGAGAGGCGCTTCCAGCAGTGTTGTGATTCATATGCTGCATTAATTATACTGCAGAGAGGACGCTTCCCAGCAGTGTGTGGATTCATATGCTGCAATAATTAACTGCAGAGTCGCTTCCAGCAGTGTGTGATTCATATGCTGCATTAATTATACTGCAGAGAGGCGCTGTCGGCAGTGTGTGGATTCATATGCTGCATATAGGCTAGGGTCAGACTGCAGGGCAGTGCGAGACGCGCGTGCAAGCCGCACTTAATCACGGCCGCACTAGCAGCAGATGCCGGGCAAGACGCCAATATACGAAGTACGGTCGCACAAAAGTT